>CAWUFW010007292.1:600000-1027758 GCA_963921515.1 Calotriton arnoldi | reverse complement strand
CTGTTTCTTTGTTCCACCCCTTCCTTTCTGGTACTTGGACGGTGGGTTCACGTGTACTTCTGCATCCCTCCACCCTGGTTTTTCCAGTGTGGGGCCTACTCATAATCTTCTCCCTTTCTCATTGCTTGGGGTTTCTGACTCCTCTGCAGTCCTCTGGGTTGGGTCTCTTGGCTGTGCCTCAGCCCTCAGCTCTTTACAGGGGATACGACACTCCTTGATGGTGTTGTCTTGGGGTAATTTATCGTTACTCATCTGTTCCGGATTTGTTGCCCTTCACTGATATAGATTTTGGTTGCAGACTTTGTCGTCTGTTATGGCATTTTTCACATGTTTTTTCTGCCTCTAGGGTGGATATCGCCTTTGCTTTGCAGGGTTGCTTCTCAGAAGCGGTGCTCTGCTCTTTCCCGTCCATGACTTTCAGTAGCACAGTGCCTGGCACTGTCCCTCATGGTGCTGTTCTTCACCATTCGCTTCTTCCCTTTCTGTTTCACTGATTTTTTCGCACACTGTTCCCATACTCTCCCAGTTTTGTTTCTGATGGCTCCGCGTTGTGGCACGGAAAGTTCTCCGAAGAAAACTGACGTCAGCGCGCCGGGGTGGGACTTATGTGACCTCGCTGACGTCACGTCCGCGGACAGCGTCAGGGCGGAGTCGTGTGGTGCCGCCCCCCCCCCGGCGCGCAGGGATGCTGTGGCAAAAAAAATTCCGGATCCAGTCTCACGCATGGGGATAATTCTACGTTAAGGAATCTGCGGCTAGAATCGTCTCTACCAGATACATCGTTACCGAAGGTAAGTAACTTGTACTTCACTTGCCAAGGGAATTTGGATGCTCTGGCCCCGGAGAGAGGTGTGGTGTAAAAGCCTGATGCCACGCTGCGCGCCCCTGGCACCATGTCTAGAGGTCTTCTTTCTTCATCCCAGAGAAGGATGGGGAGCAAGCCCAAAAAATTATGGATAATTGCTTAATATGGGTGAGCCCAAAAATTCAGAGCTGTACAAATAAACACTAGTCCTTAACTCGGTATCTTTGACAAATTTCAAGTTAACATAGGTTTTATAGGTTTTTAAAGGCAATCATTTCAATTCATTTATTTTTTTCCATATGAATTTCTGCATGTTCATTATGCAATGAAAGAACATTCTCTGAAGGTCAGCTGTTGGCTCTGGGTGTCACTTGTTTTAAAGAGCAAACTATATATCCCTGCAAAAGGGGGTTCACAGTATATCACTTTTGTAAATCTGCAATTAGGGCAAATACAGATGAATACACTATTTTGTTTAACATTTAACTATTAGTTTCTTTGGGGGAAAAACATTAGCAATGCACACAAAGGACCCCCTTAGTGAAACACTTTTTAGAAGTGCAAAGCTTCTGAGTATTCCTATAGGATTCAAATATTTCCACCACAAACTACAAGTATAAAAAAGCTACAAAAATAGGAAAAAACTAGTATCACTGTGAAAAACGCAAAAACAGTGGTATACAAATATATATTGTTTCAACACCTGCTTGCCCCTGAAAGGTGGAAAGATGGTGATCTTAACTCAAGCAACCTTTTTTTGCACAGTGATTTCCTTCCCAGTTAAACTAACAAAAGAAAAAAAACGTTGCTACATTTTGGCTACTTTCTCCGTTCCCACCAAGAGAATCCACTAACTCTGGATACCTTTACAATCCCCAACATGTAGGAAAGTGAAAAGTTTTAAATTTGGCCTGTATATATTTTGCAGCAATAAAGCTATAAAAGCTTAACAAAGTGCCCCAACAAGAAAGGTCTCAGCACCTAAAGCGTTAATCACCCAAGTGAATGATCTAGCAGATTGCTCGCACAAGTCATTTTCAGGTGTGACCATGGGTTAGATTGAACTAACCTAGGACTTTAAGTCCCAGAATGCACTGATTGGGAAAAAGAAAGCCTAGGATCAAAATTAAGTGTTTGTGTGGCACGAAAGCAGAGCAACAGCCTTTCACAGAGCAAAAGACAGGTTACAAAACAGGAGCTCATGGAATACAGATTTTTCCAGATGTTGGTTAAATTCTATTCAGGGGGGAATTCACCCTCCCCCCCCTTAATTTGGTGGATCAGGGTGCAAGGAACAATATTGCCCCTTTCTCGCCAGATTTTGAAGTGGAAACAGAAGATTATTAAACAGTGGCAGAACGAGCATCTCTCTGAAGCCATGCTAGACATCACCTAGGCCGCCTTCATGCACTGTAACCAGAAGAGCAAACTCTGCGGTGGTCTGTGACTTTTGTTTATTTAATTAACTGATCAATGCGGTGGGCCCTCGCCTAAAATCATTTTATCAAGCCAGGTGATCCAGCAGAGTGAGGAAAGGTAGGAGGCTATTTTATGTTAGTTAGGGTGGCTTTGAGAAAAATAATTTTAGGAGTGGCTCAACACCACAATTAAAAATAAGCTAAAACAGAAAGTTCCCCCCAAAGGCTGTACTGAACACAAAGCACTAGAGATGTGCGAGCCAATGTGCGCTCAAGCCTAGCTCGAGTTGTTCTAGGACCCTTAAGGCCAAACCGAGCCTTCCGTCTACCACTATAACCTCCAGGAATTGTAGTGAAAGCATTAACAAATGTAAAATAGGACACCCCTCCCCCCTCCAATCTGGAGAATGAACTGCATCAGTGTGAAACTAAGACTAATCCTGGTCTCACCTATTTGACCAAATTGGGTGATCCTAGGCAAATATTTTATTTCACCAAGCCTCTTTTTCAGGCTGTGTGCTGTACGAAAACCTGCAGTGTTTGATTGAACAGCCTGTTTTGTTGCTCCATCCATTAAAAGAATGTAGGGTACACATGACAACCAACTTTCATATACTACACTAGCTGCATCGTGTTCTGTCCGGGAAGGTCGTGCGGCACTAATGTTTGAAGTTCACATTTTAAAACTGACTTGATAAATGCAGCGATATAAATCTGATGTGCTAAGAAATAACTTTAACATGTTAAAGAAATTAATATTGCATTTCTGAAGTAACTTTATATTTTTACCTCATTTGCTGCATGCAAGCATCCAACTTACGATCATATTAGATGGAGTACAGGATCTGTGCTCTACAAGAACAGCTATTTAAGGTTATTGTGAAATATTCTTGCTTCACACTTAAAAGACAACATAGGCTATATAATTAAACATTTTAAACAACTCGTAGCAGCGTCGTCAGGACAGGGGGAATTGCTGAATGTGCAAAGTTAAGGAAATTAGTTATCCCATTCAGCGATTTAATCCTATGCACTTGAAACACCTTTAAACATTTTTTAATAAGTCAGAATCACATGATTCATGCCATTTCTTGCGTGTTTTTGTGGCACGGCTCGCACACTGGCTACTCGCGCCATGCCAGACTCCTGTCCCGGTCACCCCCAGGGCAGTCCGTGTCCCCCTCCCCCAAGAAACGTAATGTCTCCTGCCCCCCGCTGCCCCCCATCCTCACTCCCTGCAGATGGACGAGTGTGAGGGTCTCGAACTCTGGAAGCAGCCCCCCTCCCTCAAAGAAACAAGAGCTTCAGAGGAGCCCTGAGACCGAGAGGCCGAGGATCACACGTGGCTACATTGAGTCTTGTACCTAGCACTGGAAATCAAACCGGAGGCCCCACTGTCCGGAGTCTACACGAGCATTAATAGACTCCACTTTGTCATTAACACAACGCGCGTATTTTACACGGAACCCCATGAGCTCTCGGTCCGCCTCGGCCTTCACCGTTCAATGGGGGAGTCTCGGCTCCTTTCAAACATCTACCATCCGTTTCCAAACATATACATTTTAACTTAATAAAATAAACAAAAACACAAAACTCATGGCCTTTGACATAAAATTATGGTGAAATAAAGCAACGTCGCTGTTCGATACATGGGTATCTGGAGCCATTTCCTGCTGAGTGGAAAGCTGACGTTATGGCGCATGTCTGCTGTTCAGGGCCGGACTGGGATCCAAAACCAGCCCTGGCAAAGTGCTCGGCAGGGCCCCCGGGTAGTTTGGGGGTGCGGCCGAGCTGTTTGCTGCAAAAACGGCCCTGTAACAAAATCGGCCCCAGGGGCCCAAAACCGGCCCTTAACCCTGGCGGCCCACCGGGGAAATGCCCGGTGCCCGCAACGGCCAGTCCGGCCCTGCTGCTGTTAGAACTGTTTGTCCTGTTTCCTTGCGTTGTTTCTTGAATGCTTGTTGCATATTTAAAATAAAAGCGAGAACTGGAATAAATTCATACCGAATACCAGTGCTGATTAGCAAAATTTCTGCGATCGACTTTGCATTAAGGGACTTGTAGTCCTGATTATCCAATAATAAACTAAAAATCAAAACCCCAGAATGCAAACACAAGGTTAATCTGGAAGAGTTACTCATGCATGGAGATGCAATAAATAAAAATTTTGGATCTCTCGATATTCCCATTATTTTTTCAGCTTTCAGCTAAGCTTTTTTAAACTTGATGTTGTGTAACCTCCAGCCAAGCCTCCCCCACAGCCTTCCAAGTTTCCTACATCCAAACATGACTGTTCCAGTCGAGGTTTTATCTTTATACTCTTGGATTTGAAGACTCTCTTTTTCCATTTTAAAACCGGCGCAACAAGTCCAAGAATGCCAAGAAAAAACTGGAATGAAGCCGTTAGTCACACACGGACCGCCTCGGAGATGCTTACCAGCCAGTGCTAGTTTTTTACTACACACAGCTACACTGTGATATTTAAATTCTACTACGCCCTTTCATACACACTGAAAAACAGGTTCTGTAATTCAGGAATGAAATTTGCAAAATCAGGACTGGAATCATTGTCCCCAGGTCACATGAAATCATAAGGGCACGCTTTTTCCAAAGGAATAGCAAGTTGTGCTCTGGTGCACTAGCTTACTCTCAGCCCTACTAAAACTTTGTAACTATACGAGTGCAAACACCCCCACCTTCACAAAACGACAGTTCCCTTCCTATCTGGACTAGGCTTGTGTTCAAATGGGAATATTTCGGCGGATGAGATATCTGTCACCGTTGTGATGGAGTAACTCATCCGCAAATATCTAAATCAGACCCTAAGACACTTCAGTAGTATTACAATGTCATGTGTGTGCCCCTGAACATTTATGCTCAGGCAGCAGGATAAAACAAGAAAATTATCACAATTGTGGTCCTACATGGCAAATACCAACTGAATCTTTCTTCAGATGATCGATTACAGCTGGAACATGTAATCCTACCTTGTAAGGGTTGAATCATTCCCTTGATTCTTTTAACTCCTCCCACTAGGGGCAATACACTAACATTCTCAGTTCACCAGGAGGCACTCTTAGCAGTTCGTCTCTTGACCCAATTCATACATTACCCCCAGACCAGATCATTTAGTCTCCCCTTTGTTGACAGGATTGGACCTCTAGTTTTCCATCCTTATGAGCCCCGTGGTTGTTCAGGGCTGAAGCCCATATTGGTGATCACTTCAACCGATGTGAGGAGGATCCCTTTGATGAAGCAAGCCGTCACTGGGTGGATGAGGGCTTCCATCCTTAAACAACTGGATTTCCTTAAAAAAAATTCCACGCCAGCTCTAGCTATTCTACCACCTGGGTACACCATTTCTTGGGGATTCAAGTAATGGAGGATATGCCTTTGCAGTTCCTCCCTTCCCCTCATGTTTATGAAAATAGGAGGCCACAATAGTCCAGGTCAATGTGGACAGCATTTCCAGAGCTCGACTGTTGTGTTGTTACCTGAAGCATTCTGGGTGTTGTAGTTCTTGTTTTGCTTCTATTGTGCTAATTATACAACCTAACCTGAAATCAGTAATTTGTAGGTGAAACGTTTAGGACTGGAGAGAGTGTCCTTAACGACCGGGAGAGAGGTTTCCACCCGACATGAAAACATCTGATAAGACAAAGCTCCCACAGCCCAGCATTGTAACACTATGATTTGGATTATAGTTCTTAGATCATCTGCAGAAATATGTATTTTTGGGACTATGTGCAGCTGAGAAATGGGCAGATTAACAAATTGACGTCATATGATTTTGCAAACTCAAATTAAAAACCAAGGAAGGTGTATTGGGGGAAGAATCCGTCATTCACAGCAACAGAAAGCTCCCAAATCAAAGCTGCACAAGGAGGGAGCAGGTCAGGCCTGATGTTGTTTGGTTTTATGTTTGGACCATTTCTATAGATCACCAAGACAGAGTGATATTGAGGTGTTCTGAAGAGAACAAGAACTAACACGGTTGCATGGAGATGGTGGGTATTGATAACTGTGAAGAGTAAAACAACAAAACACATTGAACAAAAACAACCGAAGCAAACAGATGAGCAGGTAGAGACATTGGGCCATATGTAGGTAAAAGTGAAATTCCGAATTCTTAATACCGAATTTTACCGATTCGGTATTAAGAATTCGGAATTTCCGATGTAGGTAAAAAATCGGAAAAAACAATACCGATTCCTTAATACCGATCGGTATTACCGAATCGGTAAATACCGAATCGGTATTTCAAAATAACAGCAATTGAGGAAACAGCCAATCCTGTGCATCCACCCCACCTCCCAACCAGGAAGTGGCCACACCCATGCAGGTGCACTGAATCAGAACCTTCTGGAGATGCAGGGAGTGCAGAGGAGAACACAGGAGCAACTGTGAGAACTTTTCCTGAAAAAACTGCATAATGGCCAACAAGGAGACAGAAAAAGAAGGTGCTGAAAGGAAAAGAAAGCTAAAATTCAGCGAAAGGGAGCTGCAGGTCCTGATTGAGGAGGTGGTCAAACAACACACAAAGCTGTTTGGGAAACAGTCCTTGCAAGTGCCAGAATCAGAGAAAAGGAAAATATGGCTTGGAATACAGGCACATGTGAATGCGGTTGGAGTGACCCCCGAGAAATTGAGGTACTAAAAAAAAGGTGGTACGATGTCAGGAGCCTCACAAAGAAGAAGATGGCTGAGAGGAAAAAACAAGCCAGCCAGACAGGAGGAGGAAGAAACAGGGCACCTGCACTGACTGCACTGGAACAGCTGGTGGAGTCCACCATAGAGCCTGACAGCGTCAGCGGAATCGGGGATGCAGACAGCTCAGCCAGAGCTGCCAACAAACAAGGTAAGAAGCATGCACACCAATCTGCGCCCCCACTCCCTAACCCCATTCCCCAATGAGGCAGTGTGAATCCCACTCCAGTACAGGTTTTACTAAACACCAGCAATGCATTATGGGAGATGTAGTCAGTGTAACACCTATCATGACAGTCATCCCACTGAACACAAAGGCATGTGACACACATCAGTGATAAGCAAGCAGAGGACAGAAAGATAGATTGGCAGAAATGAAAATTTATTATTGGTACTTAGTGCTGCCAGACTAGTGAGCTAATGTACAATTTGTGTCCACAGGCGAGACATCGCGCAGGTCTGCACATGACAAGGCAGGAAGGGCACCCCGGAAGGAGAGATCGGAGGAGGCCATTGCAAGTGCAGGGGACACTACACCACCACCACCGGCATCACCACCACTGCCAGCATCACCACCACTGCCAGCATCACCAGCAGCGTCACCACCGGCAGTGACAAGGCACGTGACGAGGCATGCAGTTGCCAGACTCCAAGAGATGGAGTTGTCCTTGGAAGACAGCAGGGGTGGAGAAATGTCGACAGTGCCAGTGGATGGCAATAATGCAGGATCGCTGTCCACCACAGAGAGATCACACACAGGTGCCAGACGCCGCAGGGCTAGGGAACCCAGTCCACCTTTGCAGGGTGAGGAGCATGGTGTGTTTGCAGGGCTGGAGGCGAACATGGTAAAGGTTCAGCGCCTGCAAGGGAAAGCAATACAATCTGTACAGCGGCAGATGAGACACCTGAATGCAAACATGCAGAACATTGAGAAGGGCATCAGCTCAATGACCACGACGCTGGCTGAGGGCATGAAGGAAATGGCTGAGGGCATGAGGGACATGTCCCAGTCAGTGATGCTGCTGTGCAGCAAGCTTGATGAGGACAGGATGGCACGGCGCAGGGAGAGGCAGAAGATGGAGAATCATACAAAGGCGGTGAACCGCCTCTCCACTGCCACTTCTCTGCTCTGCAGGCGCTCCGTGGCCATGCAGGAAGGGATGGCACACTGCAGCCGTGATGTTTCAAGGGGGCTTGTTAAAGTTACTACTGCACTTGAAGTGCTCCTAACTACTCAGGCTGCCAATACTGGTGCAGGTGATGTGGGGGACAGTGAGGAGACGACAAGTCGCAGCAGTATAACGCCCCCTGCAACTGAGACCAGGAGGAGCAGCAGACGTCATGGGGCTGGCACTGGATCGATTGCCAGTGACGACAGTCTGCTAAGGGAATCCAGCAGTGTTGTGCGTGGCCGCAGGCGTTAATGCAAGCCACACTTTGTGTACTTAACTGGGTGACTTAACCCATGACATCCTCGTAGGGTGGTTACAAATAGGACTGGCAAGTTGAGCCCTTCGTGTAGTGGCGTAGAGCCAAAATATTAAACTACGTCATTCAAATGCAACAACTGGCTGTGTCTCCTTACTTACTCAAAAATAGTTGCGTGTGATCTCAGCCCGTCTTTGTCTCCCATCTGGTGCTGGCGCCACTCCTGCTGCGTTGGGCTCTGGCTGTGCAAATTCATCATCATCGTCCTCAGAGTCCGTTAATTCAACTTCTGTACCTTTCTTAGTGGCAAGGTTGTGCAGCATAGCACAAGTTGCGATGATTTTGCAGCAGATGATGGGTGTGTACTGACGTGCGCCTCAGCTTTTGTGGAGGCAGCGGAACCTGCTTTTCAATAGTCCAAACGTGCGCTCCACAACGTTGCGTGTTGATTTGTGTGCCACATTGTATCGTCTCTCACTTGGGGTTGATGGGTTTAGGTAAGGAGTGAGGATGAATGACCGCACAGCATAAGCGCTATCACCTAGGTGAGAAAGAGAGCAAACACCAACACATTCATCTGCAGTATACATCAGGGTGTGTCACAGTGATTTACCTAGCAGGTATCCTTCTCCAAATTCTCCCGCAGCCAGGCGTGTGTAGATCCCACTGTTCTGGAAAATGTATGAGTCGTGGGTGCTCCCTGGAAATTTGGCCACAATGTCGGTGATTAAGTTGGCTGCATCGCAGATTGCCTGCACATTTATGGAGTGGGTGGATTTTCGGTTTCTGTAGATATACTCAGTGGCTGCAGGTGGGCAGATTGGAATGTGTGTCCCATCAATGCACCCTATAACATGCGGGAACTGTGCCATTTGGTAAAAGTCTGTCTTGGTTTTCAGCAGTTCCGCCTGTGTGTTTGGGAAGCTTATGTAGTGATGCATTCTCTGCATCATGGCATCCAGGAACTTCTTAAAGAAACGGGACAGGCAACTCTGTGACACCCCACCTACCGCAGCTATCACCCCCTGGTAACTGCCAGATGCAAGTAGGTGTAGGCTACAGAGCACCTGCACATGTGGTGGTATGGCGTGCGCCCTTGGTGTTGGGTGCTCCAGGAGTGGGTGCAAGTCCCTTATCAAGTCCAGGATGGTGTGGGGGTGTAGCCTGTACCTTTCATGGATCTCTGTCAGTTGGAAGAGTGTGATGCGCTGTCTGTAAACGCGCTCCTCCCGTCTCCAGATCCTCACTCCTGCTGCCTGTAGCCGTAGCCGCCTTGCAATTACTTAGAGGGCCGCCATAGTGATCACACTGTTGCATTTTGGGACTGCTTATATACACTGCACCTGATTACCACCTGCTTTCAGTCAGTGTTAATTACCGACTCCTAAATACCGATTTTTAGGAAATTCGGTATTACCGAATTTTTCTACATCTCTTTTCTCGTTTTTACCGTTTCTTATTTACCGATTCGGTATTTGGGTGTTCGGTAAATCTGATTCGGTAAATACCGATTCCTTATTACCGATTCCTTCCCTACATCACGCATGCCTAAATACCGGTCGGTAACGGTGAAATTTACTGATTTTCACCGTTACCGACCGGTATTTGGGCCACCTACATCGGGCCCAATGAGCCCTAGTCGTCCGTGTGTAGGAAATGAATGAAAAGGTGGGCTGTTGGGAATTTCTGAAAACTATCTATCCGTTTATTGATTGACAGTATTAATGGAGTTTTGAGATGTAAGTATGGTGATATTTTATTAGCGTGGACTCAAATTTTCATTAAACTGAGTCCGAAGGTAGTAATGGCTCGTATTAATGGAAACACTTTAATTGAACCACCATCTGCCCTTTGATCTACAGTGTTTAATACTTTACTAATTGACTGATCAAATGTGATATTATCAATATATTATTTTATTAAGATGTAAGCAAGGAGGCACTCTATTGATCAAGATTCACTTTATTGATTTTATTGATCTCTTTTTCCAAGGAACCATTTATTGAATCATGTCATTTTTATTGAATTACAGGGTTTATAGTTTAATCTGACCTATGAAATGTAACACTAAAGAAACACTTATTGAATCTTGTCATTTTATTGAACCCAGGGTCTATAGTTCTATCTGACTTATGAAACATGATTGTAATGTAGTTCAGTTTGGAGAAGCAAGTACGCAGGCTCTTTATAGATCTGGACCGATACATTTTACAAATTGCTGTAGAGAGCCGTAATGCATGGAAGTATACCTTATTGGACATCTATTTGCTATTAGAATAACAGTGTCCTATTTCTATTCAATAATGAAATATAATTCTAAGAATGTACCAATATGATATGTAATCAGTAGTACGAAAAGCTACTTTAATGATGTGTTTATGCAATATCAATGATCCAGTACGGCATATTATCACTATATCACATATTTGTAGTATAATCGTTTTGAAGTTTGATGAACCTTTTAACTGACTTTTTTTTAACATTTCCTTTTTAACTCATTCTCTTATGAATTAATCTGTATATGGTTTTATATGTTTCCTTTGATTGTAATGATGTTTATTAATCAGACAATAAAGACTTCATTCATAGACATACTGGTCCTCACATTTCTGACATGATAACTCAATTGAATTGTGCGAAGGTTTTCTCTCGTCTCGACTTAGACAAAGGATATCAACAGTTGGAACTGGAAGAAGATTGTAGGTCCATTAGGATCTTTTCAATGTGCATTGGACTATTTAGTTACAAGTGACTGCGCTTTGGTGTATCATCTGCTGCCGAGCTTTTCCAAGATGTCATTCGACTTACAATACAGCCTGTTGTGAATGCTTTTAATTATATCAATGGCATCTTAGTTTTCGGAGCTACTCAGAAGGAGCATGACAAGGCTCTCATGCATGTCTGTCATTTGCTAACCAATGCTGGCTTAACTCTAAATGTAATAAGTGTCAATTCCATTTTAAAAAAGTTGAAATTCTTTGACCCTATCCTTTCTGATGGGGGCATGACACCCGATCCAGCTAAATTGCAAGCTATGTCTACTACCAGTGCCCCACAAGACATTTTCCTGTTACATTCATTTCTTGGCATGGCCAGTTACTGTTCTCAATATATACAAGACTTTGAGAACTAACACGAAAAAATCTGTTGTTTCATTGATCACATGAATGTGAGCAGTGTTTCCAGAGAATCAAACACGCAAACCTCTGAAATGGCCTACTTTGATCCCAAGCTACAAACAGAGGTTGTAGTAGATGCTAACCCTGTCGGATTAGGTGCAGTACTTGCACAACACAATAGGTAGCCCAATGCACAAAGACCTATTGTAGCTTATGCCAGTAAAAGCTTGTCCCACACTGAACATGCTTATTCACAACCTGATAAAGAGAGCTTGGTAGTGGTGTAGGCTTGTGAATACTTCCACTTGTTTTTATATAAAAGCTTTTCACAGTAGTGACTGATCATCAGACCTGGTTGCCAATATTTGAAAATCCAAAAGCCAAGATGCCTCCTCCTATTGAATGTTGGGGTTTGAGATTACAACAGTGCAACTATACGATTGTACATCATCCAGGGAAAGATCAAAATCCTGCTGACTATTTCTCAAGAATACCGTTACAAAGCCCAGGTAACCCATCCAAGACAGCTGAAGCCTACATAAACGTCATTGGGAAATCGAGCACCCCAGCTGCCATGTCATGGGAGGAAACTGTCACTGCCATAAGCCATGATAGTGACGTGCTAAAATTGAAAGACATTATTACTCCCCAATCCTGTAACCAGCACTCTTGAACTCTGACCAGTGACAGTGAATATTTGAAAGTTAAGAATGTCAGAGATGAACTGTCTGTAACTCAGAAAGGTCTCATCTTGAGAGGTACACCAATTGTTATTCAGGGGAGTCTAAGACAGCAGATAATTAAGATGGCCCATAAGGGACATCGAGGAATCGTTGCCACCAGACACGCTTTCCGAGATAGAGTCTGGTTTCCTCATCTTGATGAAAGGGTTGACAGAGTTGAAGGCCTGTTATATAAGCACCTGTCTCTCATACAAAGTCACTCAACACCCCTTAAACATATCAGAACTGCCAAACCATGCTTGGGAGAGAATTGCTGTTGCTCTCTTTGATGCTTAGCCTTTTACTGTTGTGACCATCAAAAGATACATGATGACTGCCCAGCGTCCTGGGAAGTCCCTTTAAATGAGATTCTTCGAAATTCAGACGTGTGATTTATTACTCACCAAATATTGACTTCAATAAAGAAAATGGGTTTAAACATGTCATTGAGGATCCTTTGACTGCTGTTGTTTCCACCTCACCAACACAGATCACTGACACTTCGACTGCTGGCTCCCGGTTCCCGATGACCCGATCAGGCACGGTGACAAGAGCACCACGCCAACTCACTGAAGAGTTGGAAAATGTGTACACACATATATATATATGTTTATATAATGAAAAAAATTGCAATTTTTTATTTGACAAAGGGGGAGATCTAGTGTGTTGAGTTAGAAGTGACTGAACCCTTTTGGCTCTGTAGACTTATTACGTGAACGTTCGAATGTTAGGAAGAGAAGACAAGTTTAGAATGTTAAGTTTGCGTTTACACGCTGATGAATAAAGACATGTAAAACTACTTTCCATGTATGGCGCAGTCCTTTACGAGCGCCTGAGCTGGGGAGAACGCCACAGCCGGTACCGTTACAGTGCGCAATCACTGGAATAGGCGAGCCCTCCACATCAACACTCCTAGGAATTTAAATACACTCCACCCCTCTCTGTAACACCTGTATTTCCTGCTCTGTTCCAGAGATAAGGGAATTTAAGTTTATAAAAAAAGTTGAGGGCGTGGATAAACAAACGTACCATTGGTACAAGAGTTGAAGTCCCCAAACTAGTTCGTTCTCCACTCGTCGCTTATCTGTAGTGTGGACTTGCAAATAAATAAACTAAACGGGGTACTGATGAACTTCTTCGTTAGAAAGTGTGTTGTGCATTTCTCTCCTAGAATCTCGCTTTATTAGGGCACGTTGCCAGAATGCCCGATCAACCTGTGTTCTTGTGGAGTACACTTGTTAAGACATTTCCAGTCATGGTAGAGGGGAGGCTTCCCCCAACCCTTTCTCTCTACATAACCCAGAATGAGAATTCTCTCCTAAATTAATTCTTTTGGAGGTGCAATATTCTCTCATTACAAAGGTCTCACACTCAGATTATTCTGCAAACGTTCGGGTCAGATCCTAGGCTCCTGGTGATCGATAGTAGTGAACTATAGCTATAAAGAAATCTTTGGCACATGAATGTTGAATGTAAATTAATTTCCTTATTTGACATAAGGTGGTGAGTTTGAGTGGTTTAGAAAACTTCAATTACTTATTTGTGACTTAGAGATCGACCAGGCATATTTTTCAATGGGCTGATCAACTCTCTGCAAACACAAGTCAAACTATATTTCATATCTCAGCACCTTGTACCTGGTAGATTCTAAGACACCTGCATGGATATTCTAGTTCCTGTGTAGGTAGTAGATATTAGGTGCAGGCAGTGGGGGCTGGAGTATGGGTCCTCATGAGCTCAACAGTAGTATTTGGTCCTAACTCTGCCTGGGCTGAATATAAATCTACAATTCCTAGCCTTCATTCAGTTATCCTAACAGTAGAAACCTTCCTCCTGTTCTACTCCCAGCACAAGTGCACGTTCGCCCTTCTGGTGCCTGCACCCCAAAATGATTGCACATAGATAGCACACTGGTGGTAAAGCTAGTAATCGAACAGCCGGCTCCCCACTGACAACAGACGCGTGGAGTGGAGTCAGCTGCAGTCATAACATTTCCATGTGTGGCTCACTGTGTACCAGGAGGACAAAGGCCCTTGAAGCAAGGATGCCCCTTCAGTTTCACTCTAGAAACCCTACCTCTTCGGATTACAAAATGTATGACCCTGGGAGAGGTTTTCATAAAAATCAAACTGATCTGGAAGTGGAACTTTTTTTTTTTTGGTAAATCTTTTTTATTAGCATTTATATAATGATCAAGAAAATCACTCAACGCAGTTACACATCCATAGTAAGAGCAACACATTACATATGGAACTTTTGTTTAATGGATCTGGGGTTCATAGATTTTGGTTGCTAGGTCCTATGGTTGCTCAGCTACCCTTTTGTAGGTACAAGAAAGATTTCAACAATACATTGTCTAAAATATTGAAAACTTTGATTATGCTTCTTCAATAGTGAATTACAGGATATAAATCTTTATATCACTGAAAGATGGTTTCATCCTAATGAGTTTTGAATAGTGATCTGCAATCAATCAATCAATCAGGGAATTGTAAGCGCGCTACTCACCCGTGAGGGTCTCAAGGCGCTGGGGGGGGGGTCCGCAGTTCCGTTCAGTCGAAGAGCCAGGTCTTGAGGGCCTTCCTGAAAGCGTTCAGGGAGGGGGCGAGTCTGATGTCGATCGGGAGCTCGTTCCAGGTCTTGGCCGCGATGTAGGAGAAGGCTCTTCCCCCTGTTCTGGCTCTGCGTATTCGTGGGGTTTCGGCAAGGACGAGGGTGGCAGATCGGAGATTTTTCTTGGGTACGTGGAAGGTGATTCTCTCGTTGAGCTATTGGGGTCCGGTGTTGTAGGCGTGGGTGAGTATCTTGAAGGTGATGCCTAGGACGAGTCTGGCGGCGGTGTTCTGTATCGTCTGGAGCTTGCGGAGTAGAGACCGTTTCTGTAGTCGAGTCTCCTAGTTATGAGAGCGTGGGTGACTGTCTTCCTTGACTCGGGGGGGGGGGGATTCATGTGAAGGTCTTGCGGAGGATGGAAAGGCTGTTGAAGCAGCTGGAGGCGACGGCGTTGACCTGTCGGTTCATGGAGAGGGAGGAGTTGAATACGATGCCGAGGTTTCTGGCGTGGTCCCTGGGGGTGGGAGGGGTGCAGAGGGCGGTGGGCCACCAGGTGTTGTTCCATGCGGATGGGGTGGTTCAGAGGACGAGGACTTGTGTCTTCTCCGATTTGAGCTTTAGGCAGATATTGCTCATCCAGGATGTGACGTCCTTCATTCCTTCCTGCAAACTGCGTCTGGTGGTGGTGGGGTCCTTTGTGAGGGAGAGGATGAGCTGGGTGTCGTTGGCGTAGGACACTATGCTGAGGCCGTGCTGTCTAACGATGGCGGCGCGGGGGGCTATGTCGATGTTTAAGAGGGTAGGGCTGAGCGATGATCCTTGGGGTACTCCGCAGTTGATTTCCGTGGGTTCGGAGGAAGGGTGGCAGTCTGATGCTTTGGCTTCTGCCGGTGAGGAACGAGCGGATCCAGTCGAGGGCGGTTCCTTGTACGCCGGCGGCGTGTAGTCTGGCGGCGAGTGTGTGGTGGGAGACGGTGTCGAATGCTGCTGACAGGTCAAGTAGGATCAGGGCTGCGGTGTGGCCTTGGTCGAGGGTGCGGATGTCGTCTGTGGCGGCGAGTAGGGCGGTCTCGGTGCTGTGGTTGCTGCGGTACTCGGATTGAGAAGGGTCGAGGATGGAGTTCTCTTCGAGGAACCTAGTTAGTTGTGCGTTGACGGTCTTCTCAGCAACTTTTGCAGCGAAGGGGAGGAGCGAGATGGACCGGTAGTTCTTGAGGTCCGTAGGGTAGGGTCTGCTGAGGGCTTCTTGAGCAGGGGCCTGACTTCTGCGCATTTCCAGTTGTCAGGGAAGGTGCCGGTCTCGAAGGTGGTGTTGATGGTGCGTCGTAATTCTGGCGCGATGGCGGCGGAGGCCCTGAGATAGATGTGTGGTGGGAAGGGGTCTGTTGGGGCCCTTGAGTGGATGCCTTTCTTTTTTTTTTGTTAAGTATTTTACATCATTAATTCGTTTGTATGGTGCCACCAGGTTCATCAAAACTAATACATACCCAACTAGCTCTTTTCCTAAGTTTGCAACCACCGGCTGAGAGGTTCCCATATATCCAGCCCCTTTTTCCGCTTTTTTCTTCCTTTCCTTCTATATATCGCAACTTCTAGACTACGAGCCGCTAACAATCGAGCCCGTCATTGTTGAAATGCCGGTGGTTTTGGATCTAACCAAGAGGAAGCGATGCATAGTCTCAACACCGCCATTGAAACAAAAATTAATCCTTGCAAGCGTTTTAATCGATTATTTCCATCTATCCCCTCATTATTTCACTCACAGTAATTTCTATTCTTACATTGAAAATTTCCGTTAAAAAATCCGAAATTTCAACAATCAACTCCTGAAGTAAATCACATGTGGCAAATATATGTACAATATCAGCTTCGTATAAAGAACACCGTGGACATAGTGTTCCCTTCCCGGTTCCTCATTTGGCTATCTTATTGGGAGTATAATATAGTTGAAAAATTGTCTTATAATATTGGGCTTGTAGTTTCGCCGACATCAGTAAGGATTGTGACAATTCATATGATTTTAAAAAAGTTTCAGACATAATCCCCAGTTTATCCTGCCATTTTAATAAGAATTTGTCTAGGTCGTCTGAAAGTGAAGACATTAAGTTACTATAAATTTCTCCAATTTTAACTACTCTATTTTTGCTTAGAGTTTCCCTAATTTGAATTTTTTGAAATTTCAGTCTACCACCTCCTTTCTTTAACAGGAAATCCCTGATTTGGAGAAACTTAAAGAAGTCTCTATTTTCTAAGGCGTAGTCATTTCTTAGTTCTTTCAAATGACTTCAACCCAGAAATGGAGTAAAAAAAAAACAATTGTGTAATCCCAGTATTAATCCATCTATTCATACAAGAATCATGAAATACCTCCGGAAGATTATTATTTTGAAATATTAATGTATATGACGATAGTCTCCCAATTCCCAATAGCTTACGCACGTTATTCCAGACTTTATGAATGCCCACCAGAGATTTGAAACGGACCTTTTTGAAGTAATTATCGTATGAGTGTCGCCATAGATATCCGCTGGCTTCATTCCCCAAGACAAGTTCTTGCGGTGTTGGTATATCACTGTCTCTCCGTACATCCCTATTGCCCGATACGAATTTAATAGAGTAGTTTACGACTGTAGCCCAGTAGTATAATTCAAGATTGGGAAGGGCAAAACCCCCTCTATCTTTGGGTAGCGTAATAAATCTAATAGCTCCACGTGGTTTTTTATAACCCCATATGAATCGTGAGAAAATATTTTCGATTGTTTTAAGCCATTGGGGTAAAAACTCTAAACAAATTGCCCTAAAAAATATAAAAATTTTGGGAAAAAAATCATTTTAATCGCGTTACACCTGCCCCCTATAGTTAGATGTAAATTGTTTAATCTATTGAGGTCATTTTCCGTCTGTCTAATTAGTGGATCCAGATTGATCTTCACAAGGTTATCTAGACTAGCCGTGATATTGACCCCTAAATATATAGCGTTATCTACTACCCGATCATCTCTCAGCAGGTTTTTATTATTAAGGACAATCTGGGTTTTGTCCTGATTTAGTTTGTACCCGGATACTTCTCCAAAAGCTTTAGCCTCCTCTTCTATTGCCTTAATTGCTGTGGTTGGGTCGGTCGTGACTACAGCGATATCATCCGCGTAAGCTAATGTTTTAGTATTCCCTGTTTGTGTCTGTACCGGTAGAATTATCAGATTGTTTTCAAGCTTGCGGATAACGGATCAATAAATATTGCAAATAATAGAGGGGAGCAGGGGCACCCCTGCCGTGTCCCTCTCGTGATATCTATCTTATCTGACATTGCCCCATTTACCATAACTACGGCCTCTGGAAATGTATATAGCATCTGGGTAGCTTTGATAAAGGGCGCGCCTATGCCACATCTCGACATTGCTGACCAAAGATATTTCCAGGAGACCCTATCAAAGGCTTTTTCGGCGTCCAGCAATATGAGTGCCATAGGGTCCCCTTTAACTTCAGCAATATCGAATAACGTGATCACTCTTTGAACGTGATCGGTAGTTGACCTCACAGGAATTAACCCGTGTTGGCGACCAGATACGATTTTATACATCTGTGGGGCCAGCCGGCTTGCTAGCAATTTCGAATAGATTTTTGAATCGCCGTTGATGAGGGTAATGGGCCGATATGATCCCAATTCTGCCGCATCTTTGTTCTTCTTGAGAAAAACCACAATTTTAGCACGTGACCATGATCCTGGAGGTCGACCACCCTGATAGATATGTATGAAAAGATCAGTTAGGATTCTCTGCAATGGTTTATAGAATTTCACATAAAACTCCGTGGGTATACCATCCAGCCCGGCTGCTTTCCCCTTAGCTATACTATGCATTGCGAGTAAAATTTCTACCCACTCTGGTATGTTATCCAAACTTTCTTGATCTTCTTGCCCTAATCTTGGGGATATAATCTGATCTAGATATTCCTCGATCTTATCCGGTCGTGCCCCAGTTTCTTCATATAAATGTTGGTAATATCTCTGAAATGCGGCCCTTATCTCTTTAGGATCCGTCTAACAGCCATAACTTGGGTCTCTAATCTCCCTTATTAAGTTGAGCGTGTTTTGCTGTCTGGTACGTACAGCCAGTTGATGGCCAACTTGTTCACTGAACTCGTACACACTTTCCTTATGCATTGTAGCTTTGGCTATCGCTTCGTCCAGATAGATATCATTGATTGCATTTTTCGCTATTGACACCCTTTTTAGTTCCCTTTCTACTTCAAGCCCTTCTTGCACAGCTCTTATTAAACCCTCCTCCCTTAAGGCCAGATTCCGATGTAATATTCCCATTTCCTGTTTAGCTTTTTTATTAAAATTAAGTGAAAAACGCATCGTCTCCCCCCTTATGCCAGCTTTCAGGGCATCCCACACCACCTCAATCGAGGTGCTACCTATATTATCTTCCAGAAATTCTGGTATCCATTTACCCATTTGTTGACAATATGCTTCATTAAGTAGTAAAGCTCTCTCGAAGGTCCAGGTTTTCCCCTCGCTATTCCCTCCTCCCAGTTCCAACTCCATGATCAACGGATTATGGTCCGACAAGACTTGTGGTAGCTTTTCAATAGAACAGCTAGAGATTATATTGCTTGAAGCGAACATGTAATCCAATCTAGCAAACTTTCTGTGCGGATTAGAAAAGAATGTAAATCCTGAATCGCTGGGGCGTTTGTTTTGCCAGCAGTCAATCATGCCATGGGTTTGACATAGCTCTTTAAAAGCTCTAAATACTTTCGTCTTCCTCCCTTTGTACATAAATCCCGGATCTAGAGACCAATCACATGGGAGGTTGATGTTGAAATCTCCACACACTATCAGTGGGAGTGGCCAGTGGGCCGAGTGGATGCCTTTCATTGTCGAGGCGGTCTCTTCAGTCGTGACCGGGGTCCAGGAGGAGATGGTGGGCTGGCTGGTGTTGCCTGAGGGCGGGATGGTTGCTGAGTCAGGAGTTTGGTCGTTGAAGTTGTCATAGAGGTTTTTGATCTTCAGGTGGAAGTAGGATCTGAGCTTGTCGCAGTGGTCCTGGGAAGGGGTGATGTTCGTGGCTTCGCTGGGGGGGGCTTGGTGAATTCCTTGATGACGCTGAAGAGTTCCTTGGAGTTGCTGGAGTTGACGAGGATTTTGTTGCTGATGAAGGTTCTTTTGGTGGTTCTGATGCGTTGGTGGTACTCCGTCATGGCGTTCTTGTAGGTGGTGTGGTTTTCAGGTGTCTTGCTGTTTCTCCAGTTCTTCTCGAGGCATCTGCAGGTGCGTCTGGCTTCTTGAAGGTCGGTGGTGAACCAGGTGGCTTTCCTGGGGCGGTGTCTGTCGGAGTTGCGTAGCGGGGCGAGCTTGTTTGTGCAGTTGGAGATCCCCGTGTGAAATTCGCTGGCTGCAAGGTTGGCGTCGGTTACAGCGGTGGGGGTGTTGCGGTTGAGGGTGGAGTTGAGCTGCTCCTCGGTGACTCTGCAATGAGTATGAATTTATATTTTGCCTTTGATTGTAATTGTGACACACTCAGTAAGCCTGACTTTTGAGTAATGTGCAGTTTGTTTTGTGTTGAGCACAAAAGCGGTATTGTATTTCTAGAGTTTAGTACTTGCTGATTGCACACCACTAGAGGTGCCTCCAGTGTTAGGGGGTACTAGACTATTTCTGGCAGTCCTTTAGTGTGGGCCTCGTGTTTGTTGTGAGGCCCTTTAGAGGCACTTGTATTTTTCAAAATATTTGTTAATTTATGTGTAGTTTGGATAATAAAACCCTTTTTCATTTTCTTTAGAGAAAGCACTGACTAGAAGACGAATTATTAAATGTTGTTTTTGCATTGCTGAGTTGGGAGTCTCTAGCCCACCACGCCTCCCCTGTGGAAACCAGGAACTGCTCTGCCTTGCTACCCTGAGAGTCAAGTGCTAACAATTGGTACTTGGTTCCCAGTTTGCCTTCACCGAGGCCCAGGAACAAAGTACCCCAGTCTTCTTGGGTCCCCACCCGGTCTGGGTATCTTACAGTCATTGTGAGTTAA
Source organism: Calotriton arnoldi (assembly GCA_963921515.1). Lineage (NCBI taxonomy): Eukaryota > Metazoa > Chordata > Amphibia > Caudata > Salamandridae > Calotriton > Calotriton arnoldi. The sequence continues at coordinate 1,006,977 of CAWUFW010007292.1, read as the reverse complement.
ACAATGGTGTTGGGAGGTCTTACAGTCTGTTTCTTGGGTTTAGGTTCAGCCTGTTCCTAAATAAATGTAAAAATTTGAAAGGGGCCAAACTGATAAAAAAATGTAAGAGTTTAAAATACGTAACACTCCTATGATGGTGACCCCATATTGCCGTTTAAATTCTTCAACTATTAATATATAGTGGTTAGCACAGATATGATCTTAGCTGTGGATTTACAGTATAATATCAGTAAAATCCTGTTCATTTATTTGTAGGTCAGAATATCCTACACAGAAATATTATCTGACATAAATATATTTATTACTGGCATATTGCCGCAATTCGTATATATTTCATATGATCATATCTAATTAGGCAATATTTCTGGCAGGCAGTATTCTGACAACGATACTCTGGTACCACACTGTCCACGTAAAGAATGGATGTGTAGCGTTTAAGTTAGTTGTATGTATGTAAATAGCCATAGCACCAACTTTGACCTGCTGTCTGACAAAGAACCTAAATTTATAAATAGTCATGACTTAATCAATTCTGAGTTAGATTTTATTCTCTCGAATAAACTCTTTTTTATGTCTTTCCACCACCATACTTTTTTAACACTTCAAATAGAGCTCAGAAAAAAATGGAGTTTGAAAACATGTCTAGGTATTCATTGGAATACCTAAAAGTTCATTACTCTGGCTTAATGTTGGGTCCTGCTGATGAGAGCAAACTCACTCAGACCCACAGTTGTCATGAACCACATTCCTAGATGAAGAAACTCTATAATGCAGTTTGTACTTGTATATCTCACACACTTCTGCATCAATATAAAAATGTTCGCCCAACCCAGACGCTTTAAGCAAGCTTCCTGTAAGCACAGCTTGTCTTTATCTCTGGCATCACTTATCCATGTTAACATTAATAACATGGTTTGGGTAAGACTCTAATTACTTCAACTAGGAGGGAAGATAATACACCGATGTTCACTGTACAAACTAGGATTTAGTCAGCAAACTATGTATCTCCCAAGACATTTTTATAAAATATGTCAACTAGTCGTCTACAAACTGTACTTTTCCCCTCTTCCAAACCAATGGCAATCCGCATACAACTGATCTACTACATTCATTCATTTACTCTGTTCTGCCTACACACTTCAGCTTCTGCTCAGCACTAGAACATACTCCATGAAAGAATACAATCACATAGACATTCATGCTGAAAACAGATGGATACCTTGTTATATGCACTCCTGATAAGTCCAGGCAATTCCCCAACCAGGTGCAAGTCTCTATACAATTACCTTCCCTGGCACCATTCTGCATCATCTTCACTAGTCTTTACAGACTCCTACTTCAGGTTCAGCAAGCTACTGTAACCAATAGGTGCAGGCCTCTTCACAACACTGAAGGACAAGTGTGCAAGCCTCATTACCACGTTGACCTACCAGTATATACATGTCTCTAATTGACATAATACTCGATATGACAACAATTAAACATATGTCTGCACAGGCACCCCATGGCACAAAAGACATCTGAACAGGACCCTCCCAGTACTTTGGCCCACCATTGCTCACGTTTTTCCAGTACCATGGCTTGTGCCCTATTCTTGACCGGTTTCATTAAAAAATGCTTGCACTCTCCCACAATGGCATGCTTGTTTCCAATTACAGTTCTTACAGTGTAATAGGACACTTCTAGCTATGTATTGCACTCTCTTCTTTGTGTTCCTGCCTCCCTACCGGACTCAACTGGGGCAGATAAAAGACAGGAACATGTCTACTTGATTTTGGACAATAGCTCTCTGTGGATGAAGGCTCTCCTCAAGGTAGTGACAGGAAGTCATTTCCCAAGCATCTACAGTGCCCACCCGCAGTCCAGAAAACATGTTCTGCATAATCATAATAAGATCCAGTTGGAGCGATAGACAGTTGCTGCCGTAGTTATGTCCAGTGCTAGCCGTTTTGAGGATCACAGTGGTATTGGGGCTCCACCACAGCCCTGCGGATGTTTATCAGCCACCTGATGTACACCTGCACCGGAAAGGACGTGAAGTGAGCCCAGAGGTTCATAGCAATCACTATATTAGGTCCCCCGGCAAGACCAGCTATGTTATTGGCCATGTAGTGCAGATCAGCTACCATCATTTTCGCCATCCGAAGAGGTTTCCCATGAGACCTCCACTGCACCAGCAAACCGTTCCGTGCATCCGTCGCCAAAAGAGGCCCTGCTTGGTACTCGTCATGCAGATCAATTTTCTTCAGCGCTGCAGAGTCAACAAAAGAGTTACAGTAGACACCGAGTCACGACACTAGCCCAGCCAAAGATCAATTCTTAAATCAATATTGATGCTCATGATTGCTCTTTTTTTTTATGTGCAGCTGCTTTTTTTGAACCTTTTATTGCTATTTGACCGTTCGATACTACAAGCACGTACAACATTCATCACCTTAATGTACTGCAATTCAGCTTTGCCCTCCCATAGACATTCCACAGTCATGCAAATAAATCCGTCATTGCAAAGAGCAATGTATGAATGGAGGATGCAAGTGTATTTTCCCAGTGCATACGTTCTGTTGCTAATACTGAGTAATAGTTTTGTTCATCACTGTGACCTATCACCTAAGGGACATTACAATGTTATGAGTTTACAGTCTGTGTATCCAGCCCTGACTCTACCATAGCTCTGCTACCAGAAAACTGATCCAGCGGCGTACCAACAACAGATACTCTACTACCATATACTCACCTGGGCCCATAAAACACACGATTGAGTAAACCGCTGGATTCGTTAAAGTTCATTATATATATTTTCACAAAATTCAGGATTAGTTGTTCCATACTCCTAACTTACCTTTTTCACTGATCAAAAAGTTCTTTCCTCTGGTCGATGGACCATTAGTTGAACTAGTTGATGGTGATAATTAATATATCTCTAACTAATCTTTTATTTAAAGTAAATAACCACAGACTCAGGAAGGTTTAAATGTGTATCTAAAATTAATGCATGTGAACCATTCCAAAATACAGTGCAGTCACCAACATTCATAGAAGAGAAAATTCAATTCATTAAATCAAAAAAAACATTTACCTCGGACTCATACAATAATCAATGCTCAGAAAAGAGAGGACAGAGAGAAAAGAACATTCAGCAAATAACGAGAAATTATAATTACCAAGGATGGTGTGAAAGACCAACCCCCTGGCCAAAGGGCTGGTAAGGGTCCCCCGGGATAGGTAAGGACAAAGGCTTCAGGACAGGAATCAGGACAGGATAGTTGACCTCTCTAGAATACCGACGATTGCGCCGCACCCCTCTCTGACACTCTCTTCCTCCTCGAGATTCTTCCGAGATCTTCTGATCTAACCCAATTAAATTAGGATAGAAAGTTCTGCTTCAGATTCTGCATTCGGCTCTTCATCAGCATCTCACAGCATATCTCCCAGCAACAGCATCTCCCGCAGCATCTGTGTCTGGAGTCTAACTAACTAACTAAAGCTATCTTAATGATATCTTTTGTTCTTCATGTTCCACCCACTAAAGTTTCAATATCGTAAAAATACGAAATGATTGGTCAGGCAAGGGGAAGCTCCATCACACCATGCTTACATGTCATTAAAATCAGTTCAACTTTGTATTCATAATTTTAGTTCTCATGCGCCTTTAGTTTACTCTTGCAACAATTTTAATAACATTCTGAATAAGAGTCTTCTTGTTTAACTCTTCACCATCCGTTCCCACGTTTGTAACACTCGATTTTGGCTCCCTTTCAATAGCTCAGTCATGGCCTTCATGGCTACACTCAGTGGGCATGCGCAGGCTTCGCATCACTCCATTCAAGCCGGTTATGCAAGAGAGGCCCAAATACGCACTAGTGATAAAGTCAAAAGACAGATCTTACTTTTACAAAATAAATGGTCGCACTGTATACCACCCAAGCGGTATTAGTCCTTCTTCATTGTTATCCGCGTTAGTACACACAAACGCAAGCTTCACTAACCCGTGTGTTCATGTGGTGCGTATTAGTTATTCTCGAAACAAGATTAATAACTTTGTTAGTGAGTTAAACGAGTGGATTGCTTCTGAGCAAGTTTCTTTTCTACGAAACCTTGCTCCATCAGTATGTGTGAATGTTTTCAGTTTCCTCACCTCATACTCAGCTGTTATCCATTGGAACCACTATTCTGTTTGTGGTACATTTACCTCTCTCTAGGTCTGGTGTTAGCTAAGACCTTTTAATTTTACTAAAATGATATGTATAATAGACTTACATAAAGGGGCTTTCAGCCACTTCTCCTCATCCATTGCTCAGTTCTTGTGTCATTCACATATTGTTTACACCCACTACAGCATTCAGCATGGGGCGAGGAGAAGGGGGTGAGGCTACTTTAGCTACTAGCTAACTTCACTTTGAGTGACTACATTTAACCCTTTCACAAGAAGCACTTCGGCACACATGGTAGTGCTTTCAGTGTCATAGTTCCTGTTTTTACTTCATTATTACTTTAGTGTTGCATTTGTTTGTGGAGCTTGATGTGATAGCATGAGTTTATACCAGGTGAGAGCACAGGGCACATTTCAGTTCCTGTCTCCTGCCAATGCTGTTGTAAATTTCTTTTGAAGTGGCCTTTGTTTATCCGACTGCTGATTTTACAGCATACCAGCAGCTCACACAAACTCTGAATATAAGCTCATGAGGGTACTCTATCTTTCCAAACCCAGCTGTCTATCACCCATTCATTCTTTTTCTTTCTTTCTTTCTTCCTGTGTAGCTGCACTGATCAAGGTTGAGAGGGGAGAGCGCACACTCATATGAGCGGACAGCCTCTGTATGAGTCGTCCAGAGGAACGCTTGTGGCCAAACATTGCTGCAGCGCCAAGTCCAACGCTACTTGGCTTGTCCAGGCAAGTACCACAGGGCTTATCATTCTGACAGCTCTGTGCCCATTCTGACCCTGAAACTAGGGGCCCGGCAGTCCAGCCTGGGGTCGCAGTGTTAAAGTGGGTGCTATATTGATGCCAATGTATGTTCCATAACTAGCTCATGAGATAGAAGTAACTACTTTGGGCTCAATGTAGCAAATAACTACTTTAGAGCCCACCTCCGAATTATTTCTCAAGAACTTTGCTTCCAATAAATGCAACACAGAGAGGATTACTGAGAGGCGGAACAAAGCCTGGAGCCACCACCAAGAACTTCCCTGAAAATATCTGTGTAGACATCATGGACCTATCTGGGACGCTGGAGCCTGAATGACCGTGATGGGCCCAAAAGAGATGGATCCCTCTGATGTAAGACAGGGGGCATCAAGATTTACATTTGACACAAAGATGCCACTGTTTTGTTACCTTTTCCCTGGGGAAACTCCAAGTGGGTGAGAAGATGAAGATAAACGTCTAGATTTGCAGGTGATGAGTCTGTGCATCATTGAGCACTATACATGTATGCCATGTGTATTAAAGGTACAAGAGTTGTGTAGCACATTATACTTGTGTCATTCAGAGTACGAATCAGAGTACTAACAAGAGTAAATTACTTTCCAGTTACACTCAAGGCAAAATTAGAATCTAAACGATTGAAGTGCATACATCTGAAGTTAGATGTAGTTACAGGGAGGCAGTTTAATCTGCATTTCAGTGTTTATATACATCTTGTTATATATTTCAGTTTCAGGAAAGTCAGCTTCATACTAAAAACACAGGAAGTCGCTTACACGGGGTTAACCTAAATGTATATCCTTTCAACATTAAAGTTGGATGCAGGAGGGGCGTGGCCAAGATGGCGACCGCATAAGACGTGCTTTGCGATCGCTCCGGCCCGCCGAGGACCTAAAGCCTACAGCCTAGCACCCCATCTCGATCTGTGGTGAGCGGCGGATCCCGGTGGTGAGGGGGTGATCGTGTGGACGGCCCTGGTGCGCTTTGTTGGTCGCTGCGGTCCCGCTGCACGCCGCGCGGAGCCGCGGGCCTGCTGCACGCGTGGGGTGTCCCGGAGACCATCGGCTGTGGCGCGGGGCGGAGCCGCCCGAATCCTGGAGCGGAGCCTTGCGTGGTGCCCGGCGGCCGCTTGGGGACCCTGCTGCCTGGACTTCTACTCCGTGGGCCCAAGGTATTTTGCGAGCTGTCTCGCTGACTCCCCGAGCGCCCCTGCGGCGGCCCACCAGATGCGACATCCTGCCCCCGGCGCCTTGCTCTCTGTGAGAGAGTGCCTAGCCCCTGAGCGCTATCGATGCGGGGGTGGCGCGGGGGCTGCTCTGAGGGGCCCGGGGAGCGGATTTACTGGGCAGTGTAGCGTGGGCCTGCATCGGGGCGGGAATCGTCGCCCGCGGCCCGCGCGCAGCTCTTGCGGACAGGAAGGTGCGCCCGCCATTTTGCTGCGGCTCGGCCGGACCCGGGTGCGGAGCCTTCCGTGGGGGCCGGCGGCCGCTCTGGGACCCTGCTGACTGACTCCTGCTCTCGTGGGCCCAAGGTATTTTGCGAGCTGGGACACTGCCTCCCCCGGGCGCCCCTGCGTGACACCCCGCCTCCGGCGCCTTGCTCTCTGTGGGAGAGTACCTAGCCCTGTGTGCTGCCATTGCCGGGGTGGTTCGGGGGCGGCTCGGACGGGCCCGGGGGCGGAATAGCGCGGGCCTGCATCGGGGCGGGAGTCGGCGCCCGCGGCCCGCGCGCAGCGTCTGTGGACAGGAGGGTGCGCCCGCCATTTTGCCAGTGGGATTGAATTTCGAGTTGGGAGCGTGCCGGTCTGGGCGGTGCGGGCCTTGCCCAGCGGGACCCGGCGTTCGGCTCACTCATCGCTGGCGGGGTGGTGCGGCTCCGCTTGGTGGTGATCTCCTCCTCCCGTCGAGCCCCCTAAGCTGTGGGCCGCCATGGCGGCGGGACGACCGAGAAAGGACCGCTCGGTCAGAGACATGCTCCAAGCTAAAGTGGTCGACCGGGGTCTGGAGCTCTCTGCGGCGGCGGGGGCGGACGTGCCGGCCACAAAGGCTTTTATGACTTCGCTCTTCACAGCACTTAAGGAGGACCTCCAGGAGCTCAAGGCCCAGCTGGCGGTGGACCTCCGTGAGGTTCGCCGCGACGTTTCAGAGATCGGCGACAGAGTGGCGACCCTCGAGGAGCACGAAAATGGCCGCGATGAGGTCGAGGGGCTGCAGCAGGAAATTATCCTGCTCAAAGAACAACACCTCCAATTGCAGGGACAGGCGGAGGACCTTGAGAATCACTCCTGCCGCAACAATGTCCGCATCCGCGGAGTAAAGCAGGGAGCAGAGGAGGGCGACATTGGTGGCTTTGTACAAGCTCTGTTCCGCCATATCCTAGGCCCGGAACATACCTCCGAGATTCAAGTTGATAGGGTGCACCGAGTGGGCCCCCCCCCGCCGAGATGCGGCGCCGCCTCCAGACATCCTGGCATGTGTCCACAATTTTCAACTGAAGGAGCTTATCCTCCGCAAAGCCAGAGACTCACACCCCTTGCAGTTTCGTGGTCTGGCTCCAGCACTCTACCAGGACCTTTCTGCGGTCACCCTGTTCAAGCGGCGAGAGTTCCGGCCCATTACGCAACACCTGAGGGAAAAACGGATTCCCTATGCATGGGGGCATCCTTTCCGCATCGTATTTAAATTTGAAGGGAAATTACGCCAGGTACGATCTTTCCAAGAAGCCTCAGATCTCTTGGGCCTCCAGTCACCAACCACGTCTCGACCACTGAAACCTCCTACTACCCGCGGGGACAGGCCGGAACGGTGGCACATGGTGGGCGGGGCCTCACCAGCATCTCGTGGACCGGACGCAGCTGCTCAAGCAAAGGAGAGGGAGAATGTCCTGGCCTCTCTGACGAACAGTCCAGCTAATACCTCCCCTGCCTGACCCTCTGATGCCACACAATGATGGGTCCTCTTCCTTGTGCGGGCCGGGGGATCGGCACCCCCCCTCTCCCATGGACTTGGTTTGCCAACACGTCCTCGAACTGTGCCCTTTTGACGGACATGAGTCACTCCCGCGCTGTTGCGGGCCATGTTTCTGTTTGACAGTGATTCCACTGCTGTTTATTTTTCAGGGTTTTGTTATCTGTATTAGGGTAGGGTGGGTCGTCTCCTCAGTGAGGGCTTTGGTCACTCGTACACAAGGGACTCATGCAAGTTTGGTTATCCTCCGCTGCCAAGGCTGTGGTGCTGTTTTTCCCCCGGGGGCGGGAGTGCTCCCCCTCCCCCCCTCCCTAATGCTTCTCTGATTTATATGCCCCCATCTGGAGCTTAAAATCACCAGTCTCAATGTCCGGGGTCTTAACAATCCGATTAAGCGTAGGGCGATCTTATCCCTCTTAGAAAACTCCGGGGGGGACGTATGCCTCCTCCAAGAAACCCACTTACTTCCCTCTGACACCCACCGTATGCGCCATAGCCATTTCCCCAACCAGCACTGGTCCTCGACCAATTCCAAGCGGGGGGGTCGCCATCTTATTTACTAGGCACTTTAAGGGCTCAGTATTGGGGACCGTGGCAGAGATTAAAGGGCGGCTTTTAGCTCTGCGGCTCCAGGTCGGGACCTCCACATGCACGATTGCTTCCATCTACTCCCCTAATGAACATCCCGAGAAGTTCCTGCTTGACGCTTGCTCCGAGGTCTTACAATCTCCAGATGCTACAGTAATAATAGGCGGGGATCTCAACCTGGTGATGAATGGGGAAGTAGACCGCTCTGGTTCTCGCTCAGGGGGCACGGGCGCCCTATCTGCGTCAGGAGGAGACTGGTTACGCGAGGCTGGGATTAGGGACGCATGGCGCTGCTTGCATCCTTCGGACAGGGACTTTTCCTACTACTCGGCAGCGCACAAAACATACGCGCGGCTTGATCATTTCCTGGTGACTCCGGCTGCGTGGCCCCTCATTACAGATTCCACTATTGAGGCTAGGGCTCTCTCGGATCACGCGCATATCACCCTCTCCCTGCGCTTCCCTGCTCAGTGTCCTGCCTCTGCACCGCGCTGGCGCCTGCGAGACTCACTGCTTAGATCACCTGACGTAGTCGCAGACATTAGGCAATGCATTTTGGACTACATCGCGATTAATGATCGTGATGACACACAGCTTTCCGCAGTCTGGGAGGCGCTTAAACTGGTGGTGCGAGGGGCTCTTATAGCGAAGGCGGCCTTCGAGAATAAAACAAGGCGGATGAAACGCGCTGAGCTGGAGGCGTCCATAAAGGAACTTGAGGCCATACACAAACGTACAGGTGCCCCCCGAGTGTGGCGGCAATTGGAGAAAGAGAGACTCCAGCTCCGTCGACTCGACCTCGACCGGGCAGAACACGCGGTGGTTCGTTTGAAACACAAATATTTTGTGGGCTCCAGCAAAGGAGGCCGCATGCTAGCTCACTGCCTTCATACCCAACGGGAAGCCCACTCAGTAGCAACGCTTCGTGCCAGTTCTGGTCGTTCTATCTCCGGTGATGCCGAAATAGTCTTGACTTTTCGTGCCTTCTATAGCTCTCTATATACTGCTGACCCTACTCTACGCTCTGATCCCTCTTTGTATCTTGGCGGCTCTGCGGTGACGCCATTGCCGGCGGGCGACTCTGAGATTCTGGATTCGCCCATCCGCATAGAAGAAGTGATTTCTGCCATTTCGCGGCTGAAGCTACAGAAGGCCCCAGGACCCGACGGATATAGTGCTCTCTTCTATAAAACTTACTGCGTTGAACTCGCTCCTCTGTTAACACGCATATTTAATTCCTTCGCGGATACCGGAGCCCTTACCCCATCCATGCTGCAAGCCTGTATTACGGTTATCCCCAAACCGGGCAAAGACCCGGAACTTTGCAGCTCCTACCGCCCAATCTCCCTCCTGAACATAGATGCCAAACTTTTTTCTAGCATCCTAGCGCACAGACTTAACCCCCACATGCCGGGCCTTGTGGACCCGGACCAATCCGGTTTCATCGTGGGACGACAATGTGGGGATAATACCAAACGTCTATGTCACCTGATCGACAAGGTGCATCGGTCAAAAGAAGAAGCCCTCCTGTTGTCAATAGACGCGGAGAAGGCATTCAACCGCGTACACTGGCCATATCTCTTCGCTACGCTTGAGCATTTCGGTCTGGGGCCGAGGTTTCGGAGCTGGATTGGAAGCATCTACAGCGTACCTCGGGCTTCGGTACGGGTCAATGGGGCCCTTTCTGACCACTTTGACGTAGGGCGCGGTACAAGACAGGGCTGTCCCCTCTCGCCTTTACTTTTCGCACTGTATATGGAGCCTCTAGCCCAGCGACTCCGTGACAACCCCTCGCACGTGGCATTCCCTTTGGCCTAGACCACCACCTTATTAGCCTGTACGCGGATGATCTTATTTTCTCGATGGCACAGCCGCTGACCTCTCTGCCGGCTATTGTGGACGACCTACAGACGTTCAGCCAGTACTCTGGGTTTAAAATCAACATGATGAAATCACAAGTCCTCAATCTCACGGCCACCCCGCAGACGGTAAGCACACTTCGCAATAGCTTTACCTTCGAGTGGGTGCCAGACAGCATTACCTACCTGGGGCTGGTCCTCCACGGGAGCTTGGCACAGACGGCAGAGCGGAATTACGCGACCCTCCTGAAACGGATTCGAGCAGATCTGACCCGTTGGCGTCGTCTCCCTTGACTTGGTTCGGGAGACTGTCCGCGGTTAAAATGACCGTGCTCCCTAAGGCCCTGTATTTATTTCAGACATTACCATTAGAACCCCCATCACATATCTTGAGACAGATGCAGTCGGCAATTGAGGGTTTCGTCTGGGGCCCAACCGCACCCCGCCTGTCAAAAACGCAGTTGCAACGCCCTAAGAAACTGGGTGGCCTAGCCTTCCCGAACCTTACGCAATATTTCCACGCCTCACAGTTGCGATTTTTGTTAGAATGGAACCGCCCCATGACAGAGAAATATTGGGTCTTCATGGACCAAACGGTGGCGGGCCACCACATCTGGCGCGATGTCTGGATGCCGAGAAAGGACCGCGCTTGGGGCCTCTATTCTTCCCCGGTTACGCGCCCTACAATGCTTGCTTGGGATAGAGTCTCCCGTAGAGCAAACCTGACCACATTTCCTTCTCCCATGACGCCGCTCTTTATAAACCCCGCCTTCCAGCCGGGAATGCACAGCGGCGCCGCCTCGAGATGGATAGAAGGGGGCTGTAAAAGATTGTGACACCTTTTTGACCACAGGGGACTTATCCCCTTTCAGGAACTTCAATCGGACTACAACTTGCCCACGTCCGATCTATACCTACACTCCCAGATGACTCACTGGATCTCAGACGCGGCGGTGCGCTCCCTTGCACTTCGCCCATGGTCTCCATTCGAGAAATGGCTAGTGTCCAAAAAAGACGACAAGCACCTTATCTCCGAAATCTACTCCTTTCTCTCCTCCACCCCCCCTCGACAACGCACTGCGGGTCAGAGGCGTTGGGAGGTGGAGCTGGAACGCGAGTTGTCGGATAAAGAGTGGGAGGATATCTTTTATCGCACGCACCACACCACGTTCTCCGCGAGCCACACGGAGACTGCCTTTAAGATCGCAACATATTGGTACTATACCCCCGCAAGCCTAGCTAAATGGCAACTTCAATGAGATGGCCTCTGCTGGCGAGGGTGTGGTAATCCAGGGACGCTGATTCATTTGCTCTGGCACTGCCCCAAACTGACTCGCTATTGGGAACAGATCCTAGATGACATCGATGCTGCCTTCGATACCTTCATACCCCGGCTCCCTGCGTACATACTTTTAGGCCTCCCCAATGCACTCACCTTTCCTCTGCGCTCGCTTAGGGGGAGACAGATGGCGCTTGCGCTGAACGCCGCACTGAGGGTTATTTTGGTACGATGGAAATCAGACCGGGTCCCGGAGCACACGCAATGGGTGCACCAGCTCTGGAGCCTCCTGGCAATGGAGAAGCTCTCCATGGCAGCGGGGGGAAGAGTGATGCCTTTGCACAAACTTGGGCCCCTTTTCTAACTATTCTCACCACAGAATTCCGAGAACTGTCCTGCCCACAATACCTCCGCATTCTGAAACTGGTACCGGAAGACGTCTCTGTTCTCCCTTGAGTGTGCGTATCCGGTGCCCCGTGCCGCAGTCTGAGGCGATAAACATCGAAATGCACCCAGGAACATGCACTGTCGAGTTTCCTGTCCATTTATGTACAGCCCACTGAGGAGACGGGGTGGGGGGTGGGTGATGCTTTCAGGGTTTTTTTGTCTTTACAAGTTAGGTTATGTCTTGTTTTTGGTAAAATTATATGTGGCTTATTTCAGAAGTGTCTGCGGCCCATACGGGATCCTCCCATAGCTACGGAGCTGCTATGGTCCTCGCCTGCCTCCTTGCAGGCTCTTCACATTGATCACCTTTCTCTACACTTCTTCAGACGTGGCCGGCCCTGTTGGGTTGTAGGCGGCTTGCTGTGTTTAATGTCTGGTACTCACACCCGCATCACTACATGTCTTCCCTTTCCTACGCATGTTGCGCCGGCCCATGGGGTTGTAGGCACTTGTTTGTGGATCCATGCACTATTTGCCACTAATAAAACGATTTAATACTAAAGTTGGATGCAGGATACTAATAGCCGATTACTAAAAACCATCTTATTTGACTTGAGTCAGAAGGCGGAGAGGGATATACGGTGTCTCTTTTTCTTTCCTAGCCCATTCTCTTTCCCCCTATTTGTCTCGCATATCATATTGTGTAGGGTTCGGAGTGGTTGTGGTGAGGGTTGAAGAGTGCATCACTTCCGTTGGTGAGTGCATTCTGACACAATGTCCTGATCATAACACTGACACATTCTCATGCTCTTGCACTGTATAAAGCTCATACTACCACTGACAAGGCTTTGAAGCGTTTTACAGCAAGTAGCACACAACTCCAGGTCCCAGGGTTAGTGGTTAATCCAGTGGTTACTGCCTTTACGCCAGTTCTTTCTGCTACATTAAATTGATAGGAGTAACGTGATCATTGATGAGGGGCTATGGGAGTTTTTGCAAATGGTAGGTGTGATGACTACATAGGCTAGCGGATGTTAGAAATTGTTTATTTCCGATGATAAGGTTTCAAACATGGAAATGTGGTAATCTACGAAATTTGTGTGGGCAATTTGCGGAAATACAGTAAGAGATTAATCTACATAGGCATGAGGTTCAGAGTAGGTTACACTCAGAAAGGGGAGGCATGCAAAGGACAGAGGTAAGCGAATATAATTTAATAGAAAGAAAGGAGAGGGAAAAATTGAAAGCCTTAAGTTAAGCTCTGATTTTTAAGCAAGGATTTAGGAACATAGTGGAATGAGGATTTTTGCTATACCGTGCAATCTGAGAATGTTAAAATGTAGAAAGAAGCACCATTATACCCTAAACATGTTTTATTGGCACTAGAATTGGGTGACAATTGGTCCACCGCCGTATTAATTGCAATCTCTCAAAGGTCTTTGGACTTAGTTTCTTCCAAGTGGGCAAAACCACTGGACATTTATTGTATATACAGTCTATATGACAATGGCACAACGAGTATTTCAATTAATCGATTTACAGGACTAATCTACACTACCAAAGGAATCCTATAGCATGGAAGTTGGTATCGTAGGATCTTGGGAAGATGGAAGACTACATGCACAGCCTATAGACTGCAGCCCGCTCCATATCCCGAGACACATGAAAGCACGAGACAGGCTACCATTCCCAAAGTATATTCAAGTGCCAAACTTTCAGGGTATCTCTTTGCCTCTTGTGAGTAATTTGAGCTGTCCTGGTTGTCGCTTGGAATTATAGGACTTTTAGTTCCAAGTTCACAGTGATAATTGTAAAATAAGTGCCAGAATTTCAAAGGGAAACTGGATTGTGTCAGCTACATTCCATAGTACCAGGATCTCATTGTTAATGCATAGCGTAGTCCAAGGATCCCTCGGTTCCAGCAACCCATACTCCTTAGATCAGACTCTCGCTGCACCTCATATTACCTGAATTTCACGTTTCAACTGTGGTTCCTTGCAGCCCCATCTGCACTGGCATCTGTATCTATGCTCTCTCCCCGGATGCCTTGACCCAATGGCTGTCTCATCCCAGTGTGGGCATGGATATTGAAATGGTAGCCCTTCTCTCTTTTCTCCTGTTTCCCTATGTCCATCAGTTACTCTGCGGCCTCCTAATATGCTGCCCGAATCTCCGTTCCCTGGCTCTCACCAGTGTTTGCACAGCTAAGCGAACCCTTAAGTTTCTTAAATGCTGCTACTGGTCTCCTGGGCACCCTCATTCTATTGTACTAATCAAAAGGATGAGTTATCCCAACATTTAGGCAAGGAATACGAAAGAAGAGAAAAAGAGAAAAAAAAGATTTTTTTTAAAAGAACCCTCACTCACCAACCTAGTTGGTGACATGCTTCATCATCGGGTTCCCACCCGAGCAGCCGAATGCCACTCGGGTGTGCTTCGACGCCTGATTACAGCTGAGCGGGTTGATGTTTGGTGATAAAGTGTAAGTGCGTGAAAGAGAAGTGAATAAAATAGTCTTTGTTGTTCCCTAAAACATTTATAATGGAGCAATAAGACAAGATTAAAAACGGAAGGGGATGCCTTCACAGGTTAGATTGACCCGTGACATCCACAAAAGTGTCAATAGTGAAAGAAATCAAGGTCTACATGTTTCAGCCTCAGTCCGTCAGTGCGAGGCTTTAATCAGGACCACAATAATGACATGAGGGGTGTGCACACGTTAAGGTGCACCCGTCTCAGAGTCACACACACACAACCGCCTACTTACGGTTATCCTTTCAGCTTTCTGTGAAAGGTACACTCATCTGGAAAACAAATGCGTAAAGTCATCCGTCGTGGTAGTTTTTATACAATGCGCTATGTGGTTACTAGACATACACAAAAACTCTTTGATTCTCATCCGTATTCTCACAGACGTGCAGAAAGTTCTCACGGCTATGGTGGTGGGTGTTCTTAAAGTACATACATACTGTGCACCCAGCTCACGCGATGGAACCGTGGTGAATCACACTATATGGGGGTACTGCTAGATCCCCACTGAATATCATACCCACACATTCTTATTTAACGTGTGGGTGTCAGTGTACGCATCAAATGGTGAGCATACAATGTTCTTCAACTGCCATAGACTGTTTCCGTGACCACAATGGATACTGTTCCCATTAGTACCCATGAGAATTGCTCTCGGTGGATAATTGCTCTCTGTGGATAATGCCTGTAATTTGTTAGCTATGTGAACAAGTACAAATTTTCTTATGATCCACTTAAGTACAGTGATTTGTTAACTTCTGTTTGGTGGTTGTTGAGTGCTGAATCTGTACCCCTAAACCACCTCCCTGAGTAAGCACTGGGCTGCTTGATCTTGCTACCATGAGAGTCAAGTGGTAAAGGAGTGTGCTTGGTGATCAGTTTCAATCCCAATAGTGGGGTTAAGCCCTGAGACACCAGTCGTATACACAGTTTCACACTAACTGAGTCCAGAAACCTCTGAAGACCACAAGACCCCTGAAAGATTTTTATATCTGCCATAATAAACAAGACTAGTATTAATAAATATTCAGCTTTACTTCAACAATACTCACCCAATACCTCCCAGTCCCTTCCCACCCCCTTTACAGCTTGTGCCTGCTGGCTTACTTATCTTACATGGAATGAAGTCCACAAGGTAGTGCCACCACTGCCTCAGTGTGGAGTCACCAAACATGTACACATTCTTCCCCCTCGAGCAGCTGCTGGCCTCCAGTTGGGTGCGGAATCTCTTGTTGGAGCACGAAAGAGAGGCCCAGGTGTCCTTATAATAGTATCTGGATGGATGTGTTATCTCCTGGCCGGGGGTGCAGGCCGGCAGCTTCTTTGCATCTGTTAGGGACACAGAATACAGATGTCAAATGTGAATTCTCAAAGCGAGTTATTTCTTGCTGTGATTCTAGCATCCTATGACTAGACATAAAATACTGTATGTCAAAGGGGGTGTGCCCTACACCAAGTATGTGTTGTGACCTGGGCTAAAGTGGAGGGGAAGATCTGTCTTCTGGCACTCAGCAAAATGTCTTTCAGTACCTTTATTTTCAGAAGAAGATGAATATATAGGGTTAAGAACAGTCAGTGCAATATTCCAAACCAGGATCAAGGTCATAAAATGACACTGTAGATTTCTGTAACCTCATCACCATGCTCCTATATTATGGTGCTGACCTGTGACCCCTTTATAAACGATCAAAGAGGAGATTAGAACCTTTTCATGTTGCCTCTCAAAGTGGGGAGTGATGTTATGGGAAGCACATTAGGACCCAGGTTTTTTAAGCTTGGCTGTCAACCTGTAAGTTAATGGTAGTTCCACTTGCAGTTCACACCGGGTGTGATGACCTGAGCTGTGGATAGTAGTGAAAGTGAGGGTGTTGATGCCTGTCTCCAGGGGAGTTTGTAAGGGTTTCCCACTCTGATTGTAAGTATGTTAGGAGAGTGTGCTCCCATCATGCTCAGCATCAACATGGTGCAAGAGTATTGGATACGGACCTGACTGGGACCCTTTAATAAGAGAGAATGCTTATTCCTGACAATGCACAATGCCATAACACACCTTTGTAGCAATAAACATTTTAAACCATGCACTGTACCCAATCACTCCTGTATTCGGTATCCTGGGGAGAGAACGCTAGGTGAGAGCACGGAAATAGCTATACACTAACCCTCAGTGGCCCAATTATCTACAGTTCTCTACTCAAGCCCAAACATCTAGGGGGCATATTCACAAGGACTTATCGCCGAGTTATCGCCACCTTAACGCATCAAAAGTGGAGATAGATTTAACGCCCCATTCACAAGCGGGTGCAAACTGCAGACATCGCCAGTATTCCCGCGATAACTGCCGCAAAATTTATCCCCAAGGGTGACACCACCAACTAACCCTAATGAGATGCAGTGTAGGCGTTCCCGTGCAAAAACACACGAAAACACCACTACACCACTTTCACAATGAACTGCCAGATCTGCGATGCGAACCAAAAACAGGCGATAAGCCGCGCTAGCAGCAGGGAATTAACACCTGCCTTTTGCTGGTGTTAAGCAGGACGACTACCTGCAGCATGAAAGGGAGCCCAGCCAAGAGCCACATCTGAAGACCCACAGATGCCATGGAGACAATGATCATGCAGCTCTGAGACCCATGAGGGCCACAACACCCACCGCCACCACCCCCAGGCCCGCCACCACCCGCAGGACCCGTCCCGTCCCCCCCCCCCGGACCACCACAGAGGCAGAGTACACAAAGACAGCGGCCCCCCCTTAACGCAACAGCCGCACAGACCCAACGCCAGAGGAGGACATTGCCCACTACAGGCCCAAAAGGACAACCATCCCCCGCATCCTGACCCACATCGCCCACCTGCTGACGGTACCAACACATCGCTCAACAAACATCCCTCCGCAGACAAAGCTGCCGGCTGTGCTGCACATGTTGGCCTCTGGTACCTTCCAACCCACAACTGCCAGAGTCGGAGGAGTCTCACAGCCAGCCCCATCCAAGTTCATCACACCTTTCCTGGATGCCATCATCAGCCTGGTACCCCAGCACCTCCACTCCACCCACACTGCGCAGGAGCAGCTGGAGACCAAGCAAGGCTCCCACGCCATAGCTGGATTCCCTCACGTGTCGGGGGCAATCAACTGCACACATGTACCCCTCGTGCCCCCTGCACACAACTACCTCAACAGAAAGCACACGCATCCCATGAATGTGCAGGCAATAATGGACCGCCCGGGACTCCTCAACAATGTCGTGGCCAACTCCCCAGGCAGAGTGCATGATTCCTACATCTCCCAACAGTCCATCATCAACCAGCGCTCGCAGGATGGCACCTGTGGAAATGCAGTGCTCGTTGCTAAGTCCAAAATGAACACACCATACACCTCCACCCCACAGTCATGCAACTCACGACACTGGCAATGGGCACGCAGCACAACTACATGCAACATGCCACACAACATGCCAACCGACCAGACACGACAACACAACTCCATTGGGAACCTGGGCTTGCCATGCACACAACCCAGCCACAGCATGGCACCACAGCCACACAATAGCAGAATGTGAGGAGAGGCTTGGAGCAGGCATGTGCGAGAGCAGCAAGTGACCAATGAATGAGAACCTAGCCAATGCCAGGTGTGGCGTGGAGGTGGCGGATAGACTTCAGTGTGCAAACCACGGAAATGGCCATGTGGACATTAACTGCTGGTGCATGGAGTGTAGTGGCCAGTGGACGCTACCATGTCCCCACAGGCTGTGGGGCAGAACGTGGAAATGTCGCACGTTACGTTCCCCCCTGTATGCGCGGGCGGAGTGGGTTGGCCCTGCGTACGCCAGGCCTGCGTAGGGGTGTGAATAAAAAGCCTGTCGCACTGGGCGTGGTTCTCTTTCGGAATCGCCAACGCGTCTGCCAGGGGGGCGCCTCCCAGCCTGCCACGAGGTCGGGCGTGGTGGGGCCTGCGTCCCTGTGCGCCTGCTGCACACCGGGCCGCTGGTCCCCAGACCCGTCATGCCTGCCCCAGCGCACCAAGGAGGCTCCGCTCACCTGCCGATACCGGTGTGTGTCAAAGAGGGCCCACCACGTGCCGGTGCAAGCTCCAGGCCCCAGTCCCGCAGCCTCCGCAGACCATCGCTGGCCTCCACAGCGCTGGCCCACAGTACTCCTTTTTCATTGACATACTCCACCGGCGTACTCTTCGGCCCAGTTGTTGGCACATGTTGAACTGAGTCGTGAGTTTTGAATGGCAGTGACCAAAGGTCTGTGGCAGCGTCCACATCACTATACTCCCTCCGATCAGTGAAGCCAAAGTCTGCGTCGCAGGCCTGCGACACGTGGTGCCACTAACCCTGTTCAACGCAAGCCGGCGACACGTTGTGCCACTAACCCTGTTCAACGCAAGCCGGCAACACGTGGTGCCACTAACCCTGTTCAACGCAAGCCGGCAACACTTGGATGAGGGCTCAGGCCTACACTGCGGGCCAGTAGGTCGCACATATGGAACTGGGTCCTGAGTCTTGAATGGCAGTGACCAAATGTTAATTGCTGCGTTTATATCACTGAACTCCCTTCGATCAGTGTCCCAGACCCTGCATCGCAAGCACACGACACGCGTCTGTGGGCCCCTGCTGACCGCTGCCCCCGGCCTACACTGCGGTCCAGTAGGTCCCACATCCAGCACTTAGTCGTGATTCATGAATGGCAGAGTCCATACCAGTGAACGCTCAGTCCGGATGAAAGCCGGATCCTAGTCACGGAGGTGACCGAAAACTAGCAACAACTGACCTGGTGCCACTAACCCTGTTCACCACAAGTCCGCGTCCCATGGTGCCACTGAACCTGAACTACGCAGGCCGGTGGGACCATCCACCGTAAGCCGGCGACACTAGGTGAATGGCCCCTGCTGACCGCTGCCTCAGGCCTACACTGCGGTCCATTAGGTCACACATGTGGAACTGTGTCTTGGGTAAGATATGGAGGAGTCCACACCATTGGACACGCCTCATCGCAGGCGGCATCCCCTATCAGCACTGGTGCCACTAACTCTGTGCGCAATGAGTCATGGGCACTTTCTGGTTGAACTTTGGTGGCGTCTGAGTCCATGGCCTGGGGGTTGTCTGCATCATCATCTGGCTGGGCCGGACTTGGTGTCCGACATGTGTCTGTTCCATTCATCTCCACCATAGTGACCGTTTCTGCGTGGTTCTGCCCTCTGCATCATGCCCTGGGGGTACACCTTCCACTGTCCACCGAGACACTCCGTGACAACCCCCTTTGTCATCTACGAGAACCTGCTCTGCTCTCGTGACCCTGCCCCAGTGCACCGCAAGTCAGCGGCCCGTGGTGATAGGCCTGTGCAGGACGCTGTGCATCCGGGGCCACTAACTCTGTGCAGCTCAAGTCATGGGGCCTTTATGGTTGAATGGTTGTGTCCTTAACGATGTACACTGTTGTCGTTTTTTGACTGCACCAGGCACTCCATGACGGCTGGTGTGCACACACACATCCAACACAGATGTCACTCGACATGTGAGCCTGCTAATAAAAGTGGCCGGGCGCACGTGCCCGTAGCCATTCCCATAATCTAAGCAAGTGTGTCCGTGTGGTCATTATGTCAGCATGATGGGCCCGAGCCTTGCAACATCACAGTGTGCTGTCTTCAGCGGACGATACCATGTCACCTCAGCAATGGCTGAAACCTTGGACATGTAGCTTCGCCCGCCCCCCCTGCATGCACAAGCGGCGTGTGATGGTCCGGCGTGTGCGTGTGATGGTCCGGCGTGTGATGGTCCGGCGTACGTCAGGTCAGCGCAGGGGTGTGCTGATTCGGCAGGGGGATCAGGGCGTGGCTCTGGTCTGGCCTTGAGCAGGAAGTGCGGTAAGTGTGTCTCTGTGTTGGGGTGTTGTCGCCACCAGGGCCACAGTAGTCGATGTTGCAATGTCGCATGCACCCAGAGGGCGGGCCCGCACGTACGGGGACATGTAGGAGCGCAAGACCGCTCGGGGTCTTGGCACATGCATGCCATGTGTTATGTGTATCAGTCCTGCGGCTGCATAAGTCAGATGCCTAGCCTCAATCGCAGCGCGATCACAGCCAGCCATGGACTGTACACCTGTGTCCGCCCTGTCCATACCATTGGCCTACACTCACGTGGCCGCACACCCTCAACGGCCAGCTTCAAGGTGTTTTTGGCATGCCGCTGGACATGCGCAGACAAGCATGACAATGGTGTGCTGTAGGAGTGCACGTGCTACGACCGCGCAGCGCACACAAGTGTGGGGGCTCGTGGGAGGGAGGAGCAGCTGTGAGGCAACGTAACACACAGTGAGGACGCTCATGTGCCACGTGCTCGGCAGGGCCACAGTAGTCGATGTTGCAATGTCGCATGCACCCAGAGGGCGGGCCCGCACGTACGGGGACATGTAGGAGCGCAAGACCGCTCGGGGTCTTGGCACATGCATGCCATGTGTTATGTGTATCAGTCCTGCGGCTGCATAAGTCAGATGCCTAGCCTCAATCGCAGCGCGATCACAGCCAGCCATGGACTGTACACCTGTGTCCGCCCTGTCCATACCATTGGCCTACACTCACGTGGCCGCACACCCTCAACGGCCAGCTTCAAGGTGTTGTTGGCATGCCGCTGGACATGCGCAGACAAGCATGACAATGGTGTGCCGTAGGAGTGCACGTGCTACGACCGCGCAGCGCACACAAGTGTGGGGGCTCGTGGGAGGGAGGAGCAACTGTGAGGCAACGTAACACACAGTGAGGACGCTCATGTGCCACGTGCTCGGCATATCATCCATGATTCCCTGGGTCGCAGACATCCCACCCCACCCACAACAGGCCTCTGTACATCTCCTGTATGCATGCAGATGGTTAAGTTACTGTAGGGATGAAAGGTCCTTTGTCTGAACTATCAGGCGGTAGCACATCTGCACCTCCGAGCTGGGACTTGCATGTGTCCAGCACCCCCTGACAGATACGAAAGCATTTGCTGGTGACTCCCACACTACGCACTGCCCGACGTGAGACCAACGTGTACACATCCCACACACAGAAGTCCTTGGTCGTAGTTAGCGTGCGTGAAATGGCCTTCACACGTACTCCCAGGCCTGCACCCGTTGCACACAGACACTTGCTCATTGATCCGAGCTGTGCCATTTCATCCACAGGACTGGCGCGGGTCAGCACAGTTCGGCTTCAAGCAGAGCCACTGACGCAATGGCAGAACATCCCGGACACATGCACAACCCCTGTCACGTGGAACTGTACCGTGCACGTCTGCTGCATGTACTGGGGGCACCTCCATTGGCAGTGCTGCAGATCAGTTACCGGCTAAGCTTCCGCCTTGCCAACTTCACCTGCGTTCAGCCTGTGTTGCATTGTCGCTCGTGCATATTCGAGTGGACCATGGATGTCTGCCTCTCCAACGTAACAGTAGCTGAACTGGATTTCGACATGTGTGCGCCCCCTGTTGGCCCACGACCAGGAGTGTCACCGTGATGCCCGTTTATGGCATGCCTGGATGATTGGCATGCATGCTGGCAACTGGACCTGGGAGATTGCACGTCGTCGTGTGCAGTGACCACATTGAGCCGCTCCCCTATTGGACTTTAGTGCCAATTGGGGCCAGGGGTTGGAGTCAGCACATCTGTCCGGGACAGCTGTTGGGTTACGTCGCCGAAATGTTAGATCTAGTCGACAACGAGCTCTCATTGGAAATGTTGGCCTACGCTGCTGCACTCGCGTTCATGGATGAGTGACAACGTTCCTGCAGCCACAACTGAATGTGACCCATTGCACGTGTCCCGACGCCTGGTTGCATGTTGGGGATCTGGTTACATGTCCCAAGACGACAGTGGACATGGCTGCATTGGCCTGGACACCGGATACATGCGCGGACAACCAACGCGGGTTGGCACTGACTTGTGTTGGTGATGGACTCCCCCGGGGTGGACATTGGCGCTTTCCAACATTCCTCATTCAGACATGCTGCTGCATTGGTCTGCATGTCGTGGCACTTTTCTTGCCCGTACTGACACGCAATTGTTGATAAAGTTTCCGCACCTTCACTTGTCTCCAACTGTGCTGAGTGTTGATTTGTATGCCAATGTGTGTGTCACTGCCTATCTGGGTCCCTGCCATACATGCATTGTTACCCCATCAGGGCTGTGGGTTGGTACTTGTGCATTATCATGTCCCTGTTTCGTGCTTTGCCAGATGTGTATGGCCATTTACAGGCCACAAGCGGGTGCACTTGTGTCCTGTGTTCGGTTGTGCAAATGTTGCTGTTTGTACCACATTGTGTTCGATGTTGGGGTGCTCTGCTTCCTATGTGTGTGTGCTGCATTGTGTGTGAGATGTCCCTTAAGCTCTGATTTGGCTCACCCTTCTCCCTTTCAGGCAGTGTGGTTTTCACTTATGTGCTTTTTTAGTGGTGTGATATTGCCGGGTTGTGTGACTTGTGCTCTTGGTTGGTGTTGTTACTCTTGGGCATGGTTTGTCTGCAGTTGTGCTGTGCTTAATTGTGCATGTGTGCCATTGTGCCCATCTCCCCCGTCCCTGGTCGTTCCTCTCCCTGTTGCTGTTGTATCTGTTGATTTTGAGCAGTTTCCGGTCCCCGACTCCTGCCACCATCTCCAGACTGATGTGGTGGACACCATTTCCTCCATGTCATCCAGCTCCTGGTGTGGCGCTGGACTCTCACCTCCGGTGTGCATTGCTGCCTTCTGGTTGTTCGCGCGTTTCTGCTTGTTTGTGCGTTTCGCATCATTCCAGCTGTTGTGGTTTTCTTCCATTGTCCTCCTCCGCTCTCCGGCTGCATTCACCTTGTCCACGATGGCCTGCCATGTACAATGTTTTGTTGCCAATGGTGCTTGTGGGGTTGTGTACTAGCTCCGACTGCCTCCATTGTGCTTCGCTGTTGTTTTCTGTTTGGTTTGTCTTTCTTTTTCCTGCTTTTGTTGTGCTTATTCCCGCCGGCCGTGTGTGTGTCGCGGGCCTGGCGCTTCTTATCGCTGCTTTCCTCATCGCGAATAGGCTCATCGCACGTTTTTTGGTGTTGGGGTTTGTGTTTTTATCTCCGACGCAGTGGTTGTATCGCGGACATTGTCCGCGTTTTCGGGGAACTATCGCATGGTACCGCCGTGTTGTGAATTCCACGTTAACACGGGGTTATTTTCCCGCGATAGACTGCGATGTGTAAAGTTGCGTTAACATTTTTTGGAGATGTTTAGCGCACTTTCTTGTGAATATCCCCTAGGTCTTTCGCAAGCATGTGGAACGCTTGAAGAAGGTGATGTGTCCTTTAAGGCTGAATCACAAAGGTTTTTGGGAGATACCCTAGTACTTAGAAAAGGGATGGGTATATATGTAAAAACACAAACAGAATTCCCTTTTCCTTTTATTCTAAAAAAAAGGACATCTAGATCCTATTCATATCATTGGTCAAGGCCATACACAGAAATCACATAAACCAAAGCAATTTTTCCAGGTTGCTAAATATTACAGTCATGTGCAAAAAAACATCTATAATGAAAATTCAAACATCAAAATGAATATTCGAAGGAATGTATTTTCAATTATCTTTTATTCAAATAGTTGTATAGTTTATGTTATCAAATGTTTATGCAAAATAAATAAAACCATTTATATTTAAAAACATACATTCATCATTTTAAAAAAAGTACAATGTGTACAATGAAGAGAACAACTGTCGGCGCGGCGTTTCGGTGTAAAGGTGGATCATCACCTTCTTCAGGACAATAATTCAATGTTTAAAATCTAAACAAAATATAAAAACTTTATTAGATACGCAAAGGCTTATTTTTAATATCCAAACATTCCTTCGTTACATCGTTCATTTTTTATTTAGCAACCCAGAAATCAATCCACTATTGCATGAAACATATGTGGGCCTTGAATTTGTTAAACAGTTTTCGAATCTGTCCATGTTTAAACCTGTGATAGGTATGGAAGGGTGATTGATGAATCCCTGTGTATATGGACATAAACAGGCGAGAGACTAAGTAATGAGAAAGCCCTGTTCACAACACGCATATAGTGGTAAGTCTTTCTATGCAGTCTCTGATCTTGCCACATGATACCATATCCTTAGAGGGGTTTTATACTTATGAAATATCCTTTTCTCAAGGTATAATTTCTCCTCATTACCTGAGCGAGAACCTGATGAAAAATTGACTCAACACCTCCTTGAAGATAAATAGGAGTTGTCATCTAACCTGACAGGTAGATAACAAACATACCATACCTATCACAGTTTTAAACATGGACAGATTCGAAAACTATGTTTAACAAATTCAAGGCCCACATATGTTTCATGCAATAGTGGATTGATTTCTGGGTTGCTAAATAAAAAATCATGAACGATGTAACGAAGGAATGTTTGGATATTAAAAATAAGCCTTTGCGTATCTAATAAAGTTTTTATATTTTGTTTAGATTTTAAACATTGAATTATTGTCCTGAAGAAGGTGATGATCCACCTTTACACCGAAACGCCGCGTCGACAGTTGTTCTCTTCATTGTACACATTGTACTTTTTTTTTTTTAAATGATGAATGTATGTTTTTAAATATAAATGGTTTTATTTATTTTGCATAAACATTTGATAACATAAACTATACAACTATTTGAATAAAAGATAATTGAAAATACATTCCTTCGAATATTCATTTTGATGTTTGAATTTTCATTATAGATGTTTTTTTGCACATGACTAATATTTAGCAACCTGGAAAAAATTGATTTGGTTTATGTGATTTCTGTGTATGGCCTTGACTAATGAAATGAATAGGATCTAGAGGTCCTTTCCTTTAAGGCTGAGGCAGATTGGTTTGAGACCATGCAAAGGTATATGAAGTAGATGAAAGTGTGCGTGTACCCCTAGGTCTGCCCCCTGATATGAGCAAATTCTTGGACCTGTCCAGTGATGTGTAAAGGTGCACTAAGGGTGCTCTCGCGTATTTTAGACACTGAATGTATGTGGTCTGCGTGGAGCATGCATTGTGCGTATGAGTGAACCAGAGTAATGGAAGCCTTTGGGTTTCAGTTCGGAAGCCCCTGACCTGTTCCTGTGCAGAAGATGGAACTGAGGTTGTTTTACCCAGACAATGTAAGTGTATTA
Source organism: Calotriton arnoldi (assembly GCA_963921515.1). Classification (NCBI taxonomy): domain Eukaryota; kingdom Metazoa; phylum Chordata; class Amphibia; order Caudata; family Salamandridae; genus Calotriton; species Calotriton arnoldi. The sequence continues at coordinate 981,302 of CAWUFW010007292.1, read as the reverse complement.
CAGACATTCTTAAAGCGGGAGGGAGCAGACCTAGACACTGAAGTGGGGAAATAGGAGATAGGACTCCCTTAGAAATTTGATTAGGTCCTTTTACTAAGGGAAGCTCCTGATTAGTCTTCCTGAGCGTTGCCATTTGGAAGATAGTGTGGGTGAAGGGTGGGACTGCAGTCTCTGTTGCTCAGAGTGAGAACGGTCCTGTAGGTGAAGGAGCCTTTGTCTCTTTCCTGATCACTGATCAGTGTGGCTGGTGAAGGAAGCTTATCCCTGATAGATAAAGATAAGATAAAGGATGGTCTCTGCGCCTCACTAATCTTGGCGTAATCTTGAAACCTAGCCATCTGTACCCAAAGGAATAGGGCAAAGGAAAGGGCTATACTGTCCAGCGCAGAGTGCAGTCCAAGTAGTAGTTGCTTACTACCATCAGCAATTCAAAAATAATAATGTAGGAGGACCCCAAAAAACAATTTTATGATAGATGCAGAATACAATTGCTTTTGAATCCAAATTTCACATAAATAAATTGTTTACATTTAGACTCAAAAGCAGTTGTATTCAACATCTATTATAGAATTTGGTTTTTTTTTTTGGGGGGGCCTGCATTATTACTTTCTACCTAGAAGGGTTTTGTCTTGAACTGAGGCTGAAGTCACAAATTTGTTAGCATTTCGTTGACAGTGAAGCAGATTTTGCCCTTCAGTAACAACAGAGAGGAATAGATTGCAAACCATGAAGGTTTATTAGCAGATTAGTAAAATTGCATTTCGAATTATTCAATCGAGTAAAATCGATTTTCTCTGGGATACAGCATGCATAAATATAATCCATGTAGTACAATTAATAATACAGAGATTTAGAATATCAAAAGCATCATGTGCAAAGCGAAGCAAAGACTCGTTTCTATAAAGGAAACGCTCTAGTTCTAAGCTAGGTTTCTGGGTTGGTCGTGCAATTTCTAAAGCAGTTGGTATCAGCAAATATAGAATCAAGAGAAAAACCTGATAAAGTTTACAATTAGAATCAAAAGAAAGGCACTTCTTGAGAATATATTTGTGAGCAGAAAAATAAGGAGCATTAGTCTCAGGAGATGGAAGAAGACATCCGCCTGCAAAGGTGGACAAGGACAAGTGATCTAACTAAAAAGCATCACATAGTTAAAACACAATATTTCGTCCAATCATTACAATCTGGAGGACAGGAAGGTCCTTTCAGGCCCAAATTGACAATTTGTTTTAAGTGTTACAAAGAGGGGCATTTCAAAAGAAGCTATCACTATCAGGTGAAAGACCCTGTACCAGAGACAACCATAATAGCGTGCGTGTTGACTATGGGTGAAGTGACCAAAGAGGGCATAATGCACTCAAATTAATGGCTGTGGACATTTGGGAAAGAGATCTAGATGCCTTGAAGGACAAACCCCCAAATTCAATGGGATTTGTATTAAAAAAGCTAGTATCAATGGGAAGAAGGTTCCTGTCCTGAGCGATACAGGGGCATATAGAATTATGTTTGAGAGAAAGTATCTCAAACCCGAGGAGATTCTCCCTAATGCCAATTGCAAAGCCTTAATATTAGCCAGTGAAGGGGACATAGAATATCCGATTAACCGAGTTGAGGTGGAAAGCCATGGCAAGTCAGCCAGGGTTGATGTAGGGGTGTGAGAGAATCAAAGTGCTGGATGTCTCTTGGGCATTGATTTGATTACCCCTAGTTTACTACCAGAACCATGGCTTGGAAAACGTCAGAGGTGTTAACCTGAGCATAGTCTGCATTTCCGTCTCAGAGGGAGACTGGGACCATTTCAGATTTGCCTAGACCATAGAAAGTTCATGACCTTGCTGTAAAAGCAGACTCTGGCCATTTTATCCCTTGCCACTGCTCAAGATAGAGAGGAGAATGACATACGTGAAGCAGACTTGGTGTTGGAGTCTGGGTCACTGTCTGAGCTTAAGGGGCTGTTAGCTGCTGGAAGACTTACCTGGGAGGAATTCCACAAGGTACAAGTTGAGTGTTGTATGCTTGTTGAACTTTGGAAGGAAGACCAGGAACAGGGCTACAAAGGAGTGGACTGGAAAGATGTTAGCTGGGAACGTGGAGTTGCTGTATAGTGAGCACACAAATCTTGAGGTGCTAGCAAGAGGTTAGTGGTTCCACTGGTGCACAGGAACTTCCTTTTGTCACTGTCACTTGAAGTATCCTTGGCAGGGCACCTGGGCAGTAGAAAAACCCAGGATAGGTTGAACCCTCTGTTCTATTGGGCAGGGATGTGCAGAGTCACAGAGGATTTCTGTAAAACCTGTCCCACTTTCCAACTGAGTGGCAATTTATGAGGTTAGTGCCTCTGCCTGTTGTAGGTATTCCGTTTGAGCATTTGGGAATGGACACTGTTGGTCCATTCAACAGCCCCTTGTCATCATCAGGCAACAAGAACATCTTGTTTGTGGTAGATCACGCTATCAGATGTCCAAATGCGGCACTTTTGAGGAGCACAACTGCACAAGTTAGGGCGCTCTTAGAGATCCTTTCTAGAGTGGGATTTCCCAAGACTGATTTCTCACCAACGAGACAATTTCATCTCTTCTTTCATTAGGTAAAACTTAGCAAAATGATTATGGAGAAATGGCATGGGAATGAGGGGAAATTATGTAGAAGTCAGTGCGCATGCAGAGATTCCTGCAGTTATTTCCTATAGCTTGAGCAAAAAGTTGTAATAATGTTGTAATAGCGCATGCAGGAATGATCTAATCCTGTGGTATTGTTAATGCTGGATGTGGTAATTCCAATATGGTTTGCCTTGCATTAGTTGTTCTGAAGGCCAGAGTGGTAATTTCTATTTAATATTTTTGCAGTATTATATAGCGTGGAAAAGACTCAACTGGAGGCAAGGAAATCAGATGGATTCTTTGCCTCTCATTGTACGGGATTCATAGTTCACACCTATCTGTTAAATAACACCCTAGCTTAACAACATCATCACATAACCTCCACTATTAGCCATCCTTGGGGCACCTAACTCACCAGTACTTCACTACTTGCACTGAAACAGCCCATCTCGGACAATCTCAAAGAAGAATGCTTTCCTCCCACCACATAACATTATATTCCTGAACTCTACCATGTACCGGGGCCTTCCCTTCACCCGAGGCATCTCCTTTAGCTGGGCTGCTTTTCATCACTGGTGCCTCAAGGACCTTCAATATGTGCATTCTGATTGTGCCCATCACCAAAGTCTCATGGCAAGGGCCTGCCTCTCGTGAATAGTGTCCGGATGTCACCCAAGGCCTCGCCAGCCTGGACCATTCCTCAGGTCAGGGATTCACCCTGACATGGCCTTCAGTCTCTGTGGTGTGGCGATGGAGAGGACTCACTGCCATCCCAAGCACCAGCAGGCTGATGGGGGAGCGAGTGGTTTTCACCTCAGGACTTGAATTGCCTGTTTGAGCTCCCCAGAACTCAAGCTCCGGCTTTTAATTGTATACAGCTCAAGCTCCCGAATGACGATCATCTTCCATCAACAAAGGTAACAACGTCCATCACATTATCACCATCATCGTATGAAGCTGTACAAAATGTAATACACTTTAATTTCTATTTGTCTGCTTTCGAATTCCCTAAATCCTCAGGTACCTGGTTCTGGGTTGGGTGTACTGAATCTGAAATCCCACCTGCCATCTGTCATGTCGTCTCCATTGCCTTCTGGAAGCTCACCCTCAGCTCGGGGACCACTTGGCCTTCTTTCTACTGGCCTGGCCTGTAATTTGTATGGTGCTGCTAGTAAAAAATTGGAAAAAGGGGGTGCAATCCAGTCTTTTTTACTCTTTGATATCTAAACCTAACGAAGCAAACACTTAACTCTAAATGCACAGCGGTGTTGTGAGCTTGTATTGTCAGCGTTCCATTCTGTCAATGGAACCTCCCATTATGCTGTTGTATATTTAGGAATGGAATGTTAGCTATGTATTAAAATGCCACCAGTGTGTTCCATGTAGGTTGCTTTTAGAATGTTCTAGTGGCATGTCTTGTGGTGCCTGGCCTTGGGTATCACAGGGTTTTGCTGCTGAATAAACTTTTGTCCCCTATCAAGATCTCCGTGTATCCTGCAGTTATTTGCTACATATTTTTGGTGACGAGGATGGGATGTATGCCATGGAAGGCTTCGAGAGCACGGTTTCCAAAGAGGATTGGATGGTAGGGATGGATGAGGACAATACTCTGAAGGTACAATACTTGTTTCCGTTTTTTTTCTGATCGCCAAAAAGTGAGTTGCGTCCACTTGTGCCAAGACGATAAGACATGCTTGCGTGCACTTTCATGGAAGTCTTTATATTTAGTGAAAGGAATAGTTATGAATGCTCCTTGTATCCCACGATGATCTGGCTGTGGAAAAACTGTGCAAAACTTGCAAATTGCACCTTTCAGTTGTGGAGAGTAGCTAAGCCATGGTGAATATTGATTAATCCACACATGACGGAAACAGCGTGTTCCACCTGAATCCTTCTTGAAGTCATACGTTTCTGGTGGAGTATAAGTATTTATTAGAAGATTGTATTTTACATTATCTGTTAATTTTTTTGCTGAGTTAAAACACAATCCAATATCATTTACAGGAGCATCAACATCATGGCTAGATTCTGTTGGAGCTGAAAGTGGACCTGCAGAACTGCTTGTGCTTGGTTCTTCTGCCTCCTCCTGTTCACGCAGGAACACAGATTGGTGAAGGGACCGATAAACAGAGTTTCTTGGACCATTTCGAGTTCCTTTCGGATGAGGAATTTTATAGGCTTGCTATGGGTGTTTCTTCGGGCTCTCCTTTGGATCCCCTTCCTCATAAAATCTGGAAGGAATTTGCTTCAGAACTTTTCCCCAGACTCCGACAGATATGTAACCAATCACTATCTAGTGGAGCTGTACCATCTGGCTGGAAACAGGCGGTAGTTATGCCACTCTTGAAGAAGGCCACTCTTGATCCAACCTGTCCGGGTAACTATCGGCCCATCTCTCTCCTCCCCTATCCAGTGAAGATCCTTGAACGTCTGGTTAGCAAATCTCTGTCAGGTTTTCTAGAACGTAACAACTGTCTGGCAGATGTACAATTCGGCTTCCGTCCAGAACACGGAACAGAGTCAGCCTTGGTGACCGTGCTGGATGATTTGCGTCTGTTGGCAGACAGGGGACAATCAGCAATACTTATTTTGCTTGACCTGTCTGCCGCTTTCGACACGGTCAACCATGACATTTTGCTAACACGTTTAGGGGAGGTGGGAGTAGTGGGACTGCCCTGGACTGGTTTCGATCCTACTTATCTGGCAGGTGTCAGGCAGTGGCCCTTCCCCCTTTCCAGTCAGCCTTTACTAACATCTGTCATGGAGTTCCACAAGGATCCGCCATCAGCCCAATTTTATTTAACATCTACTTGAGCCCACTGATTAATATCATTCGGGCTCATAATGTAAAATTGGTGAATTATGCTGATGACACTCAGATTATTTTCTCTCTTGATGAAACGTCGCCCAATGCCCTGGAGGATTTTCATGCATGTATGCATGACACTGCGCAGTGGCTACGTAACAACTCTTTGTAATTCAATTCGGATAAAACCGAAATTGTACACTGCGCAGCTGGGAAGGTCCATCGGCCTCTTCCTCATAACTTCTGGCCCCTTGGCTCATCTACTACTTTGGCGCCTTCTAAGACGGTGCGAAATTTGGGAGTTATGTTCAATGCCAACCTATCTCTGGAGACGCAAGTGAACAAGTTGGTGGGGTGCTGTTTTGGCCTCATTAGGGCTCTGAGAAAGATTCTTCCGTTGCTCCCAATTTCGGCCAGAGCCTTGGTTGTTCAGGGCGCCATCCTGAGTAGACTTGACTATTGTAATGCTCTGCTGTTGGAGTCCCCAAAGTATTTGATACAGAGACTGCAGCGTGTCCAGAACACGGCTGCGAAACTGGCCTTGTCTAGACCTCGAAGCTCTTCTGCTTCAATGTGCCTATCGGAGCTACATTGACTCCCTGTGCAGCAAAGAATCTATTTTAAATCCCTTTGTATGGGGTTTAGGGCATTACATGGACTCGGTCCTAGACCGCTGCAGAAGAAATTGGTCTGGTATACTCCTACCCGGACCCTTCGTTCCTCTTCTGCATACTTGGCAAAGATACCCAGGTTCAATAAGGTCAGATCGGGAGGAAGGTCTTTTAGTGTTGCTGCTGCAAAGCTCTGGAACACACTCCCAACTGAAATCAGACAATGCAGTACCCTGTCTTTGTTTAGGAAAAGGATCAAAACGTGGCTGTTCCCCAGATAGTGTTCCTGTCTTTCTTTTGAGCAATGTTTTCTTTGGGTTCTGTTCTTTCTTGCCTGACGTTGGTTTGTATACATGTACTTTTAGCGCCAGGGTACCCGTAGGGTGTTTGTTGCGCTTTATAAATGTCATATACAATACAATACCATGTCTAGATTCTTTTCTTGCTTCCGTAATATCAGATTCTACATCATCCAATTTCCGTTTTGAAAAATAAATTTGGATGTCCATTTCTAAAAAGAAATGGGGATCATTAAATACTCTGCTGATGCTGAGCTCATCACCCAGGCTGCCTGTATTGAATAAAATGAGTTGTAGATGAGCTGCAGAGATTTGAAAATTCCCTTTAAATTTCTCCCGTAAGGGGAACCAGGTTTCCTTGCATAATGCATTATTATATAGGTAAGATGAGATTTGTGAATGTTAAATAAATAACACACCTACAATGCACTATTTATTGAATACATATAGCCCTGTATGCAGTAACGGAAAGTTGAAAACGGAAAGTGTCTGTGTGTGGATATATATGTACACACACTGATGCACACTATATATATATATATATATATAAATATATATATATATACACAGTACCAGATTTCACTTGTCACAGCACCACATTCACAGCAGTTGCCACAGCAGCACCAGATTGCACCCAAAACACTTGCCACAGCACCACCAGCAGCTTTAAACCCACAGCACTTGCAAAGTGCGCCTTGGCAGTGCAGTGGCACTGGATAGCATCCACATCATTCACCAAATATAATCCCAGGCCACATCAACAGGTATAACCCCACCACACTAGATAATAAATCATATAACCCCAATGTCCCCATGGTGGCACAAAATATAAACCCACTGCCAACACCCTTTGTGTATTACATCTAGCCTGTGTTTTTCCTGCCAGAGGCAAATTCATTCACATCCATTCCACTTTCTTCGGCCCAGAGTTCTGTTTTACATCAATTTGAACTAGATAGTTATGGAAAACCATGTACATGGAAGGTATTAAAATATTTTCTTTGCTTTTGCGATTAGTCAGGTAGGATTTTTGGTTTTACAAATTAAGGATAAAGAAGAAAAGATTGACCTTGTGGAAGAGGAAATTTTTGTGGTATCTGTTAAGTCTGAAGTGAGAGTTGGACTTTGAGAGAATTGATCAATCTCAATCTGAGATGTCGTAAGTGCAAGTGTTTACGGAACTGCGCCCACAAATTGGACACCGTGAAAATGTTGATGATGTACCTTTGCCAATTACTGTTTTGCATCATTGGCAAAGACAGATTGGGTTCTATATGAGGGCGGGTTTATTAAGGTTTGTTATCAACATTGGCAGAGAAAGGAAGCCTTGGAAAAACATCACCCATTGTTTAATGATAAAAAAGCCACGAAGAGCCAAAGAGATGCCACATACATATTCCTATGTATATGACTAATACTGCAGTAAAAGTCTAATTGTGACCATCTTTCTATCTTCTCGTTCCACTGCTTTCTCATGCTTTTGTCTCATTTTTTTCTCCTCTGTCCTTCCTCTCCCCCAGTTTTTCTGACTACTTTCTCCTGCTTTTGCCCTGGCCTCAGTTCCACATTTTGTGATTACAAGCAAATCACTTAATCTCCCCACTGCTGCCCGCATTTACTTGGCTGCCTATCCACCTCCCGCTGGTTGCTGCTTGCCACGCTGACCTCTGTTGCACAGATCCCCTCCTCCACCGACTCTATTTCTCACATTGTTTTGCGCAGTTTTATGTAGTTCCAACACCACCCAAAGGTATTGGAGCACTTTACACAATCGCCACGTTACTTTTTAGTGCAGTTTTATATAGCGCCACCAACAACCAACACCACCCAAAGCTATTGGAGTGCTTTACATAAGCACCAGTTACTTTTTATTTAAGTTTTATACAGCGCCGCCTACAACCAACACCACCCAAAGCTATTGGAGCGCTTTACATAAGCACCAGTGACTTTTTTTTTGTGCAGTTTTAAAAAATGCCAACAATGCCCCAAGGTATTGGAGCACTTTAATTAGCACTAGTTACTTTTTTTGTGCAGTTTTAAAAAATGCCACCACTGTCCAAAGCTATTGGAGCGCTTTACATAAGCGCCAGTTACTTTTTAGTGAAGTTTTATATAGCGCCGCCAACAACCAACACCACCCAAAGCTATTGGAGTGCTTTACATAAGCACCAGTTACTTTTTATTTAAGTCTTATACAGCGCCGCCTACAACCAACACCACCCAAAGCTATTGGAGTGCTTTACATAAGCACCAGTTACTTTAAGTTTCATATAGCGCCGCCAACAACCAACACCACTCAAAGTATTGCAGCACTTTCGATTAGCACTAGTTACTTTTTTTTTGTGCAGTTTTAAAAAACGCAAACACTGCCCAAAGCTATTGGAGCGCTTTACATAAGCACCAGTTACTTTTTAGTTAAGTTTTATATAGCGCCACCAACACCACCCAAAGTATTGCAGCGCTATACATTAGCACTAGTTACTTTTTTTTGTTCAGTTTTAAAAAACGCCAACACTGCCCAAAGGTATTGGAGCGCTATACATTAGCACTAGTTACTTTTTTTTTGTGGTTTTAAAAAACACCAACACTGCCCAAAGGTATTGGAGCACTTTACATAAGCACTAGTTACTTTTTTTTATGTAGTTTTAAAAAACGCCAACAACCAACACCACCCAAAGCTATTGGAGCGCTTTACATAAGCACCAGTTACTTTTTAGTTGTTTTATATAGCGCCGCCTACAACCAACACCACCCAAAGTATTGCAGCACTTACATTAGCACTAGTTACTTTTTTTTGTGCAGTTTTAAAAAACGCCAACACTGCCCAAAGGTATTGGAGCGCTTTACATAAGCACCAGTTACTTTTTAAAAAGAAATGGGGATCATTAAATACTCTGCTGATGTATATAGCGCCGCCAACAACCAACACCACCCAAAGCTATTGGAGCGCTTTACATTAGCACTAGTTACTTTTTAGTTGTTTTATATAGCGCCGCCTACAACCAACACCACCCAAAGTATTGCAGCACTTTACATTAGCACTAGTTACTTTATTTTTGTGCAGTTTTAAAAAACACCAACACTGCCCAAAGGTATTGGAGCGCTATACATTAGCACTAGTTACTTTTTTTTGTGGTTTTAAAAAACACCAACACTGCCCAAAGGTATTGGAGCGCTTTACATAAGCACCAGTTACATTTTAGTGAAGTTTCATTTGCGCCGCCAACAACCAACACCACCCAAAGTATTGCAGCGCTTTACATTACCACTAGTTACTTTTTTTTGGTGCAGTTTTAAAAAACACCAACACTGCCCAAAGGTATTGGAGCGCTATACATTAGCACTAGTTACTTTTTTTTTGTGGTTTTAAAAAACACCAACACTGCCCAAAGGTATTGGAACGCTTTACATAAGCACCAGTTACTTTTTAGTGAAGTTTTATCTAGCGCCGCCAACAACCAACACCACCCAAAGTATTGCAGCGCTTTACATTAGCACCAGTTACTTTAAACAAGGGCACATTCATTTTTGCAGTCACGGCGAGATTAAGTGATTTGCCCCATTTTTGGGAGTGCTTTCTCATGCTTTTGTCTTTTTTTGTAATGCTTTTTCCTTCCTCTCCCCGTTTTTCTGACTGCTTTCTCCATTCTCGTGCTTTTGCCCCATTTTTTACTGCTTTCTCCTTCTATTTTTCTGAGTACTTTCTCATGCTTTTGCTGCTTGCCCCGCTGACCTCTGTTACACAGATCCCCTCCTCCACCGACTCTATTTCTCACATTGTTTTGCGCAGTTTTATGTAGTTCCAACACCACCCAAAGGTATTGGAGCGCTTTACACAATCACCACCAGTTACTTTTTAGTTACGTTTTATATAGCATCGCCAACAACCAACACCACCCAAAGTATTGCAGCATTTTACATTAGCATTAGTTACTTTTTTTTGTGCAGTTTTAAAAAACGCCTACACTGCCCAAAGGTATTGGTACGCTTTAATTAGCATGTTACTTTTTTTTGTGCAGTTTTAAAAAACGCCAACACTGCCCAAAGCTATTGCAGCACTTTACATTAGCACTAGTTACTTTTTTTTGTGCAGTTTTAAAAAACGCCAACACTGCCCAAAGGTACTGGAGCGCATTACATAAGCACCAGTTACTTTTTAGTTAAGTTTTATCTAGCGCCGCCAACAACCAACACCACCCAAAGGTATTGGAGCGCTTTACATTAGCACCAGTTACTTTAAACAAGGGCACATTCATTTTTGCAGTCACGGCGAGATTACGTGATTTGCCCAATTTTTGGTAGTGCTTTCTCATGCTTTTCTTTTTTTGTAATGCTTTTTCCTTCCTCTCCCCGTTTTTCTGACTGCATTCTCGTGCTTTTGCCTTATTTTTACTGCTTTTTCCTTCCTCTCCACTGCCCCCGTTTTTCTGAGTGCTTTCTCCTGCATTTATTGTTTTTTACTGCTTTTTTCTTAGTCTCCCCCATTGTTCTGACTGTTAGCCTGCTTTTGCTAGTTTTTCCTGCTTTTGCGTTTTGCCTTGTTTTTTTACTGCTTCTGCCCTGATTTTTACCTTCCTCTCCTGTTTTCCCCACGTTTCCGAAATTAAACATTACCAGGCAGACAGCAAACAGAAACATATAGGCAGTCAAAAAGCCCTAAATCTTCATGTTTTAATCTATTTTGAATTCTGAACACGAAGTAAAAAAGTAAATAATTGATCTCATTCTTCATTCAATCATTCTCAAACTAAAGCGCAGGACAGACAAGGGCTGCTTCTCTCTCTGAACTCTCTCGCTCTCTGTCGAGGAGTCTGCGCAGTGCGCACATGCTGTGGGGGCGGGGGAGGCTAGGCAGGGCGGGGGCAGGTCAGAGTTGGACCATGATTGGTTTTCATGTCAGGCAGGCAGCTATCATTGGTAGCGCTCAGCTACCCAATGACAGTGCTGCCTCGCCTGCCTGCAAATGCCGCCTGAGCCTCCTGGTGGCTCTTAAAACCTGCGGCCGGGTGCAGTCCATGGTCATTGGTAGCTGAGAGCTATGCTAAATTTTATTGGTAGTAGCATAGGGCTCAGCTACCAATGGCATGACACTCGTATGAGTGACCCCGTGGCATGGCTGCCATTGGCTGGCACCGCCTCCGCAAAATGGCGCCGCCCACGACCCGCACCGCCTGGCGTGACTTGTTACTGCCGGGCGGGCGCCATTGTTTTTTTTTTAACATTTATGCGCCTTGGTTCGGGCCCCCCACTCACCAAGGGGAGGGGGATAGTGGCGGGACTAGGGGTCTTGGAGGCCACCCCCAGGGAGCAGAGCCCGGATGGTATAGGGCAGTGACAGGGAATGAGCTGGACCAGCAGATCGCAGTGCTGGTGTCAGCTCGGCCATAAATTTTGGCCTTAGGAATTTGGGAGATAAGGGAGGGTACTTTAAGAGGAGGCGGCAGGCAGGCGCAGGGCCCTCTTTCTCCTGGGAATTTTTAGGAGAGAAGAGGTGCTGCGGCTACAGAGTGTGGTGTGAGGTGAGGTGGGCTGAAGTGCGGTGGATAAAGGAGAGTGAAGGAGGGGAGAGGCGCGGGGCAGCCGGTGGGTTATGTTGCTGGGGGCTGGTGGTAGTGCGGAGGGTGCAGCACACGTGGAGGGGGTCGGTTTTGCTTGAGATCAGCACATGTCCTTTCTCTGTGACTGTTCAGAGGAACAATAGCGGGCGCTCGGGTGGGCACAATAGGGTGGCTGTTGCCTATGCCAGTGAGGTATGTGCGAGTGCTGGGAGATGGCAGAGCAGCGATTTGGGCGCCATTCAGAGAGGATGGATTTGGTTGCCGGGCGCTGCCTACTAGCATGTGGCCATCTGTGAGGCATTGGAGGTGCTGCAGAAGGTTCAAGCAGTGAGGTTAGCGGGTGGGGTTGTAGAGCAGAGCGTCACCTTCCAAGGTGGGAGGGCATGAAACGTCGCGGGGGGAGCTCGGACAGGTGGGGCAGGAGCAGGGCACAAGTCCTAAAAAGAAGTGGGGGACTAACCTAGTTAATCTGTATGCAAGTGGCATCGCAGTGTGTGACATCACGGCGCGTGACATCACAGGAACTGGCATCACAAGAAGTGATATCAGGTCTTAAGCCCTCACATATATGTTTAGCAGGTGTATCATGAGTACATTCGAGCACATTTCGAGTATACTTGCAAACCCTCCTGATTTAGGCAGAAGATTCACACTTTTGTACGCTACATATAAAACAATGTTACCTTTTGTCAGCGTTAAACTTCCTCTACCTTAGTGCTTTAAAAGAAATAGTGATATTTAAATCATTACAACGCCTCCTCAAGGGTAATAAGCGTATATAAATGCAATTTATTTTGTGCAAATACTGGGAAAGATCAACACATCTGACTTCTAACACTGCATACAAATCTCCTAAACAGAGCCTGAACAAAGTGAAAAGCTGCCTCTCTTAAGTATGTGTGAAGTGCTAACAAGGTGCGAGCCTTTGTTTCCCCTCTGCTGCATTTGCATCAGGTGTGAGGCTCCTGACTGCTGCCAGCCAGGAGACTCCAACAAAAGGAGGCTTCATGACCCCTGAGACTCGGCCTTTGTTATGGCCGAGTATCCCAGCAGGAGTCAGAAATAAGAGAGCCACGTCCCCGCCTGCACGTTGTTGTGATCGAAAGCAGACAACAACGTGCAGGCGCTGCTGAATGTGTCCCGGTGTTTGGAAATTACACCGGGACGAATTCAGCATCTTTTTGAGTGGGGCCCAACTTCTTGGCAGGGTGGACGGCATCCACCCTGTGAAAGAAGTGGGGGGACGCCGTCCACCCGCGTGGACCCCCCGACTCGTGCCCTGGGCAGGAGAGTAAGTGCACCCCTCTGCCCGGGTCCCAGAGGCCTCGCCGCTTTGGAAACGTGTGCACAGCAGACCAGCGGTGTGACCTTACACCGGTGACGGCTCTCACAGGAACGTGGGCGGAGTCCGCGCACAGTTGGGCGAAACAAGTGTAATGATGGCTCAGAGTGCCTTCGCTGGCACAGGACTATAGGGGGCAGGTATGATCCTCTTGAGGTGTTGGTTTTGGGTATGGCACAATGGGGGTTAGAGGACGTGCAAGTTAGTGACATGCCAGGCTCGGATGAGGTGACAGGAGGTATATGTGGGGAACAGCGCGTTCTCTCATTAGTAGCGAATAAGATGGTGTTAAAGGAACGCAAGGTTTAACAATAGCGGTGGCCAGTGGGGGTAGAATCCGCGCGAGTGGGGCTCCTCTCTGGCTTTTCATGCCGCCTTCTCTCGGGCTGCACTTGGAGGTCGGGACACAGACTCGGGTGATGTTTGCTTTTCTCTGGTAAACATCTGGCTCTGCCAAGCGCTCTGTGCATCCCTCTACCGCCTTCAGAGGGGGGGAGGACGAGGCTGGACCCCCCCCCAGGCAAAAGCGCGCCAGGGGGAGCGGTGCGGGGGGGGTCAGTAAATTAGGCAGCCAAGGGAGAGATCGGCTTAGTTGCAGATTTGGGGTGGGGGCGGCGTTCAATGGCACGCAGTGAGTGGCATTGTCGTTGCAGGGATCGGCTAGTGGTGGCAGGAATGTGGAGACGGAATTAATTTGAGGGGCAGGGCAGAGGAGCTGGCTGTAGGAGCGCGCAGGGTTTGAGGAGGAAAGGGAGGCGACGCGAGAGTGACAAGGAGGTTAGTTGGAGGAATAGGAGGTACGGGATGGTTCCATGTACAGAGTACATGGCAGGAAAGCAGGATGTGCGTGGCACAAGCTTCGTGGGGTCCAACGTGTAGAGTAATGGAAAGCCGGGTGCAGAGTACCTCGGGTGTATAACAAGTACCTGGGGTGTGTGGTGGGAGTGCTCCGGAGGTGAGTTTCCGAATGAGAGCAGGGCTGTGGGACATGCAGGGCTGGTGGCTCCTCTGCAGGCTCGGCCTACTGCCGGTCACTAGTGTTGGAGCGGCGCAATTTGGATGGGTGGGGATTGGGGAAGAGGGTTGGTTGCAGGGGGAACGATTTGGAGGATGCGGGTTGCCAGGGGGATCGGGAGCACGGCGTGGTGCGGGGACGGGGCGGTCGGCGACTGGAGTAGGGTGACCAACCGTCCGTAAATTTCACGGACCGTCCGTAATTTGGACCTCATGTCCGTTGTCCGTGACGATCCCTTTTATGGACGCCTTTTGTCCGTAATTTTAGGCATTGGGGAACATCACTGTTACACTGCCAGAAGCGTCAGCTCCCTGATGGGGCCGCCACGCACTCAGCCTCTGAGCACAAGACAAGCCCCATCCGCCCATTGTCATTCTGTATGGGGCTGATTGCCACATACAGAATGACAATGGGACAGTCTGTACTCTTAATGCATGTGGGGGGCCTCCTGCAGCCTCGGTCTAGGGCAGGGCATTCAGTCAAGTGGTGAAATGCACAAAAACACCAATGCTGCTACACGAGAATCCAGTTCATGAAAAGAAGGCGGTGAAACAAGTTTTTAAAAAAAAGGGTTATGGGTCTTTCACTGTCTCATCATTTTAAAACGGACGCATTTTCAGTGTTATATTCAACAAAGTCATGGTTGCTGCTTTTTTATTTTATGCAACTGACATCCATTGACAAAGCCAATAGTTCTGGCTTGTAGATGTAACGCTACTTGTTGTGTTATATATCTGGATGCAATGAAAGAAGCAGCAAATTACCAGTCGGGCGGCACACTATGCTAAGCACAGATTTTTAGCTTGGGTATTTTAAGCCATGCCCTTAATTACATCGAACACCCCCTTTGGGGAGACCCCCCCAGTTTTTTCATCCCACTTAAAACCCTGGAAACACCATGTCACATGACTAAGGACATCCACTTTTCACATTTCCTATGTACAGGGGCATAGTGAGCCCTCCCCCGCCCCACCTCTTGCTTTCGGAACTCTAGCAGGGGTGAAGTCCTTGATGGGCCTCTTCTGTCTGCAACTCGGCAGACAAAGGCTCAGCTCATAATTAATGTGAAAAAGTGAGTAAGTGAAGGGATGGGTGGATGGCTGGATGGATTAGTGAAAGGGTGAATGGATGAATGAAAGGGTGAATGGATGGATAATGAGAGAAAGGATGGACGGATGAGTGAGTGGACGGATCGATGAGAGAAGGTAAATACATGGATGTATGGGTGGAAGGGTAGATGGACGGGTAAATGGATGAGTGGATGGATGAGTGAAAGGCTGGATGATAGGTGAGTGAATGGGTGGATGGATGAGTGAACTGATGGGAGGATTGGTGAATTGATAAGTGAAAGGATGGATGGATGAGTGAAAGGGTGGATGTAAGACTGGGTGAGTGAGTGAAAGGTAGGGTAAATGGACAAAAGGGTGGATAGATGAGTGAAGGAGTAAAAGGGTGGATGGATGAGAGAAAGGATGGTTGGATGAGTGACGTAGTGAAAGGGTGGATGGATGAGAGAAAGGATGGATGAGTGATAGGGTCAATGGATGGATTCATGGGTGGATGGAAGGATGGATGACTAAGTTAAAGGGTGATGGAGAGAGAAAGGGAGGATGGATGACTGAAAGGGTGAATGGGTGGAAGGATGAGTGAACTGATGGGAGGATTGGTGAATTGATAAGTGAAAGGATGGATGGATGAGTGAAAGGGTGGATGTAAGACTGGGTGAGTGAGTGAAAGGTAGGGTAAATGGACAAAAGGGTGGATAGATGAGTGAAGGAGTAAAAGGGTGGATGGATGAGAGAAAGGATGGTTGGATGAGTGACGTAGTGAAAGGGTGGATGGATGAGAGAAAGGATGGATGAGTGATAGGGTCAATGGATGGATTCATGGGTGGATGGAAGGATGGATGACTAAGTTAAAGGGTGATGGAGAGAGAAAGGGAGGATGGATGACTGAAAGGGTGAATGGGTGTAAGGATGAGTGAACTGATGGGAGGATTGGTGAATTGATAAGTGAAAGGATGGATGGATGGATGAGTGAAAGGGTGGATGTAAGACTGGATGAGTGAGTGAAAGGTAGGGTAAATGGACAAAAGGGTGGCTAGATGAGTGAAGGAGTAAAAGGGTGGATGGATGAGAGAAAGGATGGTTGGATGAGTGACGGAGTGAAAGGGTGGATGGATGAGAGAAAGGATGGATGAGTGATAGGGTCAATGGATGAGTAGATGGATGGGTGGATGGAAGGATGGGTGACTAAGTTAAAGGGGGATGGAGAGAGAAAGGGAGGATGGATGGATGGATGACTGAAAGGGTGAATGGGTGGAAGGATGAGTGAACTGATGGGAGGATTGGTGAATTGATAAGTGAAAGGATGAGTGAAAGGGTGGATGTAAGGCTGGATGAGTGTGAAAGGTAGGGTAAATGGACAAAAGGGTGGATAGATGAGTAAAAGGGTAGATGGATGAGAGAAAGGATGGATGGATGAGTGACGGAGTGAAAGGGTGGATGGATGAGAGAAAGGATGGATGAGTGATAGGGTCAATGGATGGATTCATGAGTGGATGAGTAGATGGATGGGTGGATGGAAGGATGGATGACGAAGTTAAAGGGGGATGGAGAGAGAAAGGGAGGATGGATGGATGACAAAGGGTGAATGGGTGGAAGGATGAGTGACTGGGTGGATGAATGAGTAAGTGAAAGGATGGCTGGATCGGTGAAAGGTTAAATGGCTAGATGGATGGATGAGTGTACGAATGGGTAGGGTGAAAGGAGGAATGGATGAGTGAAAGGGTTGATGGAGGGATAGATGAGTGGAATGATGGATGGATGGAAGGATAGATGATGGATAGGTTTGCAAATGGTTGAATATTGATATGGATGGGCACACAGATAGAAGGACAGAATGAATGGTGAAAGATTGAATGATGGATGAAAGAATGTTTACACCTTGTAACCCTCATTATCTTAAGTAACATTTCCTATACATTGACTTTTACATTTATATGAGTCATTGTCTCTATATAATATGTGTGTGATGTAATGCACTCCGACACCCTGTCCTACTTACTTGGGATGAGTAGCACTATAAAAGAAATTAAATACACATGAGAGAGGGTCTTTGAGAAGGTGAGGGGCACCATTGAAGGGTGGTTGCAAGACCGGACTGGCCGGACCGGGCAACAGGTTTTTTCTTGGGAGGCTGGAAAGATGGGGTGGGGGCGGTTTTGTTACCACAAAAAGACCTGCACATTTGCTCAAAGCTGCGTGCATACTGAAAAACCATGAAGTGCACAATTGGCTCAACCTAATATAGACTTATTTTCACTTGTACTTAAGTGGTTGTCTATTTACTTACTTGTATACTATTGCGCAACCTCCTCTGATGTGTCTGCAAAACTTACCCTTTGTCCTGAATTTCGACCTCCTGTCCTGAATTTTTGTCCTGAATTTTGACCCTTTGTCCTGAATTTTGACACTCACTGTCCTGAATTTGCACCCATGCCAGTTGGTCACCCTAGACTGGAGAAGTGTTCTGTTGCAGCTCGGGATGCCTAGAGGGACGGTTCACGCGGCATGGCGGTGGCTGCACCCGGGGTGCCCCTGGCGGGCCCGTATTTGGAGGGTTGTATTAGGGGAGGGTCGGAAGGGCGGTGTGGGGGAGGGGCGTGGGGTGGGTGGAGGGCGGGAGTTGTGGTCAGTACCAGAGGCTTGGTTGGGGCATGCAGGGGGATCGGTCTGGGCACGGTTGGGTTGGTTTCAGAGGATATTTATTTATGCGTTTTTATATAGCGCAGACTTTACCCGAAGGTGTCAGAGCGCTTCACAAGAGGAACAGTAACATTACATGAGGAGAAGGTTACAAGTGAGCATAATACAAAAGCAAGCGTTACATTACATGAGGAAAAAGTGACAATTGTGCAGATAACAAAACAAACCAGATACAAAAAGAGGTATACGTTCCAAGAGGAAAAAGTGACAGGTGTGCATGATACATGAGATACAAAATACAAATATAGGTATAATACTGCAATAAGTGGCAGTCACTCAGAACACACTGGGAAGGCACTGCTATAGGCATGGAGTACAGAATTTCCTGTAGTGGAAGAACTTCCTTGAGGGAGTAAAGAGGGCGTGAATTAAATAGGGGACTTAAAATGAAGGGAACACACACATAAAATCCAACACAGCACGCAAGGGTGAGGAATGTACAGGAAAAAGTACAACTTTACAATGAAGAGCGAACTTCCTAGAGGGGCCTGAGAATGAAAGTATTAGTTCTGAAAGTGTCTTTGGAGGAGAAGAGATTTGAGGTCAGCTTTGAAGATCCGGGTAGAGGCGGTGGCACGGAGCAATGGGGGAAGCGAGTTCCAGATTCTCACCGCATTGCCTGAGAAGGATTGCGCCATCGATCTTTCCCTTTTGAAGATGGGGGCTCAAGCAGAAGCTTTTCCGCTTTGCGAGAAGGGCGAGAGCCACCGGACAATTTCAATTTATTCGCCAGGTAACGAGGGGAGGACGTGTGTAAGGCTTTGTGTGTGATGCAGGCAGTTTTGTAAATAGATCTTGCCTAGATCGGAAGGCATCGAAGAGAGGACAGGATAGGAGTGACGTGGTCGCTTCGTTTAGACCCTGAAATGAAGCGAGCTGCTGAATGGAGGATGGATTTGAGAGGGGAGATGTGGGCTTTGGGTAGGCCCGTCAGAAGAGAATTGCAATAATCCAGTCTTGAGAGAACCAGAGATTGTACCAAGGTTTTTAAGTCTTTCTCCGGGAAGAACCAACGGATCCCCCATAGCAGGCGCAACTGGTAACGAGCGTTTTTAGCAATAGAGTTGATGTGGGAGATTAGGTTGAGTCTTTTGTCAAGAATGACACCTAGGGATTTAGCACTGTCGACAATGATGGGTTTGTTGTTGAGTAGGTTCAGCTGATCCATCCAAGATTGAACAGGAGGAGGTAGAGAGGAGGAGGTATTCAGTTTTGGCGGGATTCAGAATGAGTTGGTGAGCTAACATCCAGTTGTGAATAGAGTTGAGAGTAGAGTTGAGTAGGGAGAGATCGTGTGCGGAAGACACCTTAAGGTAGATTTGAGTGTCGTCCGCATAAAGATGGTAATGGATCCCAGATTTGCTTAGAAGGTTCCCTAAAGGTTCCAGGTAGAGATTAAACAAAGTGGGTGCCAGGATAGAACCTTGAGGGACGCCTTGACCTACGGCCAATGGAGATGAAAGACTGTTCGCTATCTTGATCATTTGGGATCTGTCAGAGAGGAAAGAGGCAAACCATTTGAGCACTGTGCCATCCAATCCCATTCTCTGTTGAAGAGTGTTGAGGAGGGTGCTATGATTAACAGTATCAAAGGCTGCAGAGAGGTCTAGAAGAATCAGAAGACACGATTCCCCAGAGTCGAGTATATGCAGCGCATCGTCAATCACTTGCAACAGGGCTGTTTCAGTGCTGCAATTTTGGATGAAGCCAGACTGGAAGACGTTGAGGAGGTTATTGTCCATAATATGTGAGGAAAGTTGTTTCGCAACACATTTTTCGGTGATTTTCGAAAGAAAAGGGAGGTTGGTGATAGGGCGGAAGTTGTTGAGATCGTTCGCATCAGCAGAGGGTTTTTTTAGAAGAGGGGTGACCTGTCCTGATTTGAGGGCAACCGGGAGGGAGCCTTGACTGAGGAAGAGATTGACTAGCCTGGTCCAGTAAGAGAGAGTATAGGTGTAGAAATCGATGGCGATGTCGCTAGGGATGGGGTCAGAAGAATGGTTGGAGGGTTTAGTTTCGAGGATGCATTTGAGGAGGTCATCTTCCGAGATGACATCAAAGTTCTGCCAGGTAACTAAGGATTTCCGCTCCTCAATGGGGGTGGGGTGGGCGACCTGATCCACCAGTGCTTTGACCTTTTCATCGAAGAATATAGCGAAATCTGCTGCTTTCTTTGCGGAATCCTCAGGCTTAATGGTTAGGGGAGAACAGTTTGGGTTTTTGATGAGGTCAAAAAGTTTTCTGGGTCTGTTTTTGGCTGAGTCAAGGAGGGATCTGAAATGTGATGCTTTTTCAAGGAATATGTGGTTGTGATATTTGGATCTTGCTGAGCGTAAAAGAGAGAGATTGGAGGTGGAAGGAGATTTTCTATGATGTTTCTCCAGGAATCTAAGGTTTTTCCTTTCATCGTAGAGAGCTTTATTGAACCAAGGGGCTGAGGGGGTGGGTCTTTTCCTTTTGCTTTGGAGTGGAGCGACATTGTCGATTTCGACTGCTAGTACTGAGAGGCACTGAGAAGTGAGAACGTTGACATCCACGCTAGGGTCTAGTCTAGGAAGTGCCCGCATAGCAGAATCACAAAAAGTGTCAAGATCAATGTTCTTAGTGTTGCGGAACCAGGTAGTAGCTCTTTTAGGTTGGCCGAGAGTTATCACGTGCGATCGGTGAAAACGGAAGGGAATGAGGAAGTGGTCAGACCAGTCTACATGGATGGGGGGAGCAGTAGTCAGCAGGTCTGCTTTGGATATGACAAGGTCCAGAATTGAGCCCTTGGAATGTGTGGTTTCCGAGCAATGTTGGAAGAGATCATTGGCTGAGAGAAAGGTGGCAAGCTTGTTGGCAGCAGAGTCTTCCAAAGAGCCCCAGTGGAGATTAAAGTCACCCAGGAAGATCTGTCTGTCACTTTGAGAAAATTGGTCACTGATGAAGTCAGTCAGTTCCTCCACAAAGGAAGAGCAGTTACCGGGCGGGTGGTAGATGGCATGGAATCTAAAGGGTGAGCCGTGATATATTTGAAGTTCTAGGGATAGGCATTCGAATGTACGGAAAAGGGTGGTACGGAAAACTTTCATTTGAAGGGAGTTCCTGACGATGGTAGCAACACCGCCCCCAATTTTGTCTGCCCTGTCATTTCTGAGGATAGAGTAGTCAGTGGGTACCAGAAGATCAAACAAAGTATGAGAGGAGTCATTAAACCAGGTCTCAGTGAGGAAGAACATGTCAAGATTCTGGTGGGTGATAGTATCAGAAATTTCCACTTTGTGTTTGATTGCAGATCTGCAGTTGTGGAGCAAGCAGTGCAGCTCTGACACAGATGTTTTGGTGATGGGGGTGTTAGGGTTGCTCAGGGAGATAGGGATAAGATTCTTGAATGAGGGAGCCCGGTAAGAGGTAGGCTGGTAAGGTCTGACAGAGGAGATGGTCTGAATAGGAAACTGCGTAGAATTATTAGGAGAGGAAGGTGGAGGGGGAGTGACGTTGGTGGTCTTGTAGCTGGCCAGTAAGTTGGTGATGTCTGCAGAGGACAGACTGTGGTTGGCTTTATTGGGGCGCGGGAGCAAGGAACTCTTCGGGAGGTTGTTAGGGACGGGGGACATCTTGGCGCTTAAGCGTGAGATGGCCGCTACAAGCTGGGAAATGGAGTAGATGAGAGAATCAAGTTTATTTTCCAGAGAGAGGAGAGCTGAGCATGGAGTGTTGGGTGGCCCGATGGATAAAGGAGGGAGTGCAGAGGGTGAGGGAGGACGGGGAGGGGGAACGGGTTGAGGGAGGCGGTGCAGAGGGTGAGGGAGGACGGGGAGGGATGGAGGAGCGGGATACGGGCGGGGAGCTGCCGACTTTGGAGCGGGGAATAAGGTGTGTTCTCGGCGTGCTCAGCATCCGGTGAGCTTGGGCGGATTAGCTAGGCTGAGAGCTGCCGACTGGGGGGGGAGGGAGGGATAAATAAAAAATAGGCTTGATCCCGGCGTTGCTCAACATATGGTGATCTTGGGCTATTTTAGAAGAAGGACCACAATTTTACTTTAAGCGAGGGGACAGAATAACAACACAGAGAATTACAGTGGCGGAGACCAAAGGGGGGAGCGATGTGGCCCTACGGGCGGGACGGCCGACTGGAGGTCGGTTTTGACATGCGGTGATCCTGGGCAAATGGATCGGTGTCCTCGGGCTGTATATTATTATACATAATATAAGAATGTATTACGTTGCCTCACATGCTAAATGAAAAAGTACATTGTCTAGTCACAAGAAGTCAATACCAAAAGCTTAAAAGGATTACTAATAAACCTCGTACAAGAGGTTACATTATAAACAAAACTCAGTTTTCACCGATTTTGTCCCCACCCAGGGGTGGATTTCCTCCTCAACACGCAATTGGCAGGGATGGGTGTGTTGGTGATGAGGCCACCTAGTGCGAGGGTCCGTGGAGGGCAGCGTGACCGGCTTAGTTGCAGATTTGGGATGGGGGCGGTGTTCAATTGCACGCAGTGAGTGGCATTGTCGTGCATGGATCGTCTAGTAAGTGCACGAGTGAGGAGACGGAATGGAATTGGGGGGCAGTGCAGAGGAGCTGGACGTAGGAGCTCGCAGGGTTTGAGGATGAAAGGAAGGCGACGCGAGAGAGACAAGGAGGTTATTTGAAGGAACGGGAGGTATGGGATGGTGGGGGGGGAAGCGGGGGCGATCTGATCGAGGGGAAGAGGTGAGGCCTTGTGGGTTGGGGGGCGAGAGTCGGAGTGCTGCGTGAGAGGTGCACAGTACTTGAAACAAAAAAGCTTCATGTGCACAGTCTTTGAGATATGCCTTTCCAAGTGTACAGCATTGGGAATGCATACTTGTATGTGAAGAGGACCTGGGGCGTGTGGAGAGCTCGGGAGGTATACAGGTGTGCAGGACTTGGAAAGTGTTATTACGTATGCACAAACATGTTTGTATATATAAATCGGGTCATAAAACCTCATGTGTGGTGCACACAGGCCTGCCAAGTGTCACGCATCAGGCGTGACGCTAACGCATTTCAGTGTGGTGTTCCCGCATCACTGCACTGAAATGCATTGTCACGCATTTTGCCACTGACTGGCACTCTGCTGACAGCGCTGAAACTGGCTGCCTATGCCAGCCTGGTGCTAGCGCTTGCCCCGCGCCTCTGACACCTGTGTGCCGTGTGCCCGGCCCCGGCCTAGCAGACTTCACTTGCGGCTGCCAGCAGGCTCAGAAACAGTTAAAGATCATCATGCATGCTCTGCTACAATGTTACAATGTCTGCCCTGCTGCCGCCCTGCATTGAAATTCCCATCCGCTGCGCAGTGCCAGCGGCTGTCACACACACTGAGTCACTGCCTCTGACGAGCCAATACGAGACCCCCGGGCGGGGCCTGCCCTCAGTCGTTGCCCCAATGCCACGTTACAGGCTGTGGCACTGTGGGGGGGATGTGAACCCACGTCCTGAACAGGAAGGAAGTGGTGTGAGGTCCCGGTCAGAAGCGGCGGGGCCGTGGACTCGAGGAGTTGTGCGGTCGCGGGTCCCTCTCTCAGTGAGTCTGAGAGAGTCAGAGTGCGCTGCTGCCTGCGCAGCCAGAGGCAATAATTTATTATAATATATAAATTAACCCGGCGTTGGTCTTGGACCGGCGCCGGCGTGACGGCACAGCATCGACGACCACCTGAGGTGACTCTCTGAGACTAGTCTCTCACTCAGCCTGGTCAGCATGATCATGGCCACGCGGCATCAACATGAGAGACATCATGATCGGGCGCTCAGGCGACCGCCGGCGCTCAGAGAGACAGTGCCTCCTGCAGACTGGACTGGCGCCGACTCACTCAGCACAACTTGCCGCCCACCGCTAACAGGTAACTGAAATAATTATCCTTCATTACATCAGCGAGCAGCTATCTATCTAAATCAGTCTAGACTATAGGTCACATTATTTTAGTTGAAGGGGACTTTTGCCCACAGGGTGGGGATACTCAACCCCACTTTGCTTCACTCCAGCTCCAGGCTCCAGTAATTGCTGCTGCCGTCCGGCGCTGGCTGAATAAAATTACAGGAAGACTGATGCCGGTCTTCGACCTCCTGACCTCGACACACAAGTGCATGTTACTGCCATTCGATTACTGGTGCTTTGCAGCAGTTTTAAAATCTTCTTTGGCCTTATCATTGCTCAAATTCGTGTAATTTCTGATATTTGTTATGTGTCCCTCGTCTTTATTGCTTGATTTTGCTCGTGAGAAAGTGTCACTCATAGTTGTTGAAATGTCACTCCTAAATAGATCGAAATTATGAAAATGTCACACATGGCAATCTGAAACCTTGGCAGCTATGTTCACATGCACCTTTAAGATGATTCCATGTATTCAGGCCGGGAACGGGGCTGTGCAGGAGGGGGGGGGGGGGGTGGGTTAACGGATGGAAAGGGAGGGGGTCGGTGTGGAACACATTGGGTGTGCTTCCCACATCTGGAGGACAGGGACTGGCGGGGCCAGGCACTTTGGGGGCGTGACGGCATGAGACGCCTTGGGCGCCATTTCCCACAGCTTCAGTTAGACAGTGTGGGGAAGCGCTGGGTGGCACATGCGTGGGCACATGCGGGCAGCTGAGAGCGCACGCATTACGGCCAGGGCACAACACGACAGCGAAGGATGGGAGGACGCCTGAAGGTGTCGGCTCCATACTAAGGAGCGGGTGGCGGGGTACTTTGATGGTGACATCGGTGGTTGGAAGAGGCATAGAATAGCACGGATTGCGGGGGGGTTGGTTTTGAGGTGGCCCTCGGGCTTGGGGAAAGCTGCTCGGGTCATGGGTTGGTGTCCGGGGCTCCAGTGGCGTGCCTTCGGCCTTTCATGTCTCTGAGGCCGGGTTGGATTGGGGCGCGCGGGGGGAGGTCGGGCGCGGTCTGGTGCGCGGGGGGGGGGGAGAGAAATGTTTTTTAAAAGTAGGGGGACGGCTTTTCATAAATTAGAAAATTACGGTAACGTCATGACTAACCCTGGGCGTAGTTCGCGTAGTCGCGCTACGCGAAGACGTCGGAGCGCTACGCGAGCTACGCGTAGCTTCGCGAGCATGCGTAGCTGCTTGGCGAGCCCGTTCGCGATGCGTTTTTCTTGCTCGGGAACGCGTTGTTCGTGTTCGGGACGCTGTTTGCGTGCTCGGGGGCGCGAACTTACCCATGCGGTCGCCTATGGGCGCGGCCATTTTGTTTTTCACTTGTCCCGCCCGTTCGCGATCCCTTATTTCCTGTTCCGGGTCGCGTATAGCGTGCTCGCGATGCGCATTCCATGTTCGGGGAACGCGTTGTACGTGTTCGCGACGTTTTTTGCGTGTTCGGGGAGAAATATTGCGCGAACTTACCCATGCGGTCGCGATGGGCGCGGCCATCTTGTTTTACCACTCTATGCTATGGTTCTGGGCCTGCTTTTCTATCCTCCCTCAATCTTTGCAATCCTTAGTTTTTTACACTCTTTTTCAATTTTTCTTTATTTCTTACCTATCTCTCTCTCTCCCTAAGTCTATATTTTGCATTTTTTTCTACTTTTTACTGTTTTTTTTACTTTTCAACTGTTTTATATAACTTTCTTCTTTAAGCTCCTACTTCTTCCCCTAACTTTATTTTTCCCTTCTAACTTTTCTTTTTCACCTCCTCCCACCCCAGAACCATGGCGAAGGGTAGCAGCAGCGGCTCAAAGGGCAAGGCGCGTGCGCCCAATCGCCGCCTGCCTTGCGGCAGACTGCGCCCTGCAGGGGTGCAAGCCCGCCAGCTGTTTACGGAGGAGGAGGTGGCCGCCCTTGTTTTTTTTATTCAGCGCCACCTCCCCTTGACCTTGGCAGCAGGCGGCAGGCCAGGCTCCGGTTACCCGACCCAGGAGCCTCACCGCCGGTGGGCGAAGGTACGTCGGGCAGTGTTTCGCTGCTCCGCGGTCCGGCGCACCCATAACCAGCTGGCCCACCGGTGGTCAGACATTCTTGACCGGGAGCAGGACCTGTTGGACCTGCTAGGTGTCGAGGTCGTGGGGCTTGGTGAGTAGCCAATATATATAGTAGTATAAGTATTGTGATTTGTGTATACATTTTTACAAATAACAAGAATAATGCTGCTTACATTGCAGGTAAATTACGTTTCAAAATCTTCTGTGATTGTAGGACACAGGTGCTGGGCGGTACTCTTACTTTTTGCAACTTTGCGCTCGCTTGTCATTATTATGTAAGAGTTTACTTTAGAGAACTTCAGTTAGGTAATGCTATTGCTAGAGAGACTGTAGTCCTTCCTTTGTCCTCCTGTCAAATAGTGGTGGATGGATTTGATACTAGGTTTAGTTACTATTAGTTGATAATTTTTGAGCGGTCTGCGTGACGCATCCTCTGTCACTGAGAGCTGCTTACCCCAGTCCTTAGTAGAACCTTTTGTAGTTTGTTTAGTGAGTGGTACTGGTAAGCTTAGCTTAGCAGTGTCAGTCAGCTGCAGAACATCAGACGCAACCAACCAACAATTTGGTGTATGCTTTATGCACTGACTTTATGCATGTGTCCTCCTCCTCATCTATGCATTTTTGATGGAAAAAAATGGAAATGCAGGCTTAATGAACAATTGGCCCGCCTGGAATAGGTGGGCTAGGTCAGGTGGTACTTAGGCTTAGTTAGTGTTCTGGATTTTATTTGAATCAATCAGAATGGAACACTGAATTAGTGTTCCCAAATAAGTAGACTGTCCGTGAATCCCGCAAGCCAGTAGTCGATCGGATTAGATAGGTCAATTTTATTGCAATTTTTGTTTCCTAAAACGTTTTTTGAGCGTTTTTTTTAGATAATTTATTTGTTTCACAGCAATCATTAATGTTTGTGTCTTTCCAGTGGTTATATTAACAATTATATTGCCCTAACTTTTACTGGACCTTATTTTTTCAAAACTATTAATTCTGGCTCCACTCCCTAATTATATTTTTTACAAAAGATTCTTTGATCTTGACTCGACTATCTGTTTCTAAATTCTGGTTATCCCTGCCTCTAAGTTCTAACTGCCTCTGCTATGAATGTCTGTACTCTGTACTACTACTATTAGTCTGTCGCTAAGCTTGCCCAGTTTGCATTGCCACTCTTTATTGTACGGTTTTGAATAAAACTCAGATTGACCAATACTAATAGCTCTAGCCACTGAGTCCAGTCCTTTCGGTTGTCCTCTTCTAGGCTTCTTAATCTTGAGGCTTTGACAATTACCACAAACAAAATGCACAACCAGATATTTGACTATTTTTGATAGGATATAGTACATACTACTTGGATTCTGCACAGCCCCATGCAGAACTATGCACAATGAAATAGGATGTTGGTGATGCGAGTTTGGAACTTGGACGTTCCTCACACCTCAGTCAGAAGTGAACCCACAATCCCCTGAACGACTAGCTAGTGTCTCATTAGGTCCCCGAACCCCCACCCGAAGATACCCAATGATTATGATTCCACAACCCAGAACATAACACCCTTTCGCTCACTCACTCGTGTAAGTCCACCACCACCACCACACCAAATACCAGAGTCTATGTGTAAGTTCAAAAGGTTTATTTTCAAATAACAACCTCTGTATGTTGTTGTTCTATAAAATTCAGTGTACTCCAGCCAGCTCCAACAGCAAAATGCATAAGATTAAAACAATAAAAATTGTTGCAACAACTGCATGATGATATAAGACAAAAGATCTGTGTGAATTCTGGGCGACTCCTCACCGTAGAATTACTGGTTACATGCATCATTCATAAGCTCTGCAAATCTCTGGTTCGTAGAAGGGAATCCTCTGCCTGAGAAAAATGGTGCGTGTTAATGCAAGCATTTGTCAGTCCTGCCAAAAAAGTGTAACATGTTACCTATGGCTAAGTAATACGGACTAACCGAACTCCATAACAAAGTGGCTTGTTTTTCGACCTCTTGTACGCAACGCTCAGACAGTAGCTGTATGTGCTCATGTGGGCTCAAAAGGCGTCTTACTGTTACTGCACAACAAGCTGCGAGGTAACATGCGCAAAAGACATGAAGCGAAAAATGGTTGCATGGCTCAGGCTAACTTTGCAAAGAGTAGAGTATAGTATAATAATGACCCCAGGGACAATAATAACACTACTAGTGTCTGTCTACTGACTGTACTCTAGTACCCGATTTGGACTATTGAATGTGATTTATAATAATAATATGTATGTATTAACTTTTTTTTCAATCTTGCTAGTGAAAAAGAATAAATAGGGGGAGGTGTACAGGCATCTAAAAAATTTGTCATGTTTTTTCTAGGCGTACTACCGCCACCAGTGCCGGTGGGGCCAGCGGCGATGGCGTTGCGGCCATTCCGGAGGGGGCAGGAGATGCAGCACCTGCAGGAGATACAGGGGGTGAGCCAGCTGCAGTGGCGGGCGGTGGTAAGTTATATTCATGACTTATTGACATTGAACTAGCTGGAAGGGTGTGTGGAGTGGACTTCACTCAATGTACTGTTGTTGAGACTTATTAAGTATGAAGTTGTAGTGAACATTATACAACGGTTAATAAAGAAGACACCCTTTACTTAGCATGAGCAATGCAGTAGCAATAGCATTACCAGCGTGACTTCATTAACCAATGGCCTCTTATATCTGACTCCAACTCAGCTGTGAAAGTTTTATGGAGGAGACTAAAAGTCAGATCAGATGACCTTGATGGATGTGTTGAACAAAAAGGGAAAGAAGGGTGGAAGGAGGAAGGGCGGGCGAAATTTAATATGACGACTGGCAGAGAAGGATACGTTGGAAGCATGGATAGGTGGCTGATAGGAATCAGATGCATGTGTTGTTGAAGGATGGGTGGGAGGTGAAAGAAGAATGGATGCCTGCCTGGTTGGGCGACACAGTATGGGTGGATACTGTGGATAGCAAGAATCATCAGCGGTGTTTGGGTGAAACTCAAAGCCAAGGCAAGCAACGGAGTGAGTGGACGCATGCGTTGTTGTTGGTGAAACAAAGTAACGTTTGTGGAGAGATTAAGAAGAATGATTGACATTTACTTAGAATGGATGGATGCCTGTATGTATTAATCATAGACAGCATAGGTGGAGACTGTCACGGGATGCACAGTTTTAGGGAATGTAAAAGAAACCGCGCCAGAGTAGCAAAGCCGATGTGGGGAGGGGCAGGGTGGGGGTAGTAGTAAACAATGTATTACGCGGGCAAATACAGGTAACTTTACTGTAACATACAAATAAATAAAGTGAATTTCATTGTGCGCACTGCACCGCCAAATGCGATGCAGTGTGCGCAACAAAATTAGTTTCATTTATTTATGTTTACTTACCTGTAATTGGCCGTAATCCATAGTTTACTACCCCCATCCTGCCCCCTACCCACGTCACCGCCCGGCCGAACTCCCGAGTCCCACTCACCGACCGCTACTGACCTTATGTCGTTGTCCCATATAAAAGCTAACGATCATTGGATCAGATATATAATCTGCCTTTTTGTAGTAGCCAAGGCACTGTGAAATTGAGCAATTGCCCTCCATCTAACAGAGAGAGTATGGCCAGTGCCACCCGTAATAGAAAAATACGAGCTTCCCACCTGCAAACAGTAGTAAATCAAACTAATGTGACTCTGCGTCATGACTCGTATGTTTGTCTTGGGTTCAAGCATAGATGACCGAGCTGGCAATGCCGGCTACAACCAGGTTATGTCATTTCGCTAAACTAGAGATAAGAAGAACACTGGTGAACTGTGTACTGGTTGGAGTCCATAGTG
The DNA here is from genome assembly GCA_963921515.1 of Calotriton arnoldi. Lineage (NCBI taxonomy): Eukaryota > Metazoa > Chordata > Amphibia > Caudata > Salamandridae > Calotriton > Calotriton arnoldi. Next base: position 951,562 of record CAWUFW010007292.1, on the reverse strand, counting down.
CTAGTATAATGCCTGAAACTCCCACAAATGTTAGAGGCCGAGGAAGTGGGAGGATAGATAGATTATTACCACAAATGTTATGTACTGTGCTTCTTGCTAGTGCTACTGTGCCATTATGTGTTGAATTAATTTTGTGTTACTGTTTAGGTAAGAGTACTGGTTACAACAATATTTTTTTTCTTTCTTTTCCCAAGACAAACCATTGCGGAAGGAGTTGGCAGTCAGGGCCCGGCGCCGGAAACTGGAGGCCATATGCCAGGAATACCGGCGGCTGGTGGCTCAGGTGGAGGAGGAGGAGGAGGCGGCAGCAGCTGCAGCCTCGTCCGATGCCCCGCGCCCCAGCCAGGCCCCAACTCCAGCGGTACGGCGCCACGGTCTGGTAGCCGCCCGCCGCAATTCACTAGCAGCCAGCACTGCTGTCCCCCATTGTGGATGCCACTACAGGGCATTCCGCAGGAAGATCTTCCTCCGGATGGCACGGCAAGAGGAGCAAATGGAGGAGCGGGTGAAAATCCTGGTGGACAAACACCTCAAAGCCCGCCGATTATAACATCGAGGACCCTGTTGCTTTGCCCCTTTTATTCCTTGTTTTGGTGGGTGGGAATTGGGCGTTGGGGTTTCGGGACATTCTTTGGACTTTTTTCGTTTTGGACATTGGTTGGGGTTAGGAGAGGGGTGGGTCAGGTGTGGGATAGTTTATTTTTGTTAGGGTAATAAATTATATTTATACTTAAACATACAATGTTAATGTTTTGTGGGGGTTACTGTTTTACGAATTAACGTCACATTGGTTTCCTTGCTGCTGCAGGGCCGCAGCCAGTGTTTGATTTAAATAATCTGCCGATGATGTATAACAAACAGATAGATGCGGTACCCCTCACTGAGTTATTTGTCCTACTAGTACTGTCAGTCTCTCCTCCTAGTCTATTTATACCTCCCACCAAACTTATCTTACCTGTGATTGATGATGACTACGTTCAGCACAGCGATGGCTGCATGGTTTCCATAGAGAATGTAGAAGATGCCATGGTTGTGGTGGTAGTAGTAGAGTAGACACTGGCAGTAGCATTTGCTAAAAAAATAAAAAGAGACAGTCACTTGCCTGAGAGCGACTGTGGGAGGAGTAGTCGAACGAAGTAAAATACAGTACAGAAGACGACTGCCAAACAAACAATATTGCAGTTGCAACTGCTAAAGTCAAATTAAACATAATGGTGGCGGGGACAGCCTAGTACAAGAAGTTATAAACTGTAGTTGTGCTGTCGAGTGAGTCACTTAACTTAACACAATCGTAATTCGTAACCTTTACTGCTGTGTGGTAGGAGTTTGATGATTAATCCAATCAATGACGGCAATTAATTATGATGTACTACTATTAGCTGGTGACGGCTTGCACATAGACTGAGCATGGGTGGGCAAGCAGAAGAAGCTCCTTGCCCTGCCTTGCAATTGAATTAGTGTTGCTTTCACCACATCTGCCCCAGCAAGCGTGTGATCAATTGGTGTACATTTTATGTAGTCACATCACACCTCAATATAAATCACAGCCCGGGGAAGAGGGTTAGGGTTTGATGAATGGATGGGAAGGGGGTTTGGGGAAAGGTTTGAAAATGAAAAACAGTACGCATGGACAACAAAAGCAAAGCGCAATCTTGGCAGACGACCATGATCTTATCCAAAAATCAATAAAGGGAGAAAAGGGAAATGCATGCGTTAATGATGATGAAGATTAGATAACTTGATGGTTAATGAGTAGTACTTAATAACTCCTACTAGACAATTAGACAGTACAGGGCACCAGTATATTCTATGCAATTTGCCTTGCCTGTAATATGCCCTCAGAGACCCAAATTCCATGTTGTACTGGGCTTACTTGTAAAGATAGCAAAGACAATTAAAAAACATTTGTAGGGATCAATTAGCAAACAAACACACAACACACAGTCCTAATGATTGCAGAGAAAAAAGGATTCAAATTAATTAAAAGATGAATGATGAATGATACTAAAGTTACTGTATTATCATGCTAAAATTGTGGAGTTGAATCTCGTCCTTCCTCTTGGTCCTATCTTCCATGGACGCTCCGCACATCAATCTTGGTGGCCTTCCTGATGCCGATTGGTAAGGTAAATGTGAGTTGTGTCTCCCAGTATAGCAAGCACAGGGTAAAGGCCGGCCTGTAACGTCTAGATGGAAAAACAAAAGGGGTATTGAGAAATCAATGAATAAAAAAACATCATTTACGGTGGAGTCCAAGAAGAGAAGAGAGAACACTTTCAGAGTGAGGCGGCTTGGATATATCGTGTAGAGTCTGTTTACAGCATTAAGCTACAACAACAACAGGACAGAACAGGCCCACCACAGCACCAGCCCGTGACCCAACCTCCATTTACCTTAATTTTTGACATAGCCAGACAAAAGGCATACACAACAACTTAGCATTTTCCTAATTAAGTGACAAAATCAATGCGCCGCAGTCAGTCATCACTACACTCGACTACACCACTACATGGACATGTAGGTCTGCTGTGTTTACTACTTTCTTGTTGAATTGTTGTGTTTATGTTTACCTTATGCCACTTCATGAAATGCAGTTAGTCCTTGAATCATCTCCGATCCAACTGAATGACTGCGCGCAAAAAGATAGTATGGTCATCATCATGGTGTGGTACGTGTTGTCCAACTACAACTCAGTCTGTATTGACTCCGATTAAGTCCATATTCCATATTAAAAAATTGCAACAGATATTGGCCTGCACCTGCAGTAGTAGGAGTACAATTTGGTTATTAAACAACAAGAAGGGAAACATTGACTGTCACTGACTTACTTGAGTCACTTTGTAGATTAACTAGTAGAGTAGAGTTCGACTTCATGCACAACATCAACAACAAACAGTAATCGCTCAGAGTCTGCAAGCATCCAATGCATTCCATCATTACCTGTCTTGCTCTTCTCTTTGGCTGTCAGATGATCAAATGCCTAGTTCTGACATTTTTTTTTTTTTTTTACGGGGCAGTGGCCTCATCATTACTCCAGTCCACATTCATTTTGAGTGTTAGGCGCTGTTTCGGTTTTCGTCTTATTCATCTGTGGCACTTTGTCACAGTTTAAGTTGCTTCCCATGGTCAGCACTGTGATGATGGGCCGCGGCCTGTGTAGCGCTCATTGCTGGTCATTTGAGTTTGCACAAATGTCAGCAAGTTTCTTCGAAGAGTCTCTTGTCTTTCTCTGCCAAGTACCTTCTGTCCTGACAGTGAGGACCTTTGGATGCCTGCTGAGGCTGTAGCCTTCGGACACTGATGAGTTTCGGCTCGAAAACAAAACAGAGGATAGCTATAGTAGTCACGTTTCACTTCTAATGGAGGCGGGACTGGTAAAGGCAACATTTCTTGTACTAATGTCTGGCTTGATGGAAATGTACTTGTGCGAGACAGGAAGATGAAGCAGGACTCTGAAGAGTGGACAGTTAAATGCACAGACGTGCAACTCCAATAGGGAAATAAAAAGAGAAGACGGTGGTGATGGTTTTGTTGTGATTTGATTTGAACCAGAAAGACAGATACACAGACACATAAAGGAAGGAAGAAAGCAACAATTTGAAAGCCTAGTTGTCAGGGAAGAGGAGCTCGTCCTCAAACTCTGGTGGTTCGGACAGAAGTAGGTCCTGTAACGCACTATTTACGTCATCCAAGTCGCTCTCCTCTTCCTGCTGTGATTCACGTATTTTGTAATCCGGTGGTATAAAGTGCTGATTCATTTTGATCATGGTTAACCTCTCCACGCTTTGGGCCGAGAGACTGGTCCTTTTCGAGGTTACAATGGCACCAGCAGCACTGAAAACACGCTCAGAAGAGACACTTGCGACAGGGGAAGCCAGATACTTTATCGCCAGCCTGCTGAGCACTGTCCATTGGCTTCTTTTCCCATACCAATACACCAATGGGTTTCGATCCATGAAGACCTCTGTTGGGTCATCCAGATAGGCCTGGACCATCCGCTCAATATTCAGGGGTGCTCCGATGTGCTCGGCCTGTTTTGCCTTTGCATCAGCACTGGACTTACCATACCCCTGCTGTAGAAACCAATCAGTTGCACATTGTGCTGTGGATGATCCTGTTCTTGATGTTATTGTTGGTGTAGGTGACTGCTGGGAGGCAAATGCACTGCCCTCAGGCTCCGAAGTAGAACTTGACTCTGGATGCCCTGTAGTACTGGTTATGGCCTGGGGTGGGGTGGGGAGCCTGTAATTAACAGCCGTTCGCTTTTGAAAATAGTGGCTTCCTTAGCTATCAAAGTTTTGTAGTTGGCAACATCCACTTCCGAAAAGGAATTACTGCCTTGCTGTTCAGAAATACTTTGTACCGTGGATCCAAAATTGTGGCACTAATGTAATGTGGTTGTGACAAAATTTTATTTTTAATCCTTGTATTTTCCGATAAGCGAGCGGCTAAGGTCTCCGCCAAATGATATGCGTGCCTTGTTTGTCATCCACACCTGCGTACGTTTCAGACACATCCTTCAGCTGTTGCTCTAGCATGTGCAACAATGGGATAGCTTGGCCCATAGTACAGTCCTCCCTGCTGACTTCACGTGTGAAGATCTCAAAAGGAAGTAGCATCTCAGTCAGGCATTTAATGAGGTCCCATTGAGCCATCTCAACGGTCATGCCTCTCACAGTAGGTTCCCCTAATCTTTGCATGACATAAGCATTGAGTGGTATGTACAGTTCAAACAGACGATCAAGCATGTAATAAGTTGAGTTCCAACGTGTTGGCACCTCCTGGATGAGCGCTTTGACTGGCTGTTTATGCTCACGTTGAATGACCCTCAGCTGCTTCCGGGCTTTAAAAGAATGGCTGAAATGTGTGCATATTCTTCTGCAGGTGACCAGTAAGTTGCTGACTTTTGATTCATTTTTCAAAAAGTCTTGAACAACAATGTTAATGCAGTGTGCCAAACACGGGACCCTGAAATAGCCACCATTGCGCATGGCCAAAACTACATTACTGCCGTTGTCCGTGGCAACAAAACCAATCGTAAGCCCTCTTAGGCGCAGCCACTCAAAGACCTTGGTGTTAAACTCTTCCAAAATGTTTGCAGCAGTATGAGATTTCTCCATGGCAAACATGGCTACAGTTGCATGTTTGCGAGTGGCATGAAAAATCTCTGCAGTATCAACACCAGCAGATACCTGTTCTCTAACCCCGCAAAACTGATCCCGTGTGCAGTGATGCACATGTAATCTGTGGCTTGGCAACTGGTCCACATGTCTGTAGTCAGGTGGATACTGTGAACAGCACTCTGCTTCAAGGCCTTTCCTAGCAATTCCAGCACGTCGTGATGTAGTGCTGGAACTGCAACTCTGCCAAAATAGTAGCGGCTGGGAACATGCCATTTTGGGCAGATAGTTGACACAAATTCCACAAAACCCAACCCTTCAACAAAAGAAAAGGGAGAAGGTCCAGTGCTAACATTTTAGCCAGCTTCGCATTGTACAAACGTGCTATTGGGTGGTTGCGTTCGTACTGCCCCTCACCCCCAAACATGCTGATAATGGTAGGCTGCATGGTTTTCCTTTCTCTTAGGCTCAACGCACTTTTTGGTAGTGCGGACCTGGTACTTCTTGGTGTCTCCGGCTGACTCTTACTCTTGTGCCACTGAGATGTTGCTGAAGATGTGTGCAACGTTAAGACTGCACTGCTGGGGTCAGGGACACCTTGTGTACCACTACCAGAGAGAATGTCTCCCTGTCCTTCCTCTTCCACCGTGATCGGATCTTCTTCTTCTACTCCTTTATCCCCACCAACACCAATGGTTGCAGTTTTTTTATGGCGCGAAGGTGGTCCTCCCAGCTGATCAAGTGGTGTTTTTTCAGATGGGTCATTTGGCCTCCGGTACCATAGTTTGTACCAAGCTTACCACGACTAACAGAGGTATTACAAATGGAGCATATAGCAATGTTCGCCTCCTTTTCGCTAACCGTAAAGAAGTCCCAAACTGGGGAGCTTAACTTTGGCCTCCTGCTGGAGGTGCCACTTCCAATGCCGGATGATCTGTAGGGTGTGTGTTGAATTTGACTCTGTGCTGCTGTACCACTACCTACTCCTACAGAGGTGGTGGTTGTGCTGGATGTAGGTCGCTGCCGGGCCTTTGCTAATGCAAATATGGAAGCTGTAGGTCGTGTTGGTGTTACCTGTGGAGGTATGCGTGCTACATCCCTCGCAGCGATTTTGGATAGAGTAAGAATGTTGGTCTCCATCTCCTCGGGGCCGGGAGTGATGTTCGTGATGACTGGCTCGTCGTCATCATCATCATCATCTTGCTGTTCTACATCGACCTCCATAAGTGTAAGGCTTTCCGGAACCTTCCTTTTCCCTAGCTTGGTCTTGGTACGTGGCTCCCTCTCAGACTCAGTTTGTGGCTTCCAAGTGGCATCTAGATCATCAGAAGGGGGGCTTGGCGAAGAACTTGATGGACTACCCCTCCTTTTCCTTGCTGGGGATTTGGAAGACAATGGATCTTCTGAATGAGTGGCTTCTTCTGCATGAGGCTCAATTTCCTGAACTGCCCCTACTTCAGGAGGAACAACAACTACTATTGCGGGCGGTGGTTGCGGCTGTTGTTGTTGACCACTTATCTGCTGTGTTTCCTCCTGCGTTGATTGGGTACTACTTTGAGATAGCGATAAGTTTATCTCCGGCTCAGCATCACTGCTTTCCATTAGGCTGGCTACCTCTTCCCCACTCATGTGCTTGGGCCTGGGTTGGTGGGTTGGGTCCACTGATGCGGAGGTGCTGCCCCCAGCTTGCCCCCGGACACCGCTGTTGCAGGCGCAATTTTTTTCTCCCAAAAAGGTATTGGCCGGCACACCAGACTTCAGTGTCACTTGCTTCTTCTGTTCCTTCTTCTTCTCAATAGCAACTTTCTTGGTACTGGAGGACCTGGTACCTGCTTTCTTTGGGCCCATCTTCTTCAGATGTCAGCAGCACTCAGTTGCAGAGATGTCTGGTCAGGTCACACGTCACGTTGTGTTGTGTGTACAGCAGCAGGATGTCTGTCTGGAAGTGCAACAGGCAATGATGAGAGACACACCTCCTCCTCAGTCTTTGTGCACCTAAAAGCAAAAAAGCCAGAACATCAGTCAAACATAGCACAAATCAAACAAATAGAATATAGAACTTAGTGTGTGGTGGCCTCAATTATTAAATTTCAGAAACTCTGTGAACAACAACACACAGTGTAGCCATTTATGAGACGTTGACAACAAGGCCAGGGCTTTCCTGGCTACTGTGTAGTGCTAGTGTACACTCTGGAAGAATAAGAATAGTAAAGAACAAAAACTAAAATGTACTGGAGCATGTTTGGCCTAAATTTGTGCATCACGTGGGATGTATTATATAGCAGCATCAGGGAGCTGCAGCTGGCAATGGGGATGGATTTGGAAGCAGTAAGACAAGAGGAACAATGGAAAGACACGCAGGCCTATGTGGCAAAAACAGCACACTAATAACTACCACAACAAAATGGCCCCCAGAAACATGGTGACTCACAGGCACAAGGAACGGCAAACAATGAACTCAAGCAGGCCTATATATGGGCAGACAAAGGATGCCTTATAAAACACACACAGCTTTAATGCAAAAACTAAAATCCACATGGCTAAAAACACTTTGGAAAGTTAGACAACCACTACAACAACACAATTATAATTACACAGTACACACGCAAAAAGGCATTTATTTAACACACCCAAAAAGTGAAATAGTCAGACCCTCCAAAAAACCCACATTTCGCAATTCAATTGAATCAATTCAATGCCATCCATGGCCTAAATGATGTCAAAATTCCACAGACTACACAGAAACAGTTTTATGCACCCATGGTGACTACCTCTGGGCCTACTGGCATACTGGGCCGCAAGCTTGGAGGCCTATGGCAAAAGCACAGTGGCTGGTTTAACAAAATGGCAGCCGCCCACATGGCCAGGCCACCAAAAATAACAAAAAGTGAAGACAAAGGACAGGACCAGGCAGTTGGAGACTCTGGGCAACTTGCTACCTCTTGGAAAAAATTGTAAAACAAAAAAATGACTCCTTGCTCACCAAACTACATCTAAATGACAACCTGAGGAGTTTTTTGTGCAAAATGAACTAAATCAACATTTTCGAGAAGGTTTAATGATGCTCGAGAGATATTGTTCGCCAGATTGTAAATTCTGCGTGTTCGGCATTGCGATCGTCACAAAATGTCGTTATCGCGCGCGCGAAAACGTACATTGAGCGCGCGAAGAAGATAAAAAGTGTAAGTCCGCGTTGACGCGCAGTGCGGACTTGCCCAAAGTCCGCGAGCTGAACGCCCAGGGTTACCTACTGGCTGAAAAGGCCTATTTATTTAACAAACACCCAAAAAAATAAAATACGCCCCAAAAGCCACATTTTGCAAATCAATCCAATGCCATCCATGGCCTAAATTATGTTACAATTCAACAGACAACACAGAAACAGTTTTTATGCACCCATGAGGATGACTACCTCCGGGCCTACTGGCACACTAGGCCGCAAGCTTGGAGGCCTATGGCAAAAGCACAGTGGCTGTTCACACAAAATGGCCGCCAACACATGGCCAGGCCACCCAGAACAACAAGAAAAGGAACACAAGACAGACAATGCAGGCCTATGGCAAAAGCACAATGCCTGGCTTTACAAAATGGCCGCCACCCACATGGCCAGGCCACCCAAAATAACAAAAAGTGAAGACAAAGGACAGGACCAGGCAGTTGGAGACTCTGGGCAACTTGCTACCTCTTGGAAAAAATTGTAAAACAAAAAAAAAATGACTCCTTGATCACCAAACTACATCTAAATGACAACCTGAGGAGTTTTTGTGCAAAATGAACTAAATCAACATTTTCGAGAAGGTTTAATGATGCTCAAGAGATATTGTTCGCCAGATTGTAAATTCTGCGTGTTCGGCATCGCGATCGTCACAAATTGTCGTTATCGCGCGCGCGAAAACGTACATTGAGCGCGCGAAGAAGATAAAAAGTGTAAGTCCGCGTTGTCGCGCAGTGCGGACTTACCCAAAGTCCGCAAGCTGAACGCCCAGGGTTACCTACTGGCTGAAAAGGCCTATTTATTTAACAAACACCCAAAAATATAAAATACCACCCCAAAACCCACATTTTGCAAATCAATCCAATGCCATCCATGGATGCCCGGCCTACATGATGTTTAAACTTTAAATTCAACAGACACCACAGAAACATGCACCCATGGGTACCTTCTGGCTCTAGTCCGGGCCTACTGGCTGAAATTCCAATCAAAGAAAAACAACTAGGCCCCTGCCGAAACTACAGGCCACAACAATACATTTTAAAAACTATGGAAATCCCACAAAAAAATGTAGGTACAAACAAGCCCCAATCAAACAAACAAGTACACCAATTCTCCAACTTACTTGTAAAATCTCAAATCCAAGAGTCCTCAAATCCAATCCAATGATCTGATGCAGCAGACAGACACAAAAAGTGATCCTTCCAGCTCCAAATCCAAATGAAAGTGAACAGCACATGGACAAAGCACTGGGAGGAGCCTGCTGGACAGGAACAGGAAGTTTGAGAATCAGGGGCACTTCCTTCCTCTTGGAAAAAAAGAAAAAGGACTCCTTGCTCACCAAACTACATCTCTAAATGACAACCTGAGGAGTTTTTTGTGCAAAATGAACTAATTCATCATTTTCGAGAAGGTTTTATGATGCTCGAGATATATTCTTCGCCAGATTGTAGTTTCTTCGTGTTCGGGATCGCGATCTTACCAACACTGCCGCCGGAAGTCAGATCGCGCGTCCGAATGACGTGTTAGCGTTCGCACACTCTCGCAGGATCGTGCGGCCGGATTCCAAATCTCGTGGCGCCCGCGAACGGATAGGAAGTCGCGTCGGCGAACGCAGAATCACGGTAGGTCGTTACCGCGCGCGCTAGAACGTATATTGAGCGCGCGAAGAAGAAAAACAGCTACGCTACGCCGCAAATTGCGTAGTGCACGGTAACTTCGCGTTCTACGCGAATCGCGAAGTTACCGAAACTTCGCAAGCTCCGCGAGCGTAGCGTAGTTCACCGCCCAGGGTTAGTCATGACCCTCCGATCCCGCCTGCTATCCACCTCTGTTTGGTACACATCTTTAAACCCTCAGCATTGGCACCAACAGTCCTCTGCGCAGTGCGCACATGCTGAGGGGAAGGGGGGGGGGCTAGGCAGGTCGGAGTTGGACCATGATTGGTTTTCATGTCAGGCAGGCAGCTATCATTGGTAGAGCTCAGCTACCCAATGACAGTGCTGCCTCGCCTGCCTGCAAATGCCGCCTGAGCCTCCTGGTGGCTCTTAAAACCTGCAGCCGGGTGCAGTCCATGGTCATTGGTAGCTGAGAGCTATGCTAAATTTCATTGGTAGTAGCATAGGGCTCAGCTACCAATGACATGACACTCGCATGAGTGACCCCGTGGCATGGCTGCCATTGGCTGGCACCGCCTCCGCAAAATGGCGCCACCCGCACCGCCTGGCGTGACTTGTTACGGCCGGGCGGGCGCCATTGTTTTTTTTAACATCTATGGCACACTCCTGCAGCCCACTCACAGTGTCACTCACTGGGCTGCTGGAGTGCACTGCCAGCGTTACGAAAAAGGAATGGGCCCGGCCGCCCGCGGCTGCTGCCACCCGCACGGCACCAGGTCCAGCCAGCACTTGCACACACCTCGCGGGCTGGGCGCCATTATTTTTGGTAACATCGGGCACTCCAGCAGCCCAGTGTGTCACTGGGCTGCTGGAGTGCCACTGGCACTGCCAGCGTTACAAAAAATAATGGCGCCCTGCCGCCCGCGGCTGCCACCTGGCCGCACCATCCACCACGCAGCAGCATGGCCCGCACCGGATGGATCGGGGGGTGGGGGGGCATGATGCGCCCCTCCTTGCCCCCCCTGCGGACGCCCATGCTGGGAAGTCACCTGTCAGGCTGAAATCTGTGGTTGAAAGGAGGCCGGGCAGAGGGAGTGGAGTGCCCTTTGTTCCTACACTCCGTGCACTGAGTGTGCACTTGTATTAGTAAACCGTTGCAGTCCACGTAAGTTCACAACAGCAGCGCTTAGAAGAGGGTGGCCCACCTTCTCCCCCATTTGAGGGATGTGTTACTCACGTTGGCCTCACTCAGCTGGCCCACAACGACGAATGTCCCACATTTCGACACTCGGGAGAAGCAAGTCAAAAGCTGATCAGTGTGAGTTGAGTTTTTGGGACGCCACGAGCTGCCTGCAAGTTGTGTGTCTCTCTTGTTTCAGCGCTATCTACACTGCAGAGGTGCGGGTCTGCTGCAGGCCTTTGTTAACTCTGGGGGAGGGGGCGTAGCTGCAGCACGCGAGGGGGCTGCACACAGCTGCAGGAGCGCACTGGCCTACAGAGGCGCTAATATAGTGTAACCCATAGTTAAAGCGCCTTGAGTGTGTGACTGGAACCCAAGCTGGGGCCTGCCTGGGAATACCCTCTGGACGTCTATTTCTTCCATTCAGCCTATTATCAGGCATATTGTCACATCAGGGCCAGTGCTTAATTTGAGCAGGTGGCTGCGGGCGGGGCACATTGACACTCACTTGTGGCGACCAGCACTAGTTTTTCATCATCAGACTTTCAGCCAGAGCAAGGAAGACAAAAACACAAAAGAGGGGAAGAAAAAGGAAGGGAAGATGGAAACACAGTGACTAAAGGAGAAAGCAGGGATGAAAAATAAGACTACGCAGCCTCGGTGTGCCTCACCCTCTACATTAGTAGTGCCTGCCATAGGCTTCTGAGCTAAACCTTGGACCCCGGCACTTATTGTTTTAAAATGTAAGCAGTGATTAGCACAGAGAGAGTATGATTTGCCCAAGTTCACAAGTTTTGGTAGAGAACAGAAACTGCAGCACACTACTAATTACCAGCAAGGATATTCCTTTCCCATCCTATGACATGGTGAATAGATTGTGAAACTGCGTGCCCACCACCACCATAAGGTAATTATCCAGTATGCATCGAATCAGAGTTCATTCTGAAGGCTCCCAGCTGAGCAAAGCTGACAACAGGAGAATACGTTCATATAGTGGATACTCAAAAGCAGTTTGTCCGACAGGGTTGGTCAGGATTAAAAACCCTGTCTGCTCATTCCAGAGTTTCCAACTAGCCACTAGACCACAACTGGGGGGGGGTTATTCTGAATGCAAGGTCAAGGGCCTCCTTCCTAGGGAAACGTCACTGTGCTGTGCGGCTTACTCAGACTTATAACGCAGGCGTATTTCCAGCATAAGTATAGTGGTAAAGCTGGGATTAGACATCAAGTCCCCTAGTTCAATAGTCAGATGTACCCTCTGAGTAGATTGTGAGACCTTTTCTTCGGGTCCTGGGGCAGTAAGTGTTTAATGGGCAGGATCCGTGCTGTAGACTTTTTTTTCCAACATATGTTTATTGGCATTTTATAATAAACAATACACTTGAGTCATTACATGCATGAATATAAGCATCTTCACAAAGAGCATGGCATATCCGGGAGACCCAAGAAGTGTACAGACAATGGTCATATAAACTCACCCAGCGGAGGCTGCCATGTAACCGGGGTAGGGTACAGTCCAGTAGTCTAGTACAGATGTAATAACCAAATCAGACCCAGAGCTCAGAATATGCGAGGCCTCAAAGGGGCACCTGTTCGTTCTAAGCTTTATTGTCATGTAGACTAGAACTCCAGAGCAAGGAAAAGGGGAAACGCAGAAGCCAATATATGAAAAACTAAGAAAATAGGTAACCAAACTGTCGCAGGGATCTCACAAGTCAGTCAGTAAAGAGGAAACTAAAACATCAGAGAGGTAGGATAGCCTCACGTAGGCCAGTGGGGGATCCCAGGTGGTAGGAACATCATGTAGGAATTCTGGAGGTGGGCAAACGTCAATGAGGACAACAACAAAAGGAAGCAACAGTGCACCCCAAGGGTACAGCAGACAGCCACACCTAGTGTCTATTCCCCTCCTCATCAGTGTCTCCGTCGCCCTCTAGGTGCTTCCAGGCTTCCAACACCTCCGTCCACAGCCCCGCAATTGGTTGTCTCCCCACTCCCTGAGCAGCATCTCGCCTCAAAATCCCAAGTTACAAGAATAAAACCATGGGTGGCACATCCTTCTCTGTTCAAGCAGCCAAACTATGGAACTCTTTACCCCCAACATAAGATCCACCGACAACCACCTTATCTTCAGAAAACTACTCAAGAATTGGCTCTTCCCCACATAAGCACCATATGCAAGCAGACATTTACAGCATATTCCTCTGTATATAAGCATTTAATTTCACTATAGATATGTACCTATCTTTGTGTATTGCTTTGTATAAACATGTAGAATAATTGTTGAAAATAAATAAATACATAAATAAAAATCATCTTTGGTCTACATGTACTTACTTCCATTGTGCATCTATGTACCTTCCATGTACTTGGATCTGTGTGTCTGTTACTTTTCTCTTGAAAAAGCATATCCAATGCACTACCCTATTTCTCATCCTGTACCTCTATCAATATCTTTAATCTACATATACTTACCTCCTTTATGCATCTATATACTTTCAATGTACTTATGGATCTATATATTTATCACTTTCTTCTAATTTAGCATTTCAAATGCACTACCCTATCTCTCACCTTATACATCTATCAATATATCCTCTACATCCACTCTCTCATTTATCCCAAACCCCATACCACTACTATGATCCCAAAATAACCCTTTCTAGACTCTCTCCTACTCTACCCCTCCTTGCATCATCTGACACCTCTTTTACTATACCGATCCCCCAAAACAAACCTTCCCTCTGACTCTTCCCCTCAAAAACCCATTTTTACTCATCCAAAAGCCTCCTCCTACTGCTATGACCTCAAAAAAAAAAAAATCTTTCACTCTTCTGTCCCTCCACTATCCTTTTCAATCAAAATAACAGACTAACATGTTCACTTCTCAAATTCCATATTCCACTATACTAATTCACCACTAATCCTTATGGGTTCCAGAGTAGCGTGCTACTCGCCAATAAAGCGTTTCAACACCCATCAGGGTTACCAGCGCTATATAAATGCAAACTTTTTTCCCTTTTCTACCCCTCCCCAAACCTTCTCAATCCAAATAACTGACTAACATATCCACCACTCAAATTACTTTCATGTTTCGCCATACTAATTCAACAGTAATCCTTATGGGTTCCAGAGTAGCGTGCTACTCGCCAATAAAGCGCTTCAAAACCCCATCAAGGGGTAGCAAGCGCTATATAAATACAAACCTCTTTCCCTCTTCTATCCCGCAACCTACCCTTCTCTATCCAAATAACTGAATAACATATCCACCACTCAAATTACTTCATATTTCACTATACTAATTTTCAACACTAATCCTTTATGGGTTCCGGAGTAGCGTCCTACTCGCCAGAAAAGCGCTTCAACACCCATCAGGGGTAACAGGTGCTACATGAATGCAAACCTTTCTTCCCTTTTATCCCTCCGCTATCCTTCTCACTCCAAATAACTGACTAATATCCACCACTCAAATTACTTTCATATTTCACCATACTAATTCAGCACTAATCCTTTATGGGTTTCCGGAGTAGCATGCTTCAACACCCCATCAGGGGTAACAAGCACTATATAAATACAAACCTTTTTTTTCCTCTTCTATCCTTCTGCTATCCTTCCGAATCCAAATAACTGACTAACCTATCCACCAGTTAAAATTTACTTGCATGTTTCACTATACTAATTCAACACTAATCCTCTATGGGTCCCGGAGTAGCGTGCTACTCGCCGAAAAAGCGCTTCGACGCCTCGTCAGGGGTAGTAAGCGCTATATAAATGCAATTACAATACAATCTTCTCGAATCAAGGCCATGGCCCACATGGTGACATCCTACACCCATGTACCTACCATCGGCCCCATCATGGACTTGCAGGCTATTGCAATCCTTCTCTTAGCTAGCACTAGCGCCAAATCGAGGATCCTAGAGCCCACCTTCTGTTTTCGAGGTCTATCAACAATTCCAGTTGACAGACCTCCAAAGTGCAACCAAGATCGCGGCCCAGTGTGGCATTCAGGGTACGGATCACCGCATCCTAGTATGCCCGTAAATGGGGGCAGCACCTGGTCATGTGACAAGGAATCTGCATCCAGAAGCGTACATCTAGGGCAACTACGCAGTTCACTGCCATATATGACCTGGAGTCTGTGAGGTGTTAGGTAAGTCATAAAATTGAGTATATTTCAATCTCGTATTCCTGGAGACCTTCTTAGGATATGCCGAAACCCTGCACCACTCTGCATCTGTAAGGTCTCACCCCAGTATCCCTCCCTACCTATGCCGAAGTGCCAGCAGGGGTTTCCAGACCATTTCGATCAGCCACCTATAAAACCACTTTATCAAATGCCTCGCCATGCCCATGGACACCCGTAGCTGTAAGACCGCATGTGTCCTCGGTTCATCATCCCCTTAAATGTTCGTGTCAAGGCCTCATAGCTTAGAAATTGGACTGGAGTAGGTCGTATTGGGCCACCAAATCTTCCAGCAGAAGCAAGGCTTGCAGTTAATAACAGTTGCCAACCATCATTAGGCTGGGGTCCGTCCAGGCTGACAACGTGTAGAGTGTTCACTATTAATGCTTCAGTAAAGACTCATTTCATTTGGCTAACAGTCCTCCTGATCACGCAATCACACTTCCCCTATAGAAGAATGGCTCAACCAACTCACTGCTCTTAACTACGTCCCACACTTGATAGATTCCACTAGATCACTAGGTATAGTGTTGGACAAACACCTGAATATTCAAGATCATATCAGTGCCACTACTAGGGGAGCGAACTACCATCTGAATATATTAAGGAAAATCAAACCTTTCCCAGCCAACAAAAGAATCACCTTCAAGCTCCTCACACATGCCTACAAAGCTCTCCATGACGAACGACCAGCCTATCTGAACCACCGCATCTCAGACACCTTCGCTCCGCCCAACTGGCCCTGGCCACCATCCCATGGATCCACAAGGCCAAAACCGGAGGAAGATCCCTCTCCTGCCTCGCCACCAAGACCTGGAACACCCTGCCTCTCCACCTCAGGCAATCCCCGTCGCTGACCCAATTCAGTAAGGATATCAAGACCTGGCTCTTCGACTGAACCCTTACGCCCAGATCGATCAACAGCCCCTCCCCCCCTCAGCGCCTTGAGACCCTTACGGGTGAATATTCAATCTATATAACCCCCTAATTGATTGAAACCTTTCTTGCCCCCAACTGACTTTCAGTTAGCAGCCCAATCCCTGGTTAGCTCCCATCTGGATTACGGGAGTGCTGCTTTTGCTGGTTTACCCAAGCTCAGCTTGCTCCACTATCAGCTACATTGTACTCCGCTGCCAGACTCGTCACTGTATCCAGAAGATTCAACCACATAACTCCTGACCTCAACCATCTAAAATGTCTCATTTCAAGCAAGAATCCAGTTGAAGACAGCTTGCATGACACACAAGGCCCTCCACCACAACACACCTGTCTACCTGGCCAAAAAACGTGAACTTTCCAGAGGTATTCGCGCCTCAAGAAGCTCTAACTCCCTACTGCTGAAGCCACAGAAGTTCAAAAAGAAGAAGACGTACAACCGCTCCTTCTCTGGTCTAGCTCCTAGAATATGAAACTCCCTACCAGCTGAAACCAGGACGAACCCCTCCTCTACCTCCTTCAAAAAGGAAGTAAAAATGATTTTGATGAATAGATTCCTTCACTAATCATCCTCAGTCATTCAGCCTCATCTTTTACTTGTAGACTCCTAGGGATCGGGATCCTGGATTCTCCAAACTGTTTTTGACATACTGTATCTGTATTTATTTGTGGTTCTTGCTCTCTGCTCTGTCCTTTCTCCATTTTGTCTTTTATGTATAACCTGACTGCCACATGTGGAGCACTCGGACGCCCTGTAGGGTCATGTTCGCGTTATATAAAACTCTGCAAATAAATTAATAAACAGTTACTCCTTTTGTAAACCTGTCTCACCAAGGTGGCAATAGCAAGTAATTAAGGCTTCCTCTCGTAGGTAGCAAAGGAATTGGAACTCAAATGCAAGAGGTCCCAGCAATCTCACTCGATAAGCTTAATATATGGCTATGTTATGTCTTTTGAATGGGCCTTAATTATTGCAGGTGGTTATGGAGTGAAACCCTAAAAAGGTGCTCTACGACTCGGACACCTTGCACTCTTATAGACATCTTCTTGTGTATCCACACATGAACATGTCCTGCGAAATAATAATGGAAAATTGGCCAACCCAGATCAACATTAAACCTTACATGCTTTTTAAATTATGTGGTTTCATGGAGTTTTGTAGACATGGGAAAACATTTGTTGTAGAGGAAAATGCTGAACATAAGCATTAAAGTGGCAGTGCGGTGCGGAAAGAAAACCGCTCTCTTTACGCACTCCTGCATCACCAACAATCATTAACAATGGCCAATCAAGAGTGCTCTTTTGTTTGATGATGTCTGCTTGTGTTTTGAGAAAAATGACCCCCTTTCAGCATAATATAGTTGTGCACACTATTCTCTCTAGTAAAACGAATGATGCAAGCATAGTATTTTAATTCAATCATTTTAATTCAGTAATTCAGTCAGTGAGTTTTGGAAATGTTTCCCTTTCTGTAGGATCACTCCAGATTTTTCTTTGCATTTTGCTGAACCCTATTTAGGCTGGCTACAGAACTCTGTGCTCTTTACCCCTGCTAACCAAGGGTAACATCCTTGTGCTCCTCCTTTTAACATTGTGAAATTGGTATACACCTGATTGGCATATTTAACTTACCTATAAGTCCCTAGAATATAGTAGCAAGGGGTACCCAGGGCCTGTAAGTTTAGTATCACCATGGGACTGCAGCACCCACTGTGCCTTCCACTGCAGTGACATTGTAAATATGACCGCAGGCCTGCTACCAGTAGCCTGGCTGTGCAGGTCAAATTCGACCTGGCAAAACACCCCCTTTGACAGGCCTAACCTTCCTTCTAAATATGAATCACCCCTAAGGATGCCTCATTGCCCATAAAGCAGGGTGCATGGTATTTAAAGCAGGACATGTAAAAGTTTAATTCTAAACATGTCCTTACAGTGACTATACCCTCAAAGCTATTTTTACCGTAGAAGGGTTGGATGTTCCATAGGAAAGAACTGGGATGTAACTGGGAATACTGTAACTTGGGAATAGGACTAGCCAGTAAAATAATGAAGCAACTATTTTTAATAGTTTTGAAAAATCCAATACAATAGTGAGATCTGATTTTTTTCTAGATATTATGGAATAGTAACTTTTAGAATGCTACCTTTGCCCTGCCTAAAGTCCCTGAAAGTGAAATCTGCATTTTGCTCTCTCACTTCGCCCAGCCAGTAATTAACATTTAAATAGGTGTGAGTAAGGTATAAACTTACTCTAAGAAGCAACCAATAGGCTGACCTGAATGGGCAGAGATGACTCATCTGAACCTTGGCAGTATATGCAAGGGACTGGGAGTGTCCTTTTTGACATTGCAGTGTCGAGTCCTGCTTGAATGTAACATCCTTCTTGACAGGTCTGATGGGGCTTTTCATGACACCTGGGGAGCACTTCAAAAAGGCCTCACATGTCACTGGCAAATGTTAGCTGACACTCGGGTAGGGCTCTTCTTTTGTCCCTCAAACCAGTCAGGCCCCAATCACAGTGGGCCTTTTTTGACATTATAGTGTCACATCCTGTTTGACAGGTCTGCTGGGTTTACATATAACGT
The DNA here is from genome assembly GCA_963921515.1 of Calotriton arnoldi. NCBI lineage: Eukaryota > Metazoa > Chordata > Amphibia > Caudata > Salamandridae > Calotriton > Calotriton arnoldi. The sequence goes on along the minus strand of CAWUFW010007292.1, from coordinate 932,725 downwards.
TTGGGGTGCACTTTAAAGAGTGAAGGCAGGTGAAGGAAGTGACCTGAAAAGGGTCACCCGGGCCACTAAAAACCACCTCTATGCCTTCCCAAGTAAAGAAGAGTCGGTCAGACAGTAGAGAATACAAACAGTTGTTTATTAGTAATACTCTGCAGAGGAGTCCAATCTGACCTGCACCCTAAGATGTCTGCCGAGGGACTGACTCCCCAACAGTCTGCAATGCATAATCATTCCTCCAAGAACCCCCAGCCACGCCCACAGTGGAAAGTTACCGGCTTGAGCTGAACATGAACAAAGGAGGCACAGTAGGATGAGCTACCACCTGCTAGATGGGTACATGTTATCTGGGATTCAAGGTTGTCTCACTAGGGCTCAGCGTCTCCTAACGTGGAAGCAGAGTTACACACACAGATATGCATGCGAGGGCAGAATGGCCTATTCATGTCATACCCTCCAAACTCTGTAGGCGTTACAGGGGTCCAGCTTGTGCCCCTGGATGTGGTCTACAGGTGATGCGCAGTGGTGCTCTTCTCTTATGCTGCCTAGACTTTGCATGGACATACTTGATTCTGGAGGCATTGTGCTCTGGATAGTCCTTATGGTGTGTGTGATATTGACACCATAATGGTCGTGTTGCTGACTCTTGAAATTTCTTTCTTGTTTTTATATTTCCCTTTTGAGCCATTGTTGAACCGATTCGCATAAACTCTAAATATGCCCCTCGGCGGCCGCCGTAACCATTCCGTGGCTACTTATAGGAACCACGCCCTGCCGCTCCTTGCAGATTATTCCAGCGGCTTCCAGGACTTGTTCTCTGATTGCGCCTAACCGGTAATGTGTTTTCCAGTCCGGTAAGGCTTCCAGTTTAAATTCCTAGAACAAACAGACATTTTCAGGTAGGAGACTTCGATTTTGCAAAAGCGCTCCTCTGCATTCCCAGATTCTTACGCGCTCAAGTGTTTTCAGTCTCATTCCGCGTTTACACTTAGCTTATCACCTTTTGGAAAACCCTCGAAAGCATTTCTCCAAACAGCGCATTTACTTTGCATTAGACTTTTGTGAGCTCATTATCTCAGACATTGTGGCATACGTTAAAGGTAATTTTGAGTCGAAGGATTTTATTACGCTTTGCGAGCATATCAGATCAGAGGCAGTGAATGACATTATGGCGTTAATAATGATTTGAGCACATGCCTCTAAACATAAACAGTTAAGCATATGGTATGCATGTTTTGAAAGAAATGTACAAATTTATGACCATTTGAACTTTTGATATTTCAAAATATTATGTGAATATTACCAAGTTGCGCACATTTAGTTCATGAGTGTTCTTCAATGGTATTATATACATAAGCTTAGAGACTATAGTTAATCCTCAACAGCTGAAATTCCGGATGCTCATTCATAGGCAGTGGCGCCCTATCTTCTTAAAACTCTGAAATTCTTACAAGAGAGAGAAGATATTTGAGACTTTGCCATTCAGTGTGAGACTTCTAATTGCTACTACAGAACATTTGGTATTTTCCTTTACAGGTAATAGTGAGTCATAGTTTACTGAATATATTATATGTGCTGCATATATTCTTAGAGACAAATAGAAGATTACCAACTCAACTGTCGATTATATCTGTTCCAGATCTCCCTCCCCGCAGTACCCTCCCCAATAGCCTTCCCCCATCTGGCCCTCTTGATACTCTGGTGTTGTTAAGCGCAGAGTCAAGGCTGCCTGAAGGTGGGCTTCTTGAGGGTACTGCTCCTGAGGAACCCGGCATAACAATTCATTAGTAAGTCAGAATCCAACCTTGAACAGGAAAGGCAAAATAATAACTGAATATAGTGTTCTGCTGAGGCAAGCAATACGAATAATGAGGCCTAGTTCAGACAGCCTAATAGGGATTACGAAATACAAAATGGAGTCACACGTGCTAACTGAAGCTTACATATTGCAGGGATAACTCAGTGGGTTGCATAAAATGGATATGAATGATGCCTAATTTAGCCGCACACTGCTAACCAAATATAGCATAGAACAAGTGTATAACGATAAAAGGAGTTTTCAACCCTAACAGACCCTCCTTTTAGCAGTGGAGGCTAAATTACTTTATTGGGGTTATCAGGTAAGGGTCTTTACAATTCTAATCAGGAGGGGAAATCTCTATTCACATTATCAATATATTAATACTCAGAAATGTTCAAATGCTTACTATTAAGCAGGGAAACTATCAGAGGCATGTTGACCTAAAAGTGTCTACTTCAATGCTCATCAACCCTTCGATCTCTTTCTGAAGCATGATCTTAGCATTTGTATTGCATGGATATCCTTTTCTTAGGAGTCAATGTACCTACTCAGTAGACACAACAAGCTGGGAGACAGTGCATACAACGGCCTATTTCTCGTGTAACATGTTTTCACATTGTAGCTGATGGAATGTGCGATATGTAGATGGGGCAACAAATACAGTAGGAAAAAGAAAAGAAAGACAACACTTGCTAACCATCCCTTCGGAGGCCAAGTAGCCAAGTATGAACTTGTGATCCACAAGCAAAGTAAACATTATGATGCAGGATCTAAGACGTATTTGTTGTCATGTTCAGTCTGTAAGTGAAGTCATATGTGCTCTCACCCACCTGAATCACCCCTGCCCCCTGGATACAAAACTAACTGTCATCAAAGAGCTGTTCTTCTTCCCAAATGGAGCGACCAAATTGGTACATTTCTTTTTTTTCTTGAATCAGGGGAAAGGACATACAATGGAGCCAATGGGGATAAAGCGAGGAAAAGGGACAATGTTCCCAGCGTCCATTCTGGGTCCCGCTGGCGGACCCATATCATTCATTAGGCGTATGCGCTGTTGTGCACCGGCGGTGGAGCTGTTCGTCTAGCTCGGATCCAGATCCCACATTGCAGGGCAAGGTATTTCTTTCTTTAGAATCACAGTCCATTTGCCCTGTTGGTTGACTGCCCAAACAATGCACCAATCTCCCTATCCCTACTCTATCGCTGGTACCTTAGACAGGGTACCTGCACCATATTCTTCATCCATGAAGTCCATCCCTACTAATGATCTACGCACCTTATTCTTCATTCATGAAGTCCATCCCTACTAATCCGACTTTCCCTTGGTGCACAGTTCCTCCGTCGGGCGTATATTGTACTTTGTCACTCCAGGCACATAGGGGTCAAAATCAAGGGGACCAGGGGGCAGAGGCTCAAACACAGGCGAGCCCACAGGCTGGGCTTAATGGGCCGGGACTCAAGCACAGGTGGACCAACAGGCTGGTGCTCCTAGATAGCCCCTCTTTCTGTTCTTTTCCGGTGGTATTGCCTCGTCCAGCACCTCTTTGCTCTACAGCTTCGCCTCAATCATATTCATGGATGTTCCATAACAAGCAGCCAGGCTATGCATCACGTCCGGGGCCCCTCTTTCTTTTTGTGACTGCAGGGTGTCCCGCGACCTATTAGTGGGTAGAATGCAGACATTTAATTAACTGGCAAGGATAAAACTCTATATAATTTTTCTTTTGTTGCCTCACAACACTAAATAGCGGGATAAGCCTCAATCCATTTGCTAAACTCTTAAAGAACAATCAGGATATCCTTTGAATTACTATATCTGTCATTCCTATATTATTCATCTGGAAAACTTCAAAAAGGGAAAAGGTGTGGTGCGAAATTACCGGGGGCATACAGGTACCCTTCCTAGTAATGTGCATCATGTGCACCATACAGTACACGAACTGGGCCATATGTCATCATAACCAGGGGAAAGACATATGCATCTAGCAACATTCATATTTATTTTCTTCTCCGTAATTTTGATCGTTTTCCTTAGCTGTGCTAATTGCAAACACATTATCCCTTCCCACATCATCAGTTATTTTCCGGTGGGCACTACACCTACTTACTATTCACCAGCTCTAGTAAGGGCTGTCAGCTCAATTACACAGGCTAACTGATAAGGGACTCGTGATGTCTCAGTGACTGTATGCAGTGTTGTTGGTGGCATGAGCAATAGTGGTGGTACCATCTGGGAACTTGAACAAGAGCCATCAATATTTAGATCCCGTTGAGGGTCAGATAAGGGAACATCAGTCTAGTCTACCCGTCCTTTCATCTCCTTTTCAATTCCAACTCCATCAATTTACAGAAAGGAGGGGCAGTAACATGGCTGACTTCAACGTGGCACATCCTTTAAGCATGACGTTTTTTGCAAACAATACTAATTTTATAGCCAGTTAGACGTGCACTGGTGAGGTGCTGTGTCTCTGTTTATTTAAGCAAAATAAACAATTGATGGACGGAATGCTGGACAATGCAAACATTCACCCCCCGGGATGTCACAAGGATCTGGGTTAAATCCATCATTCTTTTGCTCACCACACCACCCCAGTTTGGACCCAGCCATATGCAAATCAGTCTTGACTCTGTTCCTTGTGGGAACAGTCCAGCCCGAACTGCCAAGCCAGGTCCTCCCTGGACCGGAAACAAGCATCCTGGGACCGACTTCAGGGCATCACCCTTCTTCAGCCAGGCTAGCTTGAATCCAGTGGTGTAGTGAGCACAGGACCAACGTCTGGGCATACCCTTCCCACTTAGGGCGACAAATGCAAAAGAAACAATTGATGGACGGAATGCTGGACAATGCAAACATTCACCCCCAGTCACAAGGATCTGGGTTAAATCCATCATTCTTTTGCTCACCACACCACCCGAGATTTGGACCCAGCCATATGCAAATCAGTCTTGACCCTGTTCCTTGTGGGAACAGTCCAGCCCGAGCTGCTAAGCCAGGTCCTCCCTGGACCGGAAACAAGCATCCTGGGACCGGTTTCAGGGCATCACCCTTCTTCAGCCAGGCTAGCTTGAATCCAGTGGTGTAGTGAGCACGGGACCCACGTCTGGGCATACCCTTCCCACTTAGGGCGACAAATGCAAAAGAAACAATTGGTGGACGGAATGCTGGACAATGCAAACATTCACCCTCAGTCACAAGGATCTGGGTTAAATCCATCATTCTTTTGCTCACCACACCACCCCAGTTTGGACCCAGCCATATGCAAATCAGTCTTGACCCTGTTCCTTGTGGGAACAGTCCAGCCCGAACTGCCAAGCCAGGTGTCACGATTCACTCCCTGTGCTCTCGTTCCCACCACCAGGGGGCCGAATTGTGGGGCTTTCCAGTATTCTAATATGCTTCCAGACACTCTCCTGTATGCATATCCTTACTTCCAGGCATTTGGACATCATTTAGGAATTGACATCCATTCCAAATCCATGCCGGGTTTTGTGGAAGCCAGTCTGCCCATGCTGGAAACTCCATTACCTATAATCCCCTGCTCACTGCTTTGTCTCCACCCCTGCAGGCCAAGGATGGGTGGAGGAATTCAGCTCACCTGTGGCTGGCTGCTGCTAGCCTGCTCACACCTGATGCGCATGAGTACTGTGAGCTCTTTTAAGCCCCAGCTCCCTTCAGCCCAGTGTTGGTCATTATAGCTGTATACCGTTGAGGCCGATCCTTGTTTCCAGTGTTTCCTGAGCTTTTGATAACCTTGTTTCCAGTGTTTCCTGAGCTTTTGATATTCCTTGATTCCTGAGCTATAGTTAATCCTTGTTCCTTGATTCCTGAGCTATAGCTATTCCTTGTGCCTGAATTAGCACTGCCTGCAGTGCTACCTTGTTTCCTGAGTTCCTGAGCTATAGCTATTCCTTGTGCCTGAATTAGCACTGCCTGCAGTGCCACCTTGTTTCCTGAGCTATAGCTATTCCTTGTACCTGAATTAGCACTGCCTGCAGTGCTACCTTGTTTCCTGAGCTATAGCTATTCCTTGTACCTGAATTAGCACTGCCTGCAGTGCTACCTTGTTTCCTGAGCTATATATAGTTATTCTTTGTTCCTGTTCCTGGGCTTCAGCTATTTCTTGTTCCTGATTTGCACTGCTTGCAGTGCTCTCCTGACTCTTTGTTTCCTGAGCTGTAGCTATTTCCTGTTTCCTTGAACCAGTACTGCCTGCAGTGCTTACCTTGACTCCGGAGCCTTAGCATTCCTTGTTCCTGAACTGCAGTAGTTTCCCTTGTTTCTGAAATAGCACTGCCTGCAGTGCTACCTTGACTCCTGAGCCTTAGCATTCCTTGTTCCTGACCTGCAGCAGTTTCCCTTCTCCTGAACTAGCACTGTCTGCAGTGCTACCTTGACTCCTGAGCCTTAGCATTCCTTGTTCCTGACCTGCAGCAGTTTCCCTTCTCCTGAACTAGCACTGTCTGCAGTGCTACCTTGACTCCTGAGCCTTAGCATTCCTTGTTCCTGACCTGCAGCAGTTTCCCTTCTCCTGAACTAGCACTGTCTGCAGTGCTACCTTGACTCCTGAGCCTTAGCATTCCTTGTTCCTGACCTGCAGCAGTTTCCCTTCTCCTGAACTAGCACTACCTGCAGTGCTACATTGACTCCTGAGCATTTGCTCAATTCTTGCTCCTGCCCCAGCACTGCCTTCTATGCTACTTTGTTTCTTGATTCCTGAACCTGCACTATTCTAGTATACCCTTGTAGCCTCCCCTTCTGTATATCCTTTTCTAGTCCCTGCCTTTCTTCCCATTTCCTTGGTTCCAGTTCTAGTTTGCTGTCTTTCTATTTCTGCTGTCTTGCTTCTGTTACCTTGTATGTTTGTTGCCTGCTTTCTGCCAAGTATGCCCTGTGATTTCCTTCCTTTCCTGTTAAGCACTCCTCCTTGCTAGCTCCTTGTCTATTGTGCTTGTGTTTAGTTCTACCCCTTTGCTGTTACTGCCTTGCGTGTTCCTGTTTGATCACCAGGATCCGTGGGCACAGCTGACTACCTAGGTGGTGTTTCTTGTTCACTGTGAGTATTGTCTTTGAGTTACAGTTATAACATCACCATAGGTATCAGCTCCACAGACCCTGCCTTTGCATGCATATCCTACATGTTGGTATTTGCAGTCAGTATCTGTAACAGCAATTGTGGGTGAGAAACTTACTGAGCTTCAGTCTTACCGTGTGGAGCTCCTGAGTGCTTTACCCCACACTCCCCTTTATTGTTAATGTTGTTTCATATATATGTCTTGCACATTCGTCCTGGGTGTAGTTATTCTGAATGCTAAATTGCCTCGTGAGTGCCCTTCCTTTCTGAGTCTTACCCATCTTGTTCACTTGTACAGGCTACCCCTTTGGATCCCTTTTTCTCCTCTGACTCCCTGTATGATCCTGGGCAGCACTGTACTCCTCTTTCTGTGTACGTTTTCTACCCAGTTCCCAGTCCTCGCCCAAGTCCCTGACTGTGTTCCCCACATAGTCCTGGACAGTCCCTGACAGTAACAGGGGAGGTTCGCTTTCGCTTGCGCTATTTCCTCTTTGCTGATCTCTCCCTCAAGAAGTTCTCTGCCCTTGTCCGATAAGCGGGGGAGAGTCACCTCAGAAAGAAAAAGTGGTCATTTTAGCTGTATCGGTCTGCACCCCAGGGGTGTAAAGGGTCTGATAGAACTGAGAAAATGTGTTCACAATATCTTGAGGACAAGTGAGTGTTGCCCCACTGGCTAATTGTATTGCTGGTATGGCCATGGCAGTTTCCCTTTGGCGTAACTGCGCCGCCAGTAGCCTCCCTGCTCGTAATGCCTTCCTTTCATCCTTTGTAAGGCGTATTCAGCTTTTGAAGTAAAGAGGCTATTTAGTGCCATGCTGGCCTGTTCTAAGGATTTACGGTGCTGTGGAGTCGGTGCTGTGGAGTCGCTGCATCTGTGTATAGGCGGGTGTAGGACGCAATGTCTTTTTCTAGTTCTTTCTGCCGAGCCATTCTTTGCCTATTGGCCTGTGCCGTGTCCCGCATGAGATGGCCCCGAATTGTAGCTTTCGCTGCTGCCCAACTGATCCTGCCTGAGCTTACAGATCCCCGATTGGTGGCGGGATACCCCTGGAGGTGCTCACGCAGTTGAGATTTACCTTGTGGAGTGCGGTGACGCTGCATATTCATGCGCCATGGTTTGCGGCCAGGTCTAGCCAGTCCCACCTCTAGCAAGAAGAGAACCAGTGAGTGGTCAGAGAGTGCAGCTTCTAAAATGTGGGAATCTCGGACTAATTGCACTATCCTCTGGGAGATCAGGAAATAGTCCAGTCGCAAGAGTGTGCCGTGGGTCAGGGAGGTGAATGTATATTCTGCGTCAGTCGAGTGACAGAGGCGCCAATGGTCCACTAGGCCATTGTCAGTCAATATGTCCCCCATTAGAGCTCTGTCTGCGGCATTGCCTCTGTCGAGGGGGCCCGTTCTGTCGAGGGGGCCCGTTCTGTCTAGAATAGGGTCCCTCACCAGGTTCCAGTCCCCGCAATGAGGTACTGCGAGGCATTCATTTCTACTAGGAGGCGGTTCAGTTGAAGGAGGAATGATTTTTTTGCACCAGTCGGGGCCAACGCAGGCAGAGGTCTCCCCTATACGCAGCCGTGCAAACACATAACGCCCGTCTGGGTCGATCCATGTCTTGGACACTGTGACCGGAAGAGATTTGCGTATGAGGGCTAAGGGATGCTCCCTGCGGAACGCCACAGCTTAATATTTTTGGACTTGATGAGAAGGCACCCAGTTGCACGGTTTGAGTTCTGCTGCTCAAGAACGAGCTGAGCCATTGTAGGGCTTTTGCGTGTATCCCTTTTCCGTGCAGATTTTCTAGCAGCAACTGGTGGGAGACCGTGTCGAACGCCGCCGGCATGTCCAATAGGATCAGGGACCCTGGTCTAGTAATGCTCTTACATTATCCAAGACTGCCAGGAGGGTTGCTTCTGTACTGTTAGTTGCCCTGAAGCCCGTTTGGGAGGGATCCAGCAGGTCATTGTCTTCTAGATAATTAGACAACTGTCTGTTGACCAACTTCTCCATTACCTTGGAGAGGTACGGGAGTTGGGAAATTGGCCTATAGTTGACTGGGTTGGTCACATCTGAGCCCGCCTTCTTCAGTAAGGGGGTCAATATGGCCTGTTTCCAAATCTTCGGGAAGACTGCCATTTCTAGAGATTTTCTGCCTAAAGATAAAATGTGGCGAGGGGTCAAGGGGGGATCCCGATTTAATTTCCCCCATAGCCTTGGCGACTTCCTCTTCAGTGAACGGGGCGAAGCTTCCCAGCTGGGCATGGGCGTCGGGATGGGGGTCCGTACTTTCCCAGTTGATGGGGTCTGCTGGGGCATTGATATTGAATGACGAGTAGATTGTTACTAATCGTTTCACAGCATTCAGCTGATGGATGCAGGGTTTGGGACATGCAGGTCGGTTTGCATAATACTCGTACAATTTTATATAGCTCCTTTACGGAGTTGCTATTTTCATTTATTCTTTGCGCAAAATATGTCTTTTTGGCTTTTTTGATAGCATAATTATAGTTCCTGAGGTCGGTTTTGTATGATAACTTGTCAGTGTCTGATCTGGACATTCTCCAATTATGTTCCAACATTTTGCATTTCTTTTTCAGTGCCCTATCATGCTATTTGTATATCAGGTAGGTCAATCATGTTTTTTATTTTACAGAGTTTTATATAGCGCTTCACACAGCACCAGTTGCATTACATGAGGACACATGTTATATGTATATCATGTGAATCAATCATGCGATATGTATATCAGGTGAATCAATCATGCGATATGTATATGAGGTAAATCAATCATGCAATATGTATATCAGGTAAATCAATCATGCTATTTGTATATCAGGTAAATCAATCATGCAATATGTATATCAGGTAAATCAATCATGCAATATGTATATCAGGTAAATCAATCATGTGTTATGTATATCAGGTAAATCAATCATGTGTTATGTATATCAGGTAAATCAATCATGTGTTATGCATATCAGGTAAATCAATCATGCTATTTGTATATCAGGTAAATCAATCATGCTATTTGTATATCAGGTAAATCAATCATGCTATTTGTATATCAGGTATGATATCAGGTAAATCAATCATGCTATTTGTATATCAGGTAAATCAATCATGTTATATGTATATCAGGTAAATCAATCACGTTTTATGCATATCAGGTAAATCAATCATGCTATTTGTACATCAGGTAAGTCAAAAATGCGATATGTATATCAGGTAAATCAATCATGCTATTTGTATATCAGGTAAATCAATCATGTAATATGTATATCAGGAAAATCAATCATGCTATTTGTATAGCAGGTAAATCAATCATGCTATATGTATATCAGGTAAATCAATCATGCTATATGTATATCAGGTAAATCAATCATGCTATTTGTATATCAGGTAAATCAATCATGCTATTTGTATATCAGGTAAATCAAACATGTTTTATGCATATCAGGTAAATCAATCATGCTATTTGTATATCAGGTAAGTAAAAAATTTGATATGTATATCAGGTAAATCAATCATGCTATTTGTATATCAGGTAAATCAATCATGTTTTATGCATATCAGGTAAATCAATCATGCTATTTGTATATCAGGTAAGTCAATCATGTTTTTTATTGTTTTTTATTTTAGTTTTATATAGCGCGAACTTGACCCGAATCGGGTATCAGAGCGCTTCACATAGCACCAGTTGTATTACATGAGGACACATGTTATATATATCAGGTAAGTCAAAAATGCGATATGTATATCAGGTAAATTAATCATGCTATTTGTATATCAGGTAAATTAATCATGCAATTTGTATATCAGGTGAATCAATCATGCGATATGTATATCAGGTAAATCAATCATGCTATTTGTATATCAGGTAAATCAATCAATCATGCTATTTGTATATCAGGTAAATCAATCATGCTATTTGTATATCAGGTAAATCAATCATGCTATTTGTATATCAGGTAAATCAATCATGCTATTTGTATATCAGGTAAATCAATTATGTTTTATGCATATCAGGTAAATCAATCATGCTATTTGTATATCAGGTAAATCAATCATGTTATTTGTATATCAGGTAAATCAATCATGTTTTTTATTTTTTTTATTGTAGGGTTTTATATAGCGCGAACTTGACACGAATCGGGTATCAGAGCACTTCACATAGCACCAGTTGCATTACATGAGGACACATGTTATATGTATATCAGGTGAATCAATCATGCGATATGTATATCAGGTGAATCAATCATGCGATATGTATATCAGGTGAATCAATCATGTTTTATGCATATCAGGTAAATCAATCATGTTTTATGCATATCAGGTAAATCAATCATGCTATTTGTATATCAGGTAAATCAATCATGCTATTTGTATATCAGGTAAGTCTAAAAATCGATATGTATATCAGGTAAATCAATCATGCTATTTGTATATCAGGTAAGTCAAAAATGCGATATGTATATCAGGTAAATCAATCATGTTTTATGCATATCAGGTAAATCAATCATGCTATTTGTATATCAGGTAAGTCAAAAATGCGATATGTATATCAGGTAAATCAATCATGCTATTTGTATATCAGGTAAATCAATCATGCTATTTGTATATCAGGTAAATCAATCATGTTTTATGCATATCAGGTAAATCAATCATGCAAGTCAAAAATGCCATTTTTATATCAGGTAAATCAATCATGTTTTATGCATATCAGGTAAATCAATCATGCTATTTGTATATCAGGTGAATCAATCATGTTTTATGCATATCAGGCAAATTAATCATGCTATTTGTATATCACGTAAATCAATCATGTTTTATGCATATCAGGTAAATCAATCATGCTATTTGTATATCAGGTAAATCAATCATGCTATTTGTATATCAGGCTAGTCTATCATGTTTTTTCATTTTTTTATTGTAGTTTTATATAGCGCAAACTTGACCCGAATCGGGTATCAGAGCGCTTCACATAGCACCAGTTGCATTACATGAGGACACATGTTATATGTATATCAGGTGAATCAATCATGCGATATGTATATCAGGTAAATCAATCATGCTATTTGTATATCAGGTAAATCAATCATGCTATTTGTATATCAGGTAAATCAATCATGCGACATGTATATCAGGTAAATCAATCATGCGACATGTATATCAGGTAAATCAATCATGCTATTTGTATATCAGGTAAATCAATCATGTGTTATGCATATCGGGTAAGTCAAAAATGCAATATGCATATCAGGTAAATCAATCATGCTATTTGTATATCAGGTAAATAAATCATGCTATTTGTATATCAGGTAAATCAATCATGTTTTATGCATATCAGGTAAATCAATCATGTTATATGTATATCAGGTAAATCAATCATGCTATTTGTATATCAGGTAAATCAAACATGTTTTATGCATATCAGGTAAATGAATCATGCTATTTGTATATCAGGTAAGTAAAAAATTTGATATGTATATCAGGTAAAACAATCATGCAAATCAATCATGTTTTATGCATATCAGGTAAATCACTCATGCTATTTGTATATCAGGTAAGTCAATCATGTTTTTTATTGTTTTTTATTTTAGTTTTATATAGCGCGAACTTGACCCGAATCGGGTATCAGAGCGCTTCACATAGCACCAGTTGTATTACATGAGGACACATGTTATATATATCAGGTAAGTCAAAAATGCGATATGTATATCAGGTAAATTAATCATGCGATTTGTATATCAGGTGAATCAATCATGTGATATGTATATCAGGTGAATCAATCATGCGATATGTATATCAGGTAAATCAATCATGCTATTTGTATATCAGGTAAATCAATCATGCTATTTGTATATCAGGTAAATCAATCATGCTATTTGTATATCAGGTAAATCAATCATGCTATTTGTATATCAGGTAAATCAATTATGTTTTATGCATATCAGGTAAATCAATTATGTTTTATGCATATCAGGTAAATCAATCATACTATTTGTATATCAGGTAAATCAATCATGTTTTTTTATTTTTTTTATTGTAGGGTTTTATATAGCGCGAACTTGACACGAATCGGGTATCAGAGCACTTCACATAGCACCAGTTGCATTACATGAGGACACATGTTATATGTATATCAGGTGAATCAATCATGCGATATGTATATCAGGTGAATCAATCATGTTTTATGCTTAACAGGTAAATCAATCATGTTTTATGCATATCAGGTAAATCAATCATGCTATTTGTATATCAGGTAAGTCAAAAAATCGATATGTATATCAGGTAAATCAATCATGCTATTTGTATATCAGGTAAGTCAAAAATGCGATATGTATATCAGGTAAATCAATCATGTTTTATGCATATCAGGTAAATCAATCATGCTATTTGTATATCAGGTAAGTCAAAAATGCGATATGTATATCAGGTAAATCAATCATGTTTTATGCATATCAGGTAAATCAATCATGCTATTTGTATATCAGGTAAATCAATCATGTTTTATGCATATCAGGTAAATCAATCATGCAAGTCAAAAATGCCATTTTTATATCAGGTAAATCAATCATGTTTTATGCATATCAGGTAAATCAATCATGCTATTTGTATATCAGGTTAATCAATCATGTTTTATGCATATCAGGCAAATTAATCATGCTATTTGTATATCACGTAAATCAATCATGTTTTATGCATATCAGGTAAATCAATCATGCTATTTGTATATCAGGTAAATCAATCATGTAATATGTATATCAGGTAAATCAATCATGCGACATGTATATCAGGTAAATCAATCATGCGACATGTATATCAGGTAAATCAATCATGCTATTTGCATATCAGGTAAATCAATCATGCTATTTGCATATCAGGTAAATCAATCATGCTATTTGTATATCAGGTAAGTCAATCACGTTTTTTTTATTTTTTTATTTTAGAGTTTTATATAGCGCAAACTTGACCCGATTCGTGTATCAGAGCACATCACATAGCACCAGTTGCATTACATGAGGACACATGTTATATGTATATCAGGTGAATCAATCATGCGATATGTATATCAGGTAAATCAATCATGTTTTATGCATATCAGGTAAATCAATCATGCTATTTGTATATCAGGTAAATCAATCATGCTATTTGTATATCAGGTAAGTCAAAAAATCGATATGTATATCAGGTAAATCAATCATGCTATTTGTATATCAGGTAAGTCAAAAATGCGATATGTATATCAGGTAAATCAATCATGTTTTATGCATATCAGGTAAATCAATCATGCTATTTGTATATCAGGTAAATCAATCATGTTTTATGCATATCAGGTAAATCAATCATGCAAGTCAAAAATGCCATTTTTATATCAGGTAAATCAATCATGTTTTATGCATATCAGGTAAATCAATCATGCTATTTGTATATCAGGTAAATCAATCATGCTATTTGTATATCAGGTAAATCAATCATGTTTTATGCATATCAGGCTAGTCAATCATGTTTTTTCATTTTTTTATTGTAGTTTTATATAGCGCAAACTTGACCCGAATCGGGTATCAGAGCGCTTCACATAGCACCAGTTGCATTACATGAGGACACATGTTATATGTATATCAGGTGAATCAATCATGCGATATGTATATCAGGTGAATCAATCATGCGATATGTATATCAGGTGAATCAATCATGCTATTTGTATATCAGGTAAATCAATCATGTAATATGTATATCAGGTAAATCAATCATGCTATTTGTATAGCAGGTAAATCAATCATGCGACATGTATATCAGGTAAATCAATCATGCGACATGTATATCAGGTAAATCAATCATGTGTTATGCATATCGGGTAAGTCAAAATGCAATATGCATATCAGGTAAATCAATCATGCTATTTGTATATCAGGTAAATAAATCATGCTATTTGTATATCAGGTAAATCAATCATGCTAGTTGTATATCAGGTAAATCAATCATGCTAGTTGTATATCAGGTAAATCAATCATGCTAGTTGTATATCAGGTAAGTCAATCATGTTTTTTATTTTTTTTATTGTACAGAGGTTTATATAGCACGAACTTGACCCGAATCGGGTAACAGAGCGTTTCACATAGCACCAGTTGCATTACATGAGGACACATGTTATATGTATATCAGGTAAATCAATCATGCTATTTGTATATCAGGTAAATCAATCATGTTTTATGCATATCAGGTAAATCAATCATGCTATTTGTATATCAGGTAAATCAATCATGTTTTATGCATATCAGGTAAATCAAAAATGTGATATGTATATCAGGTAAATCAATCATGCTATTTGTATATCAGGTAAATCAATCATGTTTTATGCATATCAGGTAAATCAATCAAGCTATTTGTATATCAGGTAAGTCAAAAATGTGATATGTATATCAGGTAAATCAATCATGCTATTTGTATATCAGGTAAATCAATCATGTTTTATGCATATCAGGTAAATCAATCATGATATTTGTATATCAGGTAAGTCAATCACGTTTTTTTATTTTTTTATTTTAGAGTTTTATATAGCGCAAACTTGACCCGATTCGTGTATCAGAGCACATCACATAGCACCAGTTGCATTACATGAGGACACATGTTATATGTATATCAGGTGAATCAATCATGCGATATGTATATCAGGTGAATCAATCATGCGATATGTATATCAGGTGAATCAATCATGTTTTATGCATATCAGGTAAATCAATCATGTTTTATGCATATCAGGTAAATCAATCATGCTATTTGTATATCAGGTAAATCAATCATGCTATTTGTATATCAGGTAAGTCAAAAATCGATATGTATATCAGGTAAATCAATCATGCTATTTGTATATCAGGTAAGTCAAAAATGCGATATGTATATCAGGTAAATCAATCATGTTTTATGCATATCAGGTAAATCAATCATGCTATTTGTATATCAGGTAAGTCAAAAATGCGATATGTATATCAGGTAAATCAATCATGTTTTATGCATATCAGGTAAATCAATCATGCTATTTGTATATCAGGTAAATCAATCATGTTTTATGCATATCAGGTAAATCAATCATGCAAGTCAAAAATGCCATTTTTATATCAGGTAAATAAATCATGTTTTATGCATATCAGGTAAATCAATCATGCTATTTGTATATCAGGTTAATCAATCATGTTTTATGCATATCAGGCAAATTAATCATGCTATTTGTATATCACGTAAATCAATCATGTTTTATGCATATCAGGTAAATCAATCATGCTATTTGTATATCAGGTAAATCAATCATGCTATTTGTATATCAGGCTAGTCAATCATGTTTTTTCATTTTTTATTGTAGTTTTATATAGCGCAAACTTGACCCGAATCGGGTATCAGAGCGCTTCACATAGCACCAGTTGCATTACATGAGGACACATGTTATATGTATATCAGGTGAATCAATCATGCGATATGTATATCAGGTGAATCAATCATGCGATATGTATATCAGGTAAATCAATCATGCTATTTGTATATCAGGTAAATCAATCATGCTATTTGTATATCAGGTAAATCAATCATGCTATTTGTATAGCAGGTAAATCAATCATGCGACATGTATATCAGGTAAATCAATCATGCGACATGTATATCAGGTAAATCAATCATGCTATTTGTATATCAGGTAAATCAATCATGTGTTATGCATATCGGGTAAGTCAAAAATGCTATATGCATATCAGGTAAATCAATCATGCTATTTGTATATCAGGTAAATAAATCATGTTTTATGCATATCAGGTAAATCAATCATGCTATTTGTATATCAGGTAAATCAATCATGCTATTTGTATATCAGGTAAGTCAATCATGTTTTATGCATATCAGGTAAATCAATAATGCTATTTGTATATCAGGTAAATCAATCATGCTATTTGTATATCAGGTAAGTCAAAAATGCGAGTCAGGTAAATCAATCATGCTATTTGTATATCAGGTAAATCAATCATGCAATATGTATATCAGGTAATCAATCATGCTATTTGTATATCAGGTAAATCAATCATATTTTATGCATATCAGGTAAATCAATCATGCTATTTGTATATCAGGTAAATCAATCATGTTTTATGCATATCAGGTAAATCAATCATGTTTTATGCATATCAGGTAAATCAATCATGCTATTTGTATATCACGTAAGTCAAAAATGCGATATGTATATCAGGTAAGTCAAAAAATGCGATATGTATATCACGTAAATCAATCATGCTATTTGTATATCAGGTAAATCAATCATGCTATTTGTATATCAGGTAAATCAATCATGTTTTATGCATATCAGGTAAATCAATCATGCTATTTGTATATCAGGTAAATCAATCATGCTATTTGTATATCAGGTAAATCAATCATGTTTTATGCATATCAGGTAAGTCAAAAATGCGATATGTATATCAGGTAAATCAATCATGCTATTTGTATATCAGGTAAATCAATCATGCTATTTGTATATCACGTAAGTCAAAAATGCGATATGTATATCAGGTAAGTCAAAAATGCGATATGTATATCACGTAAATCAATCATGCTATTTGTATATCAGGTAAATCAATCATGCTATTTGTATATCAGGTAAATCAATCATGTTTTATGCATATCAGGTAAATCAATCATGCTATTTGTATATCAGGTAAATCAATCATGCTATTTGTATATCAGGTAAATCAATCATGTTTTATGCATATCAGGTAAGTCAAAAATGCGATATGTATATCAGGTAAATCAATCATGCTATTTGTATATCAGGTAAATCAATCATGTTTTATGCATATCAGGTAAATCCATCATGCTATTTGTATATCAGGTAAGTCAAAAATGCGATATGTATATCAGGTAAATCAATCATGCTATTTGTATATCAGGTAAATGAATCATGTTTTATGCATATCAGGTAAATCAATCATGCTATTTGTATATCAGGTACGTCAAAAATGCCATTTTTATATCAGGTAAATCAATCATGTTTTATGCATATTAGGTAAATCAATCATGCTATTTGTATATCACGTAAATCAATCATGTTTTATGCATATCAGGTAAGTCAAAAATGCGATATGTATATCACGTAAATCAATCATGTTTTATGCATATCAGGTAAATCAATCATGCTATTTGTATATCAGGTAAATCAATCATGCTATTTGTATATCAGGTAAATCAATCATGTAATATGTATATCAGGTAAATCAATCATGCTATTTGTATATCAGGTAAATCAATCATGTTTTATGCATATCAGGTGAATCAATCATGTTTTATGCATATCAGGTGAATCAAACATGCGATATGTATATCAGGTGAATCAAACATGCGGTATGTATATCAGGTGAATCAATCATGCTATTTGTATATCAGGTAAATCAATCATGCTATTTGTATATCAGGTAAATCAATCATGTTTTATGCATATCAGGTAAATCAATCATGCTATTTGTATATCAGGTAAATCAATCATGTTTTATGCATATCAGGTAAATCAATCATGCTATTTGTATATCAGGTTAGTAAAAATGTGATATGTATATCAGGTAAATCAATCATGCTATTTGTATATCAGGTAAATCAATAATGTTTTATGCATATCAGGTAAATCAATCATGCTATTTGTATATCCGGTAAGTCAAAAATGCGATATGTATATCAGGTAAATCAATCATGCTATTTGTATATCAGGTAAATCAATCATGTTTTATGCATATCAGGTAAATCAATCATGCTATTTGTATATCAGGTAAATCAATCATGTTTTATGCATATCAGGTAAATCAATCATGCTATTTGTATATCAGGTAAGTCAAAAATGCGATATGTATATCAGGTAAATCAATCATGCTATTTGTATATCAGGTAAATCAATCATGCTAGTTGTATATCAGGTAAATCAATCATGCTAGTTGTATATCAGGTAAGTCAATCATGTTTTTTATTTTTTTTATTGTACAGAGGTTTATATAGCACGAACTTGACCCGAATCGGGTATCAGAGCGTTTCACATAGCACCAGTTGCATTACATGAGGACACATGTTATATGTATATCAGGTGAATCAATCATGCAATATGTATATCAGGTAAATCAATCATGCTATTTGTATATCAGGTAAATCAATCATGTTTTATGCATATCAGGTAAATCAATCATGCTATTTGTATATCAGGTAAATCAATCATGTTTTATGCATATCAGGTAAATCAAAAATGTGATATGTATATCAGGTAAATCAATCATGCTATTTGTATATCAGGTAAATCAATCATGTTTTATGCATATCAGGTAAATCAATCAAGCTATTTGTATATCAGGTAAGTCAAAAATGTGATATGTATATCAGGTAAATCAATCATGCTATTTGTATATCAGGTAAATCAATCATGTTTTATGCATATCAGGTAAATCAATCATGCTATTTGTATATCAGGTAAGTCAATCACGTTTTTTTTATTTTATTATTTTAGAGTTTTATATAGCGCAAACTTGACCCGATTCGTGTATCAGAGCACATCACATAGCACCAGTTGCATTACATGAGGACACATGTTATATGTATATCCGGTAAATCAATCATGCTATTTGTATATCAGGTAAATTAATCATGCAATTTGTATATCAGGTGAATCAATCATGCGATATGTATATCAGGTAAATCAATCATGCTATTTGTATATCAGGTAAATCAATCATGCTATTTGTATATCAGGTAAATCAATCATGCTATTTGTATATCAGGTAAATCAATCATGCTATTTGTATATCAGGTAAATCAATCATGCTATTTGTATATCAGGTAAATCAATTATGTTTTATGCATATCAGGTAAATCAATCATACTATTTGTATATCAGGTAAATCAATCATGTTATTTGTATATCAGGTAAATCAATCATGTTTTTTTATTTTTTTTATTGTAGGGTTTTATATAGCGCGAACTTGACACGAATCGGGTATCAGAGCACTTCACATAGCACCAGTTGCATTACATGAGGACACATGTTATATGTATATCAGGTGAATCAATCATGCGATATGTATATCAGGTGAATCAATCATGCGATATGTATATCAGGTGAATCAATCATGTTTTATGCATATCAGGTAAATCAATCATGTTTTATGCATATCAGGTAAATCAATCATGCTATTTGTATATCAGGTAAATCAATCATGCTATTTGTATATCAGGTAAGTCAAAAAATCGATATGTATATCAGGTAAATCAATCATGCTATTTGTATATCAGGTAAGTCAAAAATGCGATATGTATATCAGGTAAATCAATCATGTTTTATGCATATCAGGTAAATCAATCATGCTATTTGTATATCAGGTAAGTCAAAAATGCGATATGTATATCAGGTAAATCAATCATGTTTTATGCATATCAGGTAAATCAATCATGCTATTTGTATATCAGGTAAATCAATCATGTTTTATGCATATCAGGTAAATCAATCATGCAAGTCAAAAATGCCATTTTTATATCAGGTAAATCAATCATGTTTTATGCATATCAGGTAAATCAATCATGCTATTTGTATATCAGGTTAATCAATCATGTTTTATGCATATTAGGCAAATTAATCATGCTATTTGTATATCACGTAAATCAATCATGTTTTATGCATATCAGGTAAATCAATCATGCTATTTGTATATCAGGTTAATCAATCATGTTTTATGCATATTAGGCAAATTAATCATGCTATTTGTATATCACGTAAATCAATCATGTTTTATGCATATCAGGTAAATCAATCATGCTATTTGTATATCAGGTAAATCAATCATGCTATTTGTATATCAGGCTAGTCAATCATGTTTTTTCATTTTTTTATTGTAGTTTTATATAGCGCAAACTTGACCCGAATCGGGTATCAGAGCGCTTCACATAGCACCAGTTGCATTACATGAGGACACATGTTATATGTATATCAGGTGAATCAATCATGCGATATGTATATCAGGTAAATCAATCATGTAATATGTATATCAGGTAAATCAATCATGCTATTTGTATAGCAGGTAAATCAATCATGCGACATGTATATCAGGTAAATCAATCATGCGACATGTATATCAGGTAAATCAATCATGCTATTTGTATATCAGGTAAATCAATCATGTGTTATGCATATCGGGTAAGTCAAAAATGCAATATGCATATCAGGTAAATCAATCATGCTATTTGTATATCAGGTAAATAAATCATGCTATTTGTAGATCAGGTAAATCAATCATGTTTTATGCATATCAGGTAAATCAATCATGCTATTTGTATATCAGGTAAATCAATCATGCTATTTGTATATCAGGTAAGTCAATCATGTTTTATGCATATCAGGTAAATAAATCATGCTATTTGTATATCAGGTAAATCAATCATGCTATTTGTATATCAGGTAAGTCAAAATGCGAGTCAGGTGAATCAATCATGCTATTTGTATATCAGGTAAATCAATCATGCAATATGTATATCAGGTAATCAATCATGCTATTTGTATATCAGGTAAATCAATCATGTTTTATGCATATCAGGTTAATCAATCATGCTATTTGTATATCAGGTAAATCAATCATATTTTATGCATATCAGGTAAATCAATCATGCTATTTGTATATCAGGTAAATCAATCATGTTTTATGCATATCAGGTAAATCAATCATGTTTTATGCATATCAGGTAAATCAATCATGCTATTTGTATATCACGTAAGTCAAAAATGCGATATGTATATCAGGTAAGTCAAAAATGCGATATGTATATCACGTAAATCAATCATGCTATTTGTATATCAGGTAAATCAATCATGCTATTTGTATATCAGGTAAATCAATCATGTTTTATGCATATCAGGTAAATCAATCATGTTATATGTATATCAGGTAAATCAATCATGCTATTTGTATATCAGGTAAATCAATCATGCTATTTGTATATCAGGTAAATCAATCATGTTTAATGCATATCAGGTAAGTCAAAAATGCGATATGTATATCAGGTAAATCAATCATGTTTTATGCATATCAGGTAAATCCATCATGCTATTTGTATATCAGGTAAGTCAAAAATGCGATATGTATATCAGGTAAATCAATCATGCTATTTGTATATCAGGTAAATGAATCATGTTTTATGCATATCAGGTAAATCAATCATGCTATTTGTATATCAGGTACGTCAAAAATGCCATTTTTATATCAGGTAAATCAATCATGTTTTATGCATATTAGGTAAATCAATCATGCTATTTGTATATCACGTAAATCAATCATGTTTTATGCATATCAGGTAAGTCAAAAAGCGATATGTATATCACGTAAATCAATCATGTTTTATGCATATCAGGTAAATCAATCATGCTATTTGTATATCAGGTAAATCAATCATGCTATTTGTATATCAGGTAAATCAATCATGCTATTTGTATATCAGGTAAATCAATCATGTAATATGTATATCAGGTAAATCAATCATGCTATTTGTATACCAGGTAAATCAATCATGTTTTATGCATATCAGGTAAATCAATCATGTTATATGCATATCAGGTGAATCAAACATGCGATATGTATATCAGGTGAATCAAACATGCGGTATGTATATCAGGTGAATCAATCATGCGATATGTATATCAGGTAAATCAATCATGTTTTATGCATATCAGGTAAATCAATCATGCTATTTGTATATCAGGTAAATCAATCATGTTTTATGCATATCAGGTAAATCAATCATGCTATTTGTATATCAGGTTAGTAAAAAATGTGATATGTATATCAGGTAAATCAATCATGCTATTTGTATATCAGGTAAATCAATAATGTTTTATGCATATCAGGTAAATCAATCATGCTATTTGTATATCCGGTAAGTCAAAAATGCGATATGTATATCAGGTAAATCAATCATGCTATTTGTATATCAGGTAAATCAATCATGTTTTATGCATATCAGGTAAATCAATCATGCTATTTGTATATCAGGTAAATCAATCATGTTTTATGCATATCAGGTAAATCAATCATGCTATTTGTATATCAGGTAAATGAATCATGTTTTATACATATCAGGTAAATCAATCATGCTATTTGTATATCAGGTAAGTCAAAAATGCGATATGTATATCAGGTAAATCAATCATGCTATTTGTATATCAGGTAAATCAATCATGCTAGTTGTATATCAGGTAAATCAATCATGCTAGTTGTATATCAGGTAAGTCAATCATGTTTTTTATTTTTTTATTGTACAGAGGTTTATATAGCACGAACTTGACCCGAATCGGGTATCAGAGCGTTTCACATAGCACCAGTTGCATTACATGAGGACACATGTTATATGTATATCAGGTGAATCAATCATGCGATATGTATATCAGGTAAATCAATCATGCTATTTGTATATCAGGTAAATCAATCATGTAATATGTATATCAGGTAAATCAATCATGCTATTTGTATAGCAGGTAAATCAATCATGCGACATGTATATCAGGTAAATCAATCATGCGACATGTATATCAGGTAAATCAATCATGCTATTTGTATATCAGGTAAATCAATCATGTGTTATGCATATCGGGTAAGTCAAAAATGCAATATGCATATCAGTTTAATCAATCATGCTATTTGTATATCAGGTAAATAAATCATGCTATTTGTATATCAGGTAAATCAATCATGTTTTATGCATATCAGGTAAATCAATCATGCTATTTGTATATCAGGTAAATCAATCATGCTATTTGTATATCAGGTAAGTCAATCATGTTTTATGCATATCAGGTAAATCAATCATGCTATTTGTATATCAGGTAAATCAATCATGCTATTTGTATATCAGGTAAGTCAAAAATGCGAGTCAGGTAAATCAATCATGCTATTTGTATATCAGGTAAATCAATCATGCAATATGTATATCAGGTAATCAATCATGCTATTTGTATATCAGGTAAATCAATCATGTTTTATGCATATCAGGTTAATCAATCATGCTATTTGTATATCAGGTAAATCAATCATATTTTATGCATATCAGGTAAATCAATCATGCTATTTCAATCATGTTTTATGCATATCAGGTAAATCAATCATGTTTTATGCATATCAGGTAAATCAATCATGCTATTTGTATATCAGGTAAGTCAAAAATGCGATATGTATATCAGGTAAATCAATCATGCTATTTGTATATCAGGTAAATCAATCATGTTTTATGCATATCAGGTAAATCCATCATGCTATTTGTATATCAGGTAAGTCAAAAATGCGATATGTATATCAGGTAAATCAATCATGCTATTTGTATATCAGGTAAATGAATCATGTTTTATGCATATCAGGTAAATCAATCATGCCATTTTTATATCAGGTAAATCAATCATGTTTTATGCATATTAGGTAAATCAATCATGCTATTTGTATATCACGTAAATCAATCATGTTTTATGCATATCAGGTAAGTCAAAAATGCGATATGTATATCACGTAAATCAATCATGTTTTATGCATATCAGGTAAATCAATCATGCTATTTGTATATCAGGTAAATCAATCATGCTATTTGTATATCAGGTAAATCAATCATGCTATTTGTATATCAGGTAAATCAATCATGTAATATGTATATCAGGTAAATCAATCATGCTATTTGTATATCAGGTAAATCAATCATGTTTTATGCATATCAGGTAAATCAATCATGTTATATGCATATCAGGTGAATCAAACATGCGATATGTATATCAGGTGAATCAAACATGCGGTATGTATATCAGGTGAATCAATCATGCTATTTGTATATCAGGTAAATCAATCATGCTATTTGTATATCAGGTAAATCAATCATGTTTTATGCATATCAGGTAAATCAATCATGCTATTTGTATATCAGGTAAATCAATCATGTTTTATGCATATCAGGTAAATCAATCATGCTATTTGTATATCAGGTAAATCAATCATGTTTTATGCATATCAGGTAAATCAATCATGCTATTTGTATATCAGGTTAGTAAAAATGTGATATGTATATCAGGTAAATCAATCATGCTATTTGTATATCAGGTAAATCAATAATGTTTTATGCATATCAGGTAAATCAATCATGCTATTTGTATATCCGGTAAGTCAAAAATGCGATATGTATATCAGGTAAATCAATCATGCTATTTGTATATCAGGTAAATCAATCATGTTTTATGCATATCAGGTAAATCAATCATGCTATTTGTATATCAGGTAAATCAATCATGTTTTATGCATATCAGGTAAATCAATCATGCTATTTGTATATCAGGTAAATGAATCATGTTTTATACATATCAGGTAAATCAATCATGCTATTTGTATATCAGGTAAGTCAAAAATGCGATATGTATATCAGGTAAATCAATCATGCTATTTGTATATCAGGTAAATCAATCATGCTAGTTGTATATCAGGTAAATCCATCATGCTATTTGTATATCAGGTAAGTCAAAAATGCGATATGTATATCAGGTAAATCAATCATGCTATTTGTATATCAGGTAAATGAATCATGTTTTATGCATATCAGGTAAATCAATCATGCCATTTTTATATCAGGTAAATCAATCATGTTTTATGCATATTAGGTAAATCAATCATGCTATTTGTATATCACGTAAATCAATCATGTTTTATGCATATCAGGTAAGTCAAAATGCGATATGTATATCACGTAAATCAATCATGTTTTATGCATATCAGGTAAATCAATCATGCTATTTGTATATCAGGTAAATCAATCATGCTATTTGTATATCAGGTAAATCAATCATGCTATTTGTATATCAGGTAAATCAATCATGTAATATGTATATCAGGTAAATCAATCATGCTATTTGTATATCAGGTAAATCAATCATGTTTTATGCATATCAGGTAAATCAATCATGTTATATGCATATCAGGTGAATCAAACATGCGATATGTATATCAGGTGAATCAAACATGCGGTATGTATATCAGGTGAATCAATCATGCTATTTGTATATCAGGTAAATCAATCATGCTATTTGTATATCAGGTAAATCAATCATGTTTTATGCATATCAGGTAAATCAATCATGCTATTTGTATATCAGGTAAATCAATCATGTTTTATGCATATCAGGTAAATCAATCATGCTATTTGTATATCAGGTAAATCAATCATGTTTTATGCATATCAGGTAAATCAATCATGCTATTTGTATATCAGGTTAGTAAAAAATGTGATATGTATATCAGGTAAATCAATCATGCTATTTGTATATCAGGTAAATCAATAATGTTTTATGCATATCAGGTAAATCAATCATGCTATTTGTATATCCGGTAAGTCAAAAATGCGATATGTATATCAGGTAAATCAATCATGCTATTTGTATATCAGGTAAATCAATCATGTTTTATGCATATCAGGTAAATCAATCATGCTATTTGTATATCAGGTAAATCAATCATGTTTTATGCATATCAGGTAAATCAATCATGCTATTTGTATATCAGGTAAATGAATCATGTTTTATACATATCAGGTAAATCAATCATGCTATTTGTATATCAGGTAAGTCAAAAATGCGATATGTATATCAGGTAAATCAATCATGCTATTTGTATATCAGGTAAATCAATCATGCTAGTTGTATATCAGGTAAATCAATCATGCTAGTTGTATATCAGGTAAGTCAATCATGTTTTTTATTTTTTTATTGTACAGAGGTTTATATAGCACGAACTTGACCCGAATCGGGTATCAGAGCGTTTCACATAGCACCAGTTGCATTACATGAGGACACATGTTATATGTATATCAGGTGAATCAATCATGCGATATGTATATCAGGTAAATCAATCATGCTATTTGTATATCAGGTAAGTCAAAAATGTGATATGTATATCAGGTAAATCAATCATGCTATTTGTATATCAGGTAAATCAATCATGCTATTTGTATATCAGGTAAATCAATCATGTTTTATGCATATCAGGTAAATCAATCATGCTATTTGTATATCAGGTAAGTCAATCACGTTTTTTTTATTTTTTTATTTTAGAGTTTTATATAGCGCAAACTTGACCCGATTCGTGTATCAGAGCACATCACATAGCACCAGTTGCATTACATGAGGACACATGTTATATGTATATCCGGTAAATCAATCATGCTATTTGTATATCAGGTAAATCAATCATGCGATATGTATATCAGGTAAATCAATCATGTTATTTGTAAATCAGGTAAATCAATCATTTTTTTGTAATTTGCTGTCTATCGACCTTTTTAAAACTCTTCTTATATATAACTAGTAGCATTGAAGTTATGAGGACTTTTCATACCCAGGCATGTGCTGTCCGTATTCTGATTCTCATTAATCAACCACTTGAATTTTCTGGGATGCAGTTGAATCTGTCCTGAGAGCTACTATTCTCCGGCCTGCATGAGGTCCCTAGGTCAGGGCACGTGGGCAACACTTTCTTCCAGTGGACAGTGTCACTTGGGAATAAAACTACGAGTAAGGCCATCGATGCCCATCACCACAGTGTGAACAATGACGGAGTGTGACGGAGCTGGTGTATTTGTGGCGCGTTTCTGCCCTTGAGCGGTTATTTTCAATTTAGTTTTTTTTGTTCTGGTAATTTGAAGCCAAATCAGTTGCTTTATAGATAAATAACGAATTCGGCAGTTCTCTTACAGTTAAAAAGAAGTACTATCATGTAGCATGGTAGAGTTTGACTTTTTATCAAAACCATTTGAGGCCAAACACATTAAGGGATGTTTACCCCTGTAAGAAGTGATTGTCTTGGTGCTTACATTTTGTGCCCTTTGCCGATTGTGCCCTTTGAGGTGGAGCTGACTGCATAGCTGCCTGGTTGCGAAAGACATATTGTGGGCTTCCAAGAGCATAGACGGGCCTGCAGCCCACCCCTTTCGATTCCTATTTAATTCATAAAGTGTGCGATTCTCCGATGGCGTCGTGGCGCTGAAAAAGACGGGTTGTATAAGCGCAAAAAGACAAAAAACGTTTCTTAGAAATGGGGTCTCTAGTTGTCAGAGGTATGCACCCTGTTCAAGTAGGGACCACAGTCCTAGTCAGGGTAAGTCAGATACACTCCCTGAATCAACCTGCACTCACCCCCTGGTAGCATGACGCAGAGCCACCAGGCTTAACTTAAGAGGCAATGTGTGAAGTATTTATGCAACACTTATTATTTTTTGCTTAAACTGTTTGTCATTTTTCAAATATATATGTTACAATACAGATATATATTGTGATCAGTAGAATCAGTTGGTGTCAAATCACCAATTATACATTGTACAAAGTCAGCGAACATACAAACATTGTCTATATCAGCTATAATCATACAACAGGATAATATACAATTAACACCACCATTGTACGAATATACGACGTTACATCGCGGTGTTTACACTGCGATACCTTTACAACGCAGGCATTACAACGCAAGTAGTTACAACGACTTGCGCTGGAGGGCGCTGGACTTCGGAATAGTATGATTTACTATTTCAACTCCAGCCTACATTACAGTAGGGAAGGTGTTGGAATAGTAAATCATACTATTCCTTAGCTTAGAGCGCCATCCAGCGCGTCATTGTAATGACTTGCGTTGTAATACCCGCGTTGTAAAAGTATTGCGGTGTAAACACCGCGATGTAACCGTTGTTTCCCCCATTGTACATCAGTGTTCAGAGCCATTCACTGGATCAATACATTTCCAAAGTATGTCTGTATGTTATGAATACGCAAATAATCCTCCTAGACAATGCTCTAATGCTTCCTTCCGAGGTTGTCGTGAGGCTTCTTCTGGCAGGTAAGTTATTTGGACTGTAACCATAAATTGATTATCTTCTAACTAACTGGGGAGAACAACCAAAAGGGGAGAAGGGAGGTTGGGAGGGAAGTGGATGAGAGCCGCATTTACGCCTACATCCCCATCTATTCCAGCTCATCTGCGTCATCCACAATAGCAGGTTACGGTACGCTAATCTATTGCATGTAAGTATCACGTGTAAAGTTACACATATTAATACCAAGTCATTCCACAACCGATGTAAGACTAAGTTAATCTGTGCCAGAAACATCCGGAGGGTCATCAGGGTCAGTGCCACTTGTAATGCCGTCAAAATCGCACCCCAGGCCGCCGAAATAGGATATTTACGCAGCCCTAGCATGCCCTCTCTTAACAGTTTAACATAGAATTCGTCCATGCTGTAAGTGGGGGAGGGGGGTCCAATGTTTTCCAGCGGCGCGAAATAAGCCTCTTCGCTACCACCAGGCCCAGGTCTAAAAATCTAGAGGTCACCCTCTGTTCCTTCTTCCTAGGAAATATACCCGTTATGCAAGCCTCCCATGTGTTTGGCAGTGGTCTATCCGTACTGATAGTCAATAGGTTGATCACACCATGCCAGTAACCCAACAACCTGGGGCATGACCACAACATATGCAGTAAATCTGCATTCACCAGGCTACAACGTTGACAGCAGGCGTCCGCTCATTTGAAATATCTATTACGTTTATCTGGGGTTAAATAAGCTCTATCAATTATATAGAATTAGATGAGTCTAAACTTTGCATTTCTGGGGATTTGTCCAGGACTGTCCAGCAACATTCCCCATTCTTTGGGCGTGTAAGGTCTCGTCAGACCTATCTCCCATTTGTTACGTAGAGGCGTTAAATAAATACCAGTATGTGAGCAGATGGAGTCGGTGAACCATCTTATTAAATGTCATCCCGTGCCCAACATATGAATATATTGCAGTAAGAGGTGTGATGCAGGTTCCTGCGTTATGTCACCCCAGTGACGTTTCAGAGTAGTTATCCAGGAAGTATGATTGAGGAATTGCCCTTGGATGACGCCTTCCTCTTCAACAAAAGGGAGGAATGGCCGCAGCACACCCTCCACAAATAAATCTCCTAGAGTATGTATATCAGCATCTCGCCAAGCTGAAAGTGTCGTTGCGGTGACCCTGCCTCCCCCCTTTGGCATTCGTAAAATCGGTATCGCGGGTGCATAGGGTGTAATATGTCTGGTAAGGTGTAGGGCCCTACGAAAAAATTTCTGAGCTACCTGTACCAAAAGTGGGAGGGGCGTGTTCGATCTAGCGCATGGGTGGAAAAGGAGAAGGAGCTTGTCCAGTGTGTACAGGGGTCCATCCTCTACTGTGTCCTCGAGGTGGAGTTCCTCCATCCATTTTGCAATCCATTGTATTTGGGATGCCAGGTAGTAATGCTCCAAGTTGGGTAAGGCCAGGCCACCCTGCATCTGGGGCAAATACAGTTTGGCAAGTGCCAGCCTACATTGCGTGTTATTCCATATCCCTCATCATTCCTTCCAATGGTTTAAAGAATGACCCCGACAAATACAGTGGAAGGTTTGCAAAATAATATAGCAGGCGGGGCAGCACCACCATTTTAATATTCGCCACTCTACCAGCAACAGAAAGATGCAGTGTTTTCCAAAATTCAATTTGGGGTCTTAAAGCTGCGATGGCCCTGGTCAGATTACCATCTAGCAGGTCTCGATCTGTGTGATATATACGTACACCTAAATATCTAAACACGCTTGGTTGCCAAGTCACTAATGTGTCATCAACTATTAGTTGTGAAGAGTGCGCACCAGAAGTGAAGGGGAATAAACATGATTTTCCCCAGTTTACCCTCAGTCCTGACACTTTTGCAGATAATGTAAGCGTCTTATGTATAACCGGGGGTATCGTCTGTAGGTCCCTGATATAAAGTAAGATATCATCTGCATATAACGATATGCCATCGGTTTCCGTCCCCAGTGGTATGCCCCATTGATCTGCTGAATGTCGCAAGGTCAGTGCCAGCGGTTCTATGGCTAGAGAGAATATTAGTGGGAAAAGAGGGCACCCCTGTCTAGTTCCCCTTCCAATCAGTATGGACTTCGAGAAGAGGGTTCCCAGGCGAACTTGCACAGTCGGCGTTTCGTATAGTAGTTTAACTAGACTAAGAAAATACGGCCCAAACCCGAAACGACGTAGCACCGCAAACATAAATGGCCATTCCACCGTGTTGAAGGCCTTCTCCAAATCCAGCACCAGACATCCCGATGTCGGCCAGGCTTCTACAGCACCCCTCATCTCCCGAAAGAGCCTGCGTATATTGAGGGATGTATTGCGCTCTGGGACAAATCCATTCTGGTCCTGATGGACCAGCTGCGGTGTGATCGGGGCCAATCTACCCGCCAGGACTCCCGCCAATATTTTATAATCCCCATTCAAGAGTGCCAGAGGGCGATAAGCGCCTGTGTGAGTGGGATCTCTGCCCGGCTTCGGGAGGGAGATCAGAGTGGCCTCAGTAATCGCAGCTGGAAGGGCAGCACCTTTCAGTGCCTCCTCATACACCCACAACTGTGGACCTAAAATGTCAGCATAAGTCTTATAGAATTCATGCGGAAAGCCGTCTGGTCCCGGTACCTTACCAGGGGGAAGTGCCTGCATGGTACCTTTCACTTCCTCCAGTGTGATAGGTGAATCTAGATCTCGGCGCTGTTCAGGCGTAAGTGTGGGAAAAGGAAGACCATCTAGGAAGGACTGTATATCTATGTCAGATACGCTCAGGGCGGAGGTATATAACCGAGTGTAGTGCATGGTCAGTTCACTGTGAATTTCGCGCTGTGTGTACCCAAGTCCACCACTTAGTGACTGAAGTGTAGTAATGAGGCCCGTGGACTGATCTCTTATGATTAACCAAGCTAGCAAAGCCCCAGAACGATCAGCCCTCACATGCGCTGAAACTGAATGCACTGCAAAATTTAAACACCGCTGTCTCTAAAAGTTCTATGTGTCTTTTACGCGCCTCCGACATCGCCGCTGAGTCTGGGGGAGGCTCTATTGCTCAAATTTCTAAGCTCAGTAGATCTTTTTCTATTGCAAACAACTCAGTTTCTACCTGCCTCCTCATACCACAGCCCAACCCTAGGCACCTCCCACGTATTGTGGCTTTCATAGTTGCCCATTCCACCATGCTAGATGAGGCCGTCCCTGTGTTATTTGTGAAATACTCATTGAGGCCCTCCCCTATCTTGTCCCTAAATAACGGGTCTTCTAGGGCCGACGGTTGAAGCTGCCACCTAGGAACACCAGGAGGACCATTTTCCCAGCACAGTGTAACATAATGGGGGTTGTGATCGGAGTGTGTGCGACCTCGATAATCCGAGTCCACTACATAAGGGAGTAGTGAGGGTGAGCCGAGAATCCTGTCCAGCCGAACGTGCAAGTCATGTGGTACAGAATGGAAAGATTATATCCGTGTTGTAGGATTCCGATGTCTCCAGACATCTGTCAGGTCCCACCCGTTTACCCAAGCGTTCAGGACCACAAAATTGATTGTAGCGGCTGTATTTCTAAGGGGGGGAAAGGATCTATCCATCCCAGTGTTCATGACACTATTAAAATCTCCCCCAATGAGCCACGGCAAGTCGCACCATTTAGTTAATAGAGGGGAAAGCGAACTAAGGAACTGTTCCAGTTCGGTATTAGGGGCATATACTTTACCCAATAGTATATTGTTAGATTAAAAATTATGCCTCCGGAATTGTTTCACATTAGTTAGCATTCGCGGCACCATTTTGTGTACCGGCACCATTTCTTATTATAATCGAAACTAACTCTCTGCCATTTCTCGTAAATGGCGTTCTCTAGGTTATGTTTCTTTGGAGCTGAGTTTTGCTACACTAATGAATGTACTGTTCTTATTAGTGCATACCTTTCCTCACTATGTAGCTCTCTCCCACTTGTCTAGTGGCGGGCACAGGCAGAGTAACCTTGAGAGATAGATAATGTGTGACCGGCCTCAGAATTGAAACTTACTCCTTTGTAAGTTACTGTCCAGCTGCGTCCCTCTGGAAAATTCCATGGTGGGCGGGTTTTCATTGATTCTGAAATTAACATAATCTATCGTTATGCTTGTTGAAGTCAGACTCCCTCTGCAGCACTCTTAGCGACTGGGCAGACAGGGCTCCCCTCTGAGCGAACTTTGAATAAACTCTTATTGGTTTGTATTCTCTACTGTCTGACCGACTCTTCATTTCGTAGAAGGCAGAGAGGTGGTCGTGAGTGGCCCGAGTGACCCCAATCGGGCCATTTCCTTCAGTTGGCACCCGAACAGGGACTCCATCAGGCGAGTGGCCGTTACCCACCTGAGGACGGGTGGGGAGGTCGAGGCTATCGTCGGGTCGGACGGGCGGACCAGGGATCCCTGCACGAGAGAGTTCCTGAACTCGCAGCTGCCCAGTCTGTCTGGCCGGTCAGTGCCTCTCCCAGCGGTCATCCCGACTGGAGTCCTGAACAGCAAAACCCTTGGATCTGACCATTTGACCCGAAGAGTCGGCAGTGGAGAATAAATTTGTTTGACCTGTGTGCACCACGTGAGTTTGTTTTGGTTCTTTGTGGATATGGTACCATTTTGGTTTGTATTTGGCACGGTCTGAGGACCGATTTTGGTACAAAGTGTTTGTGAACACTTTGCCAAGCAACATAACGAATTTGGCTCACTTTTGAAAATGCCTGGAATTAGCCGGTTCTTGGTTTCTTGTTGTCGTTGTTGTTCTGCTGATGCTCGACTGGAAGAAAGTCAGCCGTCGCCTCCCGAAGGCACTCCAAACTTTCATATGTATGTGAAGCATGGCCTTGGCCCTATTATGTTTAGTATGTTATGGCACAAATATACGAGGGACAATGCCGAGTTGCAGTGGCCATTGACGGGCACTTTTGATGAACAAAAAATTGGGTTTTTACAGGAAAAATTGTTTACAAGGCGAAGTAGACAGTTTATGTTTGATTCTCTTCGAACGTGGCAAAAGGAGGCTAAACAGAGACGAATGAAAGCAGAGAAAGAGGCCCAGAAAGGGAGAATGCAAACAATGACTCAGAAAGCTGTAGCACATGATAGAGAGAAACAAGAGATAGGGATTGAACATGAAGATAGGAGATTTTGATTGAATATTGATAAATCTTATCTGGTCCAAGAAGAAAATGATACGTTTGTGGAACAACTGTTAGATACTCGACCCCCAACCCCATATGCCCCACAGAGGATATATACCGCTCTTCCCTTACAGCCCCAGCCACTCGTTTCTTCTGTCTCTGCTGTTTCTGCTTCTGTTACTGTCGATCAGACTGCTTTGGCCACGGCACCTCCTGTCCTTTCTTTGTCCTCGCCATTGTTGGCAACTATGACTGTTAGTACTCCAGATACACCTATTGTTTCAGCGTCCCTTTCGCCAGCTCTTACACCTGCGACGCAGCCGGCACCGACGTTAGTGCCTACTACTTGTTTCTACTCCCACTGTGTTCTTCCATCCCCCGACATTACCGAGTAGTGGGACACCAGTACGTGGGTTCGAGGATAGAGACTGGACGAAGTTTAAAGAGCAAATGGGTCCGTATGTGTGGTCGGAGATGGGAGATGCAGAGAAAAAGGTAGTGGCTAATCAGGCTGTGCAGTGGGCCCGAAACCCCATTTATGGTGTGGAAGATGTGTGGAGTGTAATGAAAGATTATGAGCCTTTTGTGCAACAGCATGCCCTTAAGCATATGTCTGCTCCTTTGATCAGTCTTTGGGAGCAGTGTTTCAACGATGCAGCACCGCAGATTTTATATAATATTAAGGATCATGTATATGTTACTGATATGGCGCCTGTTCAAGTTTTTAGTAATGTTGTGACGTTGGTTGCTTATCGGGGTAGACTGCTCGAGAAGAGCCCCACCCCGGTATCTCAGTTTCCAATGTGGGAGGTTCATCCTATCCATCACCCTGAAATACTAGAGCTAAGGGATCAGCACAATGTTGTTACTAGACCAGGGGCAGCGGGCCGTTTCTAAAAACAATGGGTTTATACTCCATGGAAAAGGAGTGAAGTCTTGTCTCTTAAGACTCAGTTACCTGATCCTAGGAAGAATCCCACTGCTTATTATAAAGAATTGACTGAAGCTGCCTCTTCAACAGTGATGACACTTGCCGATATTGAAATGTTCTTTGGCTTACTGGTTCTAGTTGATATTTGGAGATACGTACACACACACAGGATCATGCTGCAGAGCTGGGTGGTACCTGGGATCAAATTAAATTATGGGATCAGGAACAGAAGCCAGGTGATAAGCCTAGACCAGAGATACTTGCTTTGCCCGGCCGTATCATTACGTATATGCATTCTCTTATTCCTCAGAGAAAAGTTGATTGGGACAAGTTATCGGCTTGTCGTCAGAAGAAAGATGAGTGTGTCTGATTTTTTTCACTCAGTTTGAAGATGTGTTTCTAGATTATAGTGGACAGGATTTATCGATCAAGTGTGGTGCTCGATTGTTTGTCAATAGATTTGTTTCCAATTTGCTTCCTGAGATTGCGACCCGATTGCAGGCTTCGGAGAGCACCTGGTCCACGTCTTCCCCTTCTGTTATTTTGAATATGGCACAGTATTACGAACATAGGGAAAATGAGGATAAGGAGAGGACGGAGAAGAAGCACAAGGATTTGAAGACGAAGGTGTTGTTGCAGTAGGCTTCTAGGGGGAATGGTAGAGGATGTGGTGGTTCGGCCCAACAGCTTCCACGCATTAGCAGGCCGCCAAATACCACGCCTTTAGGGCTGAATCAGTGTGCGTATGGTAAATATGAGGGACACTGGCGTAGCGAGTGTCCTGTGCTTTTGCAGAAGGTGGCGGTCCCGAGAGGACGAGGTTCTCGTGGACGGGGTCGTGGAGCTGGTGGTCAGGACGGGGCTCAGAATGCTGTGGCCTCGCAGGGTCGTTTTGATCAAAACTATTTCGATGACCCTCGGGCGGACAGTATTATCAAGATGATTTTGATATGGATGAAGTGACAGGAATGTCTTACAGCTGGGACAGCCAGGGACAGAGTGAGGGACCAGTTCCGATACCTGTACATCAACGCGGTCCGTATGTTAGTGCGGATGTGCATGGCTCGGCTAAGGAGTTTTTAGTGGATACAGGTGCAACGAAGAGTTCTATTTCTCGTTCCTTAGTCCCTGGGGCGGCTCTGTCTGGCCATAATAATGTTTCAGTAGGTTTTTCTAGTGTACCGGTTGTGAGCCCCATTTCAAAACCTCTTGCATTGACTATTGGTCCTTTCACTGTGTTGACATCTAATTGTGGAGAAAATCTGATGGGTTTGGACTTGTTGAAAGAATTGCATGCTACGATTTATTGCTCCCCGACGGGTGTTTACATGACAATGGGTCCGGATGTAGTACGCACTACGCAGTACCTGTCCAAAGATGCGCATCGTCCTGCAGAGTTTACAGACGTGCCGCCAACCCTCTGGGCGACAGGTGACACAAATGTGGGACTGTTACAGATCTCGCCATTTTCGATCCAAGTTAAAGACAATGCTATTTTACCTCGCATCCCTCAGTATTTGTATTGTACAGGACTTAATTGAGAAAGGAGTGGTTGAGGAGACGACTGCTAATGTTTGTAATAGCCCTATTCTTCTCATTCTCAAATGGACACCTTTGGGTTCCTCTGATGATCATGCAGACGTTTATCGCTTTGCGATTGACTTGGGTGAAGTTAATAAAATAGTGATTCCCCAATTTACGGTGGTACCTGACATTACCACTTTTTTGACAATTATTCCTTCTTCTGCTACATTCTTTTCTGTCATTGATTTGAAAAACGCGTTCTTCAGTATTCCCATTCATCCTGACAGCAGGTATCTGTTTGGTTTCACCCTAGATGGTAGAAGCTTTAGGTTCTGTCGCGCTCCTCAAGGCTATATGGAGAGCCCGAGTACTTATAGTCAGGCATTAAAGAGCCAATTGGATTCTCTTTCACTTCCCCCAGGTAATGTATTAGTGCAGTATGTTGATGACTTGCTCATCGATTCTGACACAGAGCAAGGTTGTAGGGACAGAACAGTTCAGTTATTGTTGCATTTGGCACATCATGGACATAAAGTTTTCCATTTCCAAATTTCAGTATTGTCGCCAGGAGGTGACCTACTTAGGTCACCTACTGTCGAAGGAGGGTAGGCGATTGACCCCTGAACACATCAGTACCATTGTTAAAATGCCCTTTCCGCAAACTCAGAAAGATGTGCGCGCTTTCATAGGTATCACTTCCTATTGCAGGCAGTAAATACCTAGCCATTCGCTGTTAATTAAGCCCCTGCTTCCTCTAACACTAAAACTGCTGTTTCTCTAGAAAATCTGTCGCCGGCTTCAGTTCTCCGACATCCTGTTCCACTGTAGTGACACGATCTCCCAACTTTCGATGATCGGCATGTAATAACGTAAGATCTATGGAGACTTTGTCTATTTTCGTTTCCAACGATTCCCTGGTTTGTTCTATGGCTTGCAATACGGCATCCAATCGGTCATCCGGGGAGTCCTGCTGCACCGAGGGCTGCGTTTGATCCATGTCTACCGAACTTGCAACCTGTGAGGAAGCCCTCGATCCAGCACCTCTAGTATGCCCCATCAGTCCAGCCTAGATCTGCGATGTTCACCAGTTGTTCGCAGAGGCGGTGAAGGACGTGCAGCAGCCGTCTCATCCGCTGCGTCAGAACCACTCACAACAGCGTCAAGTGAACACCCACTTTCCCTCAACTAGCGCAGTCCGGTGTCGCACTTGCTATATGGCCCGCATTTGCAGTGATGATAGCAGTCACTCTCCAGTGTCCACATCCGCTCCTCGGCAGCACAGCCCTCTGCAGCAGGTCCCCCGCGGCCGAAGTGACTGCTTCTGGCGGAGCTCCAGCCTAGACAATGCCAATGTTTTCCCCTATAGGTGCTTTGCCACAGCGCTCCTATCCTCCACCCCTGTGGATCACGATCACTGTCACGAGTCTCCGGGGCCCAGTCTCTTGTTAATGTAGCCTACAATACAGGAGAGTTCTGCTGCCAGCTCCCGCAAGGTGCTATATTTTCCTTTCCCCCCCTCTTCACGATCATAAGGGGTATGCACGGTGGAGCCGAGTGCACTATACAGGTCTGCTCTGTGGTATCACTGATACCCTTATCTATCCGTTGGGGTGGCCGTGTGTCATAGCTTCCTCCTGAGTCGATTTACACTAAGTGCGAGTCCAGTCACCATGTGTCAGGGACTTCAGGTGCAGGCCCCCATCCCAGCCAGACTGTATTTACCCATATCTCTCCTCCATGTCAATCCGGGCCGCTCCACTACTCCTCCTTCGTTTTACCAGTGCGGTCAACAGACGGCGCAGCCTCCCCTTTCCGGACTACGAGAATGCTTGATGCGGCCTACCGTCAGTGCCCCCACAGGCTTGGTCGAATCCCCCTCGTCGTCTTGTCAGGCAGGCAGACTGAATCAACGTGGGCCTGCACCACTCTCAGGGCCGCAACCCGCCTTGACGCAGTACCGACTGTGTTTGTCCTGGTCCGAGGGTTCCGCCGCTGGTTCGCACCGCTGTGAGTGGCCGCCTCTATCCGCGTTGTTCACCCTTCGCGGGCTGCCAGAGCGCATGATCCAAAGTTTCCCGGAGTTCCAGATAGCTGCGCCGCACGTCGTCTTCCCGCCGGGGAAGCTCGTCTGAGTTACCCCCTCTCTGTGTCACGGCGAGCGGTGCGGGCCAAACCTCCGTCTCCCGGCGAGGTCGCTAGGCCACAGTCACATCCATTCCACTCAAGCCATGCGTCATTAGCCGAGACATCGATACCAGGTCACGGCCGCCTCAGCGTTTGCTGCTGTCCTAATGTCTGCACTCCGGTCGGCTACTGAGGTCCTACATAGTCGCCCCCTCCGATTGAGTGCCGTGGATATTGCAGCTATTGCGGAGAAATGACTCGGATAAGGGGATCCGTGGCGGAGCTAAATCAGAGCGCGTCCGCCATGTTGCCCCTGCAGGCCACGCCCCCATATTTATGCAAGACTTATTACAGTAAAACAGTGAAAATACCACACAAAGAGATTCCACACCCAGTACGAACAATAGAACTTAGGCAAGTAGTGAAGCCCTTTGAGTCACTCTGGGTTCAAGTGGTGAAAGTCCAGTCCTTCTCACCAAGGCAGAGAGCAGCAGGCAGGGCAGCACAACAGAAAAGCAGTTCTTCCAGAGCAGCAGTCTCACAGAGTAGTAGTCCTTCAGCAGCACAGCAGTCCTCCTTCCTTGTACAGTATCCACAGGGCCAGAAGTGTGATTTGATGGTGTCTGAGGTCCAATATTTACACCCTGATGCCGTGCTCCTAGAAGGTGGGAGAAGTTTCTGGGAAGGTCCTTGAAGTTCCAGGAGTTTCTTACCTCCCCTGACTTGGCTCAAAGCTGGCTGCACCCACAATACAGCATTGTTAGGCCTATTGTGAGGAGACCTGGCACAGGTGCACGTGGGGCTGTGCTCAGCTCTTCCCCTCCCCCCCCATAAGCCAGTTAATGGCCCATTAAGGCTCAGGTAATCCCACTATTGTGGGACTGTCTGAAGGAAATTCACAAAGTCTAACTGTTGGCCACACCCAGTCATGTGGCCTAACGCAGGCTGCAGGCACAAAGGGCTGAGAGTAGAAAAATGCCAACTTTCTAAAAGTGGCATTTTCAAACTTGTAATGCTAAATTTGACTTTATCACTAAAGAGGGTTTATCATTACAAGTATATAGGTATTAAACATGACTAGTCAGGATTTATACTTAATAGATGTATTAGGTAAGCCCCAATGGTAACCTATGAGAGGGGTAGGCCTCACAGTAGTGAGTAGATTTTCTTTCACTACTAGGACATGTATAACTAAAAAGTATATGTCCCACGTTTTATTTACACAAAACCCTGCCCTATGAGCTACCTAGGGCCTAACTTAGGGGTGACTTATATGTAATAAAAGGGGAGTTTAAGGCTTTGCAAGTAGTTTTAATTGCCAAGTCAACATGGCAGTGAAACTGCAGATACAGGCTTTGCAGTGACAGGCCTGAGACATGATTTAAGGGCTACTTAGGTGGGTGGCACCATCAGTGCTGCAGGCCCACTACTAGCATTTAATTTACATGCCCTGGGCAAACGTAGTGCACTTTGCTAGCAACTTAAAAGTTAATTAAATATGCCAATTGTGGATACACCAATATTACCATGTTTTAGGGAGAGAGCACATGCACTTTAACACTCATTAGCAGGGGTAAAGTGCCCAGAGCCCTAAAGCCAACAAAAACGGATTCAGCAAAAAGTAGTAAGAGGAAGGCAAAATGTTTAGGGGTGACCCTGTAGAGAGGGCCATTCCCAACCAACAACTATGAAATTTGTTAAAACAAAAACGTTTTTAAAACTTACGGAATCTTAACAGGTTGTGTTCTGCCCGAATACCGTTAGGAAGTTTATTCCAAGTTTGCACTGTAATAACAGAGAAAGCTTGTCCACCACATCAGACCATACGAAACTTGGATATGGCTACGTCATTAGAGGACGAGGAAGGCAAAGCTTTAACTGGTTTGTGCTGTATAAACATATCAGAAATATCTGTAGGATGGTGGGTAGGAACTATAGACTTGTGTCAGGAACAAAGACCTTTAAAAAGGCTCCTCTTCTTGACATGGCCCTTCTTTTTGATAAATACCGTCCTGGATGGTAGCAGCTTCCTTCCATGCCATGGTGAACAAGCAGAAATGTTGCATTAGATTTGCGTCGTTTTTAAAACCGAATAGTGACGAAAAAACCTCTTGCATGACGCAACAATGACTTGTGGCATGCAAATCTTATTTGTAGCACATAAGGATGAGTAGTGTCTGTGCACGTTGTGCTAGGCAGGAACATCTTAAGGATTTTGGGGCCCACTGTTTGGAACAGCTTTGAATTTATGATCCAGTTTCAGCTCTTTCATGCCCTCTTTGGCCAGGTCACTGACAGTGCACAGGCACACTTGTCCACATTCTAAATGCGTTTACATCTAATATTCAGGGATAGTGACAATATTGTAACACAGCAGCAGCTCACTTATATTACTGCAAATAAACTCTGTAACAACCTCTAATTTCTTCTACGAGAGGTCCCGTTTTGCACTAAAAGAAACGTTTTTATGTATGTTGCATGAAACATGAACACAACAAATCTGCAAAATGTCTATAATAGACTCATACATCACCCACCTTAAAAAAATTAAAGGAAAACGGTACGGTAAGGAAAACTTGGAATACACTTCCTAACGGTATTCGGGCAGAACCCAACCGGTTAAGATTCCGTAAAACGTTATTGTTTTAACAAATGTCATAGTTGTTGGAATTGGCCCTCTCTACAGGGTCACCTTTTGCCTTCCTCCTACTACTGTTTGCTCAATTCGTTTTTGTTGGCTTTAGGACTCTGGGCACTCTGTTTAAGAACTATTTAAGGTCATCAGGGCAAGACTCTCTGCAGAACTGAGCTGGCTGTATCCGGGGCTCCCCTGAAAGGCTGGGCCCTGGGCCAGAGCCCACTTTGCCTGTGCCTTAAAACATCTCTGGTGCTATGACGCATAGCTTAGTGAGCCACATAGTAAATATGGCGCATTCCTGGTCCTAAAATGCAGCATAACCGTTGGAGACTCTCCATTATTCTGCTCCACGTAGACATTTTGGTAAAGTCTGTCCTGACTGAGGACACTTCCATGACAGCATTCAACAACACATCTTTCACTGCCACCAAATCAACATCCTCCACAAGGACCGGTCGCGGCCATGAACTTTACTGATATTCAGAGCTTGTATAAGCGGCTGTCCACATGTCAGTGGTATGGTAGGAGAACTGTCTTTAAAATCTTCATAGTAAAAAAGCAAGTGGCTGACATGTTCTTGATATGGGGTTCAAAGGAGAGTTTGGAGTCAAAAACAACACCCAAATTCCATGCCTTAGTAACTGGGATAGGACATGTACCCAGAAATTCCGAACACCAAGGAGCAGAGGAACTCCACAACCTGAATCACTGACCCTGGAACTGAAAGGCGGCAATTGAATTGATCTGCTTGTTTTCCAGACTTCAAAAAGGATTCAAACCATAAAAGTACATTATCTTGAATGCCCATCTCCGGCAGCACGGTTAATTAGGTGGGATGCAAGACCGTGTCAAACGCTGTAGAAAGATGTAAAAGATTGGGAGCCACAGAACACCCTGGATCAAGATGCATGCGGCTGTCATTGGTGGTGGTGATGAGCGTGGTCTCACTGCTCCAACACAGCCTGAAACCTGATTGAAAGAAGTTGAGGGCATTCGTCTCCTCTTGGTACTGAGACAGTTGGGAGTTGACTCAACCCTCAAGAATGTTTGTGGCAAAAGGAAGAAGAGAGATAGGATAATAGTTTGCTAAAATATTAGGATTAAGTGAAGGCTCCTTGAGGAGGGGTGTGACAAGAGTCTTTTTAATGGGACATCACTTGTGAAATACTTATTGCAAAGAGCAGTATTAGCTGGAGTAACTGTATAAGTAATAGATTTGAACATTTTGGCAGTACAAGGATCTAACAGAGTTAATCTTGTTTCTTTTAGCAAGAGTGATAACATCTGTCAGATGAATAAAATTGGATCAGGTAGAAAAAACTGAAGTAGCAGGTCCTGTTTGAGCATCAAGCGTTGGAGTCTGGCAGGGAGAAGATAAAAAATTAGAGATCTTATTAAGGAAAATATCTGCAAGATCCAAGAATAGTTTTTGGGTGGGAGGGGTTTTGGCTGTGTGAAATTATTCTCCATTTGCCAGAGATCTATAAACCAAAAACTCTTTTGTTGGATTTGGAGCTGATAAAATTCTCTTTTGATAGCATTGAGCTCAGACAGTGCAAAGTTTAAAGTTTTTTATACCCTCAATTCAGCTTCATCTGCTATTTTATCTTTATGGCAAAAGTGAGCCTCCCGGCTCTTTCTAAAATTTTACGCTTTCTTTTGGCAAACACTAAGGGCCTAATTACAAGTTTGACGGTCTGAGCGCCGCAGTCTCCAGGACACTGCAGCGACGGCTGGCTTCCTCCAGCCGTATTTCGAGTTGCCTGTCGGCCTGGCGGTGTGCTAACAGCGGTCTTGCTGCAACTCACAGAGGGAGCCTGAAGGCAATGCTGCCGCACTGCAGCTCCTGCACTATTACCATGCCCCATGTCATGCATGGCACACATTGCACACACAACAGTGCAGGCATAGGGGGCACAACATGTGCCTCCAGCCACTATGCCCAATGGGTGAAAACGCACAGGGCCCTGTTTAGGGCCTCCTCCCTGGCTTTCCGCCAAACCTTCCATGGCGGGATACCCACCATGAAAAGGCTGTCCGAAAGCCAACTCGTAATATGCATGGCGGTGCCGGCATTGGCACTGTTGCCATTGTGCCCAGCTTCCCCAACCGTCGCCTCCGCGGCATCCAGGATCCTGACAGTGGCGGTGGGACTGCTGCAGTCTTTCAGTTTTGCAACTGCATGTCTCGTAATACGGAGGACGGACCGCCAAGGTTGCAGCAAATGGCCTGCCACAACGGGTACGGCGGTCTCAGGAACTGCCAAACTCGTAATAAGGCCCTAAGTCCGATGAAGTAGAGGAAGTAGTGCGGTGGCAA
This sequence comes from Calotriton arnoldi, assembly GCA_963921515.1. NCBI lineage: Eukaryota > Metazoa > Chordata > Amphibia > Caudata > Salamandridae > Calotriton > Calotriton arnoldi. The sequence continues at coordinate 889,283 of CAWUFW010007292.1, read as the reverse complement.
TATATGGTTCAAAAGGAAAGACTTCATCCAGAGTTCTGGTAATTTAGTTGTTAAAATGATCTACAGTGAGTTTATTATTCATATCAAATTGCATATCTGGTTTCAGTGTTGCTAAATGATTGCTTATCATTGGTTCGCTTTACTGTCACTTTCATTGTCTTGCTTCTTGTTCAATGTCTTCACTTGTCAATGTTATGGCTGTCCCTTTCCTGGAACATTTCCAATTTACTTGTGTCCTTCCATTGCTCACTTTTAGGGAACTACTTTTTTGTTTGTCTTAAGCACTCCATGAGAGTGCGTTAGTTTTCCAGCTGTCTCCCTAGCATGCTTCTCCCCTGCCCCCTCCGTGATGCGCTCGTCCTTGTGTGCATCTGTCCCCGCATTGCTTTCTCACCCACGTAGTTCTCTCTCTCCAAGATTCATGTTTCTCTCTCTTACCAATTTGCTTTTCTCCCCCTGCGCTCCACGTTGCTGTTTGTCTCATTTGTTTGCTTTATTCCACCTCCACCCATGCCCTCTGTGCTGCGTCTCCCCACCTGCACCCTTCATGTCGCTTCCCTCTCCCACGCCCCCTGAGTTGCTTCCACTCCCTTCCGGCCTTCTGTGTTGCTCCCCCTCCTGTGATGTCTCCCCCACCTGCTTCTAAAAGCAAAACAACTTTTGCACGTTTTTTACTCTTTATTTATTGGTCCAAATCAGATTGGCGACTCTGTATAGTATCGCTAAAAACATTGGCAAAGCCAGTAGGACCAAAGGCAAGACCTTTGTTTGCTAGTTTCACTAGACAGCTTCAGATATCCACAAATGCTTAGAGTGGGTTTTAAATCAGCTCCTTGCTCATGATAGGATGGCCTCGTTGAGTATCTCAAGGCCCGCTGGACCGGTGCCTGACTCTGAGGCAATCCCCCCATTACTGTGTCCGCCCAGGGAGCAGTGCTGAGTTGTATCATTCCTCTGTTGACATTAAGGAACTATTTTTCCTTTTGAACATTTCTGTACCATTTTACTTTAAGCATTTGTTGGCAGTGCAAGTGGTTGCTCTCGATTTTGCATTGTTAGGTCAGATGGGCAACAGGTGATGTAAAAAACACACACGCACCCACATGTACGATCTCCTTCCATAATGGGGAAAGTAGCCATGTCCTCTGTATGTTACTGGTATAGTAAGTGGAGGCCCTGTATGTTTTGAATTTTATTTTCTCACAAGGGATATAGGTGGGTACTCAGAAAACATAAGACGTACAACACTGTGAGCTGTCCACGGCTCAGGCCTGGAGTCCACTCATATTTTCTGGTACAAGCTGTATCACTCCTTGTTCTGCCTGCTGGCATTGGGAGCAGGATCATACCCTCTGGTTTACATCCTCAAGGAGGATCAGGAAGCAGCAAGGGCCAGTACTGATGCTTCTGTGATGTCCTTGAATAATATATGTGAGGAAAGTGAAGTACTGCCTATGCTACGTGTGAGGCTTGCACATCTGCTACCTCTGTTAGCTGCGCTTACTTGGTGCCTAAGGAAAGTTTGCAATGATCCTCAGTTTGTTCCTGGTGTGTTTCTGTGTGTTGGAAGCTTGACACCTTCCCTGTTGTCTTGATGTGAGTGTGTTCAGTGGGGCAGGTCCAGAGGCTGGTGACTGGATGGAGACAGGAGGCACAGCAGGAGCAGGAGGGGCCACACCGGGGGAGCAGGAGTTCTCTGGCAATGGGTGCTTTGGGTCCAGGAAGATATTCCTGAACACTTCACAGCAGTGGTGGTGTTAGTACCACCTGGTAGCCCCATCCCCCCCAGCATGGCTGCAGAGCTGAGTTTCATTGATGCACCTTCATGAAGACCCAGCACCCGAGCCTCAGATCATGGCAAGCTTCAGTAGGGCAGTCAGGCCAGGAAGCTTGGAACTGAGAACGGCAACTGCAGAGAGAGCCAATCATGTGCCTGCAGCACTGCAAGGGCACATCATCCTTCAGGTGCAGACTCAGAGGAGCACGTGAGACTGGTGGAATGGAGGAGAGCATCTGACAGGCATGCTTTTATTTCCTAGGAGTGAATAGCTCAGATTGACCACAGTGCCTAGAGGCTTCGAACCACTTCTACTGGGCTTTTCAGGAAACCTTAGCTCTCTTATTCTTAAGTGTGGCTTCTTTCTACTTTCCCTGATGACTCTGGGCGATAGGCACAGTGAAAGTGGTCCTGATTCCTAATGCCTTGCACATTTCCTGAACTACAGAGGAAACAAAAAGGGAGCCCCAATCACTGGAAAGGTAGAGGGGCACGCTGAATTGTGGAATTAGGTCAATCAACAGCTTCTTAGCAAGAGTTACAGCTTCAGCACACACAGGAGTATAAGTCAACCCACCTCAAGAACATCCAGACAGAGCAGCTTTTATGCATCTGAATGAAGTCCATTTGTAGATGGACAAAGGGCCCAAGCAGGCGGGTGGGCAGTGGGTGGTGGTCTTGATCTCTCTCCCAATATTATGGGAAAGAAGTGTGCATACCAGTGGCTCACCACAGCATGAATAATACCATCCCTTCGGACATGGCCATGCCATTGTACAGGTATGCTAAATTTGGAAGTAAGAATTTGGAGGCCACCACTCTTGCCACAACTCTCACAGTACTTTCCCTTCACACGCTTTTGGAGGCCCATTTTATAATTCTGTTTCGTCCATGTTTGCTTGTCAACCCCTAAGCCTGCATCAAAACCAGACATCTGAAAGTAGGCCAAGAAACAAATTAGTTTGTAAAATATACATAGTGACTTCACTGTTGGGGCATGCCACAGCTTTCTTAGCATCATGGTTGGCAAGTAGGTTCCCTGAAACACTTTGTCTTGGGTAGATTGATGAGCAGCACACTTTACCACTGCAATTGTGAAGGGCAACTTAAGAGCATTCAACAGGTGTTGGGTGGGCATACATTCCATTTATAATTTGGGTCCAGGCAGAAGGCAGGAGCCCCATTGCATCCACAACAGCCCATAGTCAAAGCCACTTCATAAGCATCCTAGGAATATGTAAATATATTAACATTCTTTCTCATAGCAAGGATACACTCTCCGATTAAAGCCATAAGGTTGGCTACTCATGGTGAACAGACCTGGGGTAAATGTCAACTTTCAGCAATTTCATTTAAATTACATGCAGCATATCCAGCTACATGGTCTCCATGAGTGTTTTTTAGATGAAAGCCATCCACATTGGGTATTGGTGCATCTGATAAATGAATTTGTGGTTTGGTCAAATGTTTAGTGACTAAAATGCAGTAATGGCGTTCATCGTCTTGAGCAGTCGGCCTCAATGAAGCAGCTCTTGGTCGACCGTGCCGGCAGCGCTGGGCTCCAGGGTCTGCCACTGAAATGGATTGCCTCCTTTCGGAGTAATCGCTCCCAATTTGTCCGCCTTGCTGGCTTCAGGGCAGAACAAATGAACCTGACCTGCGGGGTCCCACAGGGCTCCTCCCTCTCACCTCTACTCTTTAACCTGTATATTCTTCCCCTGATTTTTAGCCTTGCGTAAGAGAAAGGTCGTTGTGTACAACTATGTCGACGACCTCCAGCTGATCTTTAACATCGATCCATCAGCCTCATCTATCACAAACTTTCAATCCATAATGAACTTCATCAGGGATTGGATGAATGCTAATCAACTTAAACTAAACCCAGATAAAACAGAGTTGATTCTCACTGGTGGCTTGGTTAACCCATGGAATTCCAGCTTTTGGCCCCTATCTCTAGGGAGCCCCCCAGCCCCGGTCTCGTCAGTAAAAAGCCTGGGAATTATGATCAGCAATGATCTTACCATGAAGGCCCAGGTCAGCTCAGTGGTCTCAGCATGCTTTTTCCATCTTTGCAGAATCCGAAAAATCAGCAGATTCCTCTCCACCAAAGCCCTGACCCAAGTGGTTCTCGCCCTAGTTATTTCGCGTATTGATTACGCCAATTCCCTGTACGTTGGTATACCTGCGTACCAAGTACATCGCCTGCAACGGGTCCAGAACCAGGCAGCCAGACTCATTCTTGGACAGCCAAAGCACTCCCACGTGAAACCACTGCTGAAAAGCCTCCATTGGCTTCCCATACCACAATGCTGTCTGTTTAAGCTGGGCTGCACCATCCACAAAGCCCTGTCAGGACGTGGTCCCGCCTTTATTGCTCTAAACATTCAGCGGTATCTCCCCTCTCGCGATCTACGCTCCTCCAATAAGAACTTGCTGGTCTCCCATTCTTTTAAACGGAAGAAACATGGTGGCCTTAGATACACGTCCCTGGCCCCTCAATTTTGGAACGCCCTCCCTCTCTATTTGCGCATGGCAGACTCCTACACTCAATTTAGGAAATCACTCAAAACTTGGCTCTTCTCCTACGCCTACAATTGACACCCACTTACTGTCTGGAAATGCTACCGTTCTGCCCATAGCGCCAAGAAACCGTTTGGTGAACGTGCGCTCTAGAAATGAATTTTAACATAATATAACAGGATTCCTAGTGGGACAGCGGATCAGAGTTTACAAGGGAAGAAGACAATTTTAACATCTCATATCGGGCTAACCTAGCTGTAGAAAGGTTTCGCATTTTATATTAAGAAGGAGGATAGCTACAAAATGGAGCAGTGCAACAATCAGGAGGAGCCTAGCACAATATTTTGTCATGCCACTACAAGGTGGGCTGCAGTGGCGACAGAGTGCAGCCCACGGCCATAGGATCAGGGTCAGAGGAGTTTTTCACAATGGCCTTTTTCTGATCACTGTGCTCTTGCACCAGTCCTCAGAGAGCATATCCTTTGTGTTCATGAAAATACAATGTAAAGGGTTTGCTGTAATCAGGGAGCTCTAGTGCAGGTGTGGAGACTAGCACCTGCTTCCCCTGTACGAAGGCTTCCACTGCATCCTCAGTTCAATGCAAAGGCTCCGGGGAGTTGTTTTTAACATTCTTCTACAGGAGTCGCGCCATGGTAGTAAAGCCCAACATCCATTGTCTACAATATCCCGCCATTCCCAAATAAGTGCGTATCAGGGAGACAGTAACGGAAAAGGGTAACTTACGGATGGCTTCTATCTGTTTGGCCAAACAAATGGCACACTCCAGAAGAGATGCCATGACCTAAATATTGCACACAGGGGAGACAAAATTGTAATTTCTCATTTTACCCCTTTTTGGCCAATTTGGTGAACAAATACAAGTAAACCGTGCATTGTGCTAAAGGGGAAGATGCAAACCACAAGCCATCAACCTATTGAACTAATGTTGAATTTTAAGGGAAGACCAAATGTCTAGATTTAATTTCATGGCTTAGAAAAAGATGGACAGAGACTCTGTAAATCCCTGTTGGAGTCTCTGTCATGTTATTGGCTTGTGCTTAATTTGAATACGAAGAAAGACTCTCTTTGTGAATAGAGATGGAAAAGAAGGCCGAACATAGGTCCACCATGGCAAACTATTGAGCATGGCTGGGATACTGGAAAGGATAGTGGCAGGATTGGCCACTACAGGAAAGCTAGGAATCACCACACTATTATTTGTGCAGAGGTTTCGGATGAAGCGATACACATTGGTCTTTCCCACCTTTTTGATAGGGAGAGTTGGTGTTTTGCATGTGCTCACAGTGGGCACTAACACGTCATTTGATCAGCAATAACAGGTTAAATTCCAACAACTGCCTCAGGGCACAAAGGGTATTCTGGAATATTGGGTAATTTCTTTATGGGATTCACCTTAATCTTGACAGGGTCTATAAAAAATATACATCCAACATCATTTGCATGGGTGACCACAAGATAGAGAGAATCTTTTCAATCAGTTTACTTACATTTTCACACATTTGCATTTCACATTCAACATTCCTACGATCTGATTCACATACCACAGCTACAATTTTACTTTCATTTATTCGTGGGAAATTCAAAAAGACTCTATGACTTGTACAATAGACAGTAGAATTCAATTTCCATAGCAAATCTTTAACCAAAAGATTTGCAGGCAAAGAGCAGCTCAACAAGAAAGCATGTCCTAGTATTCGGGATACTGATTTTGGTAACATGGATAAATTAGCGAGGATCGGACTGAGAATGAACACCTCAGGTTAGATTGGGGCAGTCTCTTTTCCAGTGTCCTAATGCACCACAATTTAAAAATGATCCACCAGGAAGTTTGTGTTCAAATCTTTCCCTTTTATTGCTTCAACCTGCCCATCCTCCTCCTTGACCCCCTTCCAGAACACCTTGATCCCATCTCCTGTTCGATGACCACCTTCTCTTTCTTTCATGCTTTGTTGAAATGATTGCATATGTAAAGCCATCTACATAGATTCATTCAGCTCTTTCCTTTGTTCCTGTACAGCCACACAGTGATCAGCCACTGAAAATAGTTTGTCTAACCCCTTGGTCTTCAAACCAAAGCAGAAGGTATGCAAATGATGTTGTATAATCTATACAATTCCATGCACAAAAGCGGCTTCTACAGCTTGCTGGGGTACTTCTGTTGGACAGGCCATGTCTGAGTATCTTTCAAACACATCCTTTAGCTTGTCTAAGAAATCAGCTGCAGACTCTCCTTTATTCTGCTTCCACATAGAAGTTTGGTACCGTCCGTCCTGACTGGGGATACTTCCATTACAGCATTCAACAACACATCTTTTACCGCCCCCAAAGCAACATCATCCAAAGGGACCTGTCTCTACCAAGAAAGTCACAATAAGGAGAGACAAGGGAATAAGCCTTCTCTAACTCCCGCTCCAAAGTTTTTTACTCACTATAAAGAAAAGGACAGAAAAACTCAAAAGAACTCTTGGACTTCAGTGTGAGTTTTTGCCAAAAGAATGCTGATACATATTCCCACTACAGACTACTCTGATTATCCAGTCTGAAACAGGAAAAGGAAGGGGGGCGGGGGAAAGAAATCTAATTTCTTAATACTGCCCTCACACACTTTGCAGTGTCATGCTTCATCATTGGGCCGCATTTAACACCCAGGTGCAGACGAACACACTGGGGGGAGCGCAAAAGAAATTTTTGAATATACAGTGGTGAGGAAATAAAGTATATAAACAGACAAAAGAATAGGGAAAGAGTTATTCCCTCAAGAAGGGATCATAAAGTGCAAAACACAAATAATAATGTTAAAACTATCTGAGGGGAACCGGAGGTTACCTTTATTCTTGGTCGCCCTCGATAGGGTTAAAAGTTAATAGGATACGCCGGGGAGATCAGTGCCCCTATATCCTGTTTGCAGGAACCAACATGTTTCAGCCTTTTTCAGATGCCCCCACGGATCAAGGCGGCCTTCATCAGGGTATTGATCCCTTTAGAAAATCGTGGTCTTAACCCACACTCGGGTCTCGAATTACTAATCACTGGATAATCTACATTTCACCATCTACGCTATTGCATAGAGGAACCCAATTACTGTGAATGAAGAACAAAGAAAACCGACTTGTATTCATGTACCTCTGTTTTCTTGCCCTCACCCTTGGTGCCCCTTCCAACATTAACTTCACATATTGATTACATAATCCATAGTGTGTATAAAAACAGCGGACATCTCCACCCAATTGATTATGAACTGGCAATCACACCCGTGGTGTTAGAATAAAAGACAGATTAGCTCCAAAAGTATATGGTGCTTTCCCATTAATTTGTTGCTCCCACAAATTAATTTGTTTTAAATCTGTGTATAGACCAAAAAAACCTCATCTATGTATTATACGGCCTCTTTATCACCCCATCTATGTTACACATACTGCATGCAAATGTTTCTTACCCGAGTTTATCTGCTATTTGCTAAACCCGGGACCGTCGTGGGACCGTGATCTATTCGTCACACTCTAAACAAATACAGAATGAAAAAGACTGCCTTCATCCTTTTTGCGGGTTGTCATTTTAATTCATGAGTCTATATGGTTCCCTCATTCATTACTATACAGCAAACAGTCTATTCAATGGAACAAGTAGTTATAATGCCGTTCTTAACTCCCAACTGATATCAGCCCATGAGCCGCTACGTACACACACCTCTCTTGCAGACCAGGGCATATGCGCTCCCCATTGTAACGTTAATAGCCCAAAACTAACAATCACTCCATTAAGCTCTACAAATTATCGGGTAGCCCCAGTATGACTTCTTCCATGTTCTAGGTACCCCACTTACTACTCCAAGATCAGCGGGAGTCCTCTTCCCAGTCAGAGTCCACCGACGATACCGGTGCTCTGTACTCTTCGTGTTTAAAGCGTCCTATCATGTGGACACGTATGCATTTGGGGAAGTCCTCCAACAACTAGACCGCTTATTTTCTCAACCCTTTGTCATTGACTATAGCAGACATATTAGAGTGCTGCGCTGTTATTTTTCCTCTATTAGTCAAAATCTTGAGCTGTCTGCTATATTTTTATTAGCTGCTCATTTATTTGCGGCCGTTTTTATCTCATTCCGCACCATTCGTTATAATTATCTAGTGACAGCGCTCACTGTTATTATTCCTCTTAGTCAAACTTTTGAGCTGTCTGCTATGTTTATATTAGTTGCTCATTTATTTGCGGCCATTTTTATCTCATTCTGCACCATTCGTTATAGCTATCTGGTGACAGCGCTCACTGGCTATTGTCTTATGTATTAAGTCTGCTATAATGCCCTCAAGCCTTAATTATAAACTGTGTGGCATTGCATCTGTTTTCTCAGTGTCTTGCACATTATTTGCCCGTGATCCCATATAGTTGAAACCAAGGGATGCAATCATTCAGACCCCTGTGGCAATATGTCGACCCACCGCTGTTCCCTAACCAATAGGAAATTGGCAATGTCGACTATGTTTGGTGGAATAAAGGGTCTATCAAGTACGGTCCAAATTAGATCTTTTTCTGTGTGGCCCAATTCTTTGAAATGTACTGTCAACTTTGTGTTAGTCTTACCACAACGTATAGTGCTCACAAAGTGAGTCAATTGTAATGGGACACCCTGTAAAGGTGTTTGTTCCACATGCGGTTGTGATTCTGTTGACAAGAACCCGAACTCAGCATCTTACTCCTAGTCGACTGATTAAATATGAAAGAATAATACTGGGTGCTGAAAATGTGACCATGGTAAGGTGCACAATAGTGAATGTATGGGCCCAAGTGAGTATCTGATGTATGAATGCTCGTTGCTAGTATCGCGCTGGATCAATATAGATAAGATGAGATTTGTGAACGTTAAATAACTCACCTACAATGCACTATTTATTGAATACATACAGCCCTGTATGCAGTAACAGAAAGCTATAAATTCACATTACTTGCCAAGTGCACCTTGGCAGTGGCACTGGATGGCATCCACATCATTCACCAGATATAATCCACATCACCAGTTATAACCCCACCACACTAGATAATAAATCATATAACCCCCAATGTCCCCATGGTGGCACAAAATCTAAACCCACTGACTTCTTCTGATTTTGTCTCATTTCTTTCTGCTCTCTGTCCTTCCTCTCCCCCAGTTTTTCTGACTGCTTTCTCCTGCTTTTGCCCCGGCATCAGTTCCACATTTTGTGATTACAAGCAAATCACTTAATCTCCCCATGGCAGCCCGCAGTTACTTGGCTGCCTGTCCACCTCCCGCTGGTCGCTGCTTGCCCCACTGAACTCAGTTGCACAGATCCCCTCTTCCACCGACTCTATTTTTCACATTGTTTTGCGCAGTTTTATGTAGTTCCAACACCACCCAAAGTATTGCAGCGCTTTGCATTAGCACTTGTTACTTTTATTTTGTGCAGTTTTAATTTGCATAAAGCTGTGTCTGAACTGGGGTGGCAAAGTGAGCTAAAGAACGATGATGGATTCAACCCAGATCTGTGACTGGGGGTGAGTGTCTGAAAAGTTTCAGCGCTCCGTCCATCATCTCCTTGTGTTTGCTTTGTTTGCCCTAAGTTGGCAGGGTATGCCCAGACGTGGGTCACTTGCTCACTTTGCCACTGGATTCAAGCTAGCCTGGCTGATGAGGGCTGTTAGCCCAAAACCGGTCCCAGGATGCTTGTTTCCGGTCCAGTGAAGACATGGCTTGACAGTTCGGGCTGGACTGTTCCCATGAGGCACAGGGTCAAGAATGGTTTGCATAAAGCTGTGTCTGAACTGGGGTGGCAAAGTGAGCTAAAGAACGATTATGGATTCAACCCAGATCCGTGACTGGGGGTGAGTGTCTGAAAAGTTTCAGCGCTCCGTCCATCATCTCCTTGTGTTTGCTCAATTTTAAAAAACGCCAACACAGCCCAAAGGTATTGGAGTGCTTAACATAAGAACCAGTTACTTTCCAGTGAAGTTTTATATAGCGCCGCCAACAACCAACACCACCCAAAGTATTGCAGTGCTTTACATTAGCACTAGTTAAATTTTTTTGTGCAGTTTTGAAAAACACCAACACTGCCCAAAGGTATTGGCGCGCTTTACATAAGCACCAGTTACTTTTTAGTGAAGTTTTATATAGCGCCGCCAACAACCAACACCACCCAAAGTATTGCAGTGCTTTACATTAGCACTAGTTACATTTTTTTGTGCAGTTTTGAAAAACACCAACACTGCCCAAAGGTATTGGAGTGCTTTACATAAGAACCAGTTACTTTCCAGTGAAGTTTTATATAGCGCTGCCAACAACCAACACCACCCAAAGTATTGTAGCGCTTTACATTAGCACTAGTTACTTTTTTTTGTGCAGTTTTAAAAAACACCACCACTGCCCAAAGGAAAACTGGAGCACTTACATAAGCACTAGTTACTTTTTTTGTGCACTTATAAAAGATGCCAACACTGCCCAAAAGTATTGGAGCGCTTTACATTAGCACTAGTTATTTTTTTTGTGCAGTTTTAAAAAACACCAACACTGCCCAAAGGTATTGGAGCACTTTACATAAGCACCAGTTACTTTTTAGTGGTTTTATATAGCGCCGCCAACAACCAACACCACCCAAAGTATTGGAGCGCTTTACATTAGCACTAGTTAATTTTTTTGTGCAGTTTTAAAAAACGCCACCACTGCCCAAAGGTAAACTGGAGCGCTTTACATAAGCACCAGTTACTTTTTAGTGAAGTTTTATATAGCGCTGCCAACAACCAACACCACCCAAAGCTATTTGAGCGCTTTACCTAAGCACCAGCTACTTTTTAGTGAAGTTTGATATAGCGCCGCCAACAACCAACACCACCCAAAGTATTGCAGCGCTTTACATTAACACTAGTTACTTTTTTTTGGTGCAGTTTTAAAGAATGCCAACACTGCCCAAAGGTATTGAAGCGCTTTACATTAGCACCAGTTACTTTAAACAAGGACACATTCATTTTTGCAGGCACGGCGAGATTAAGTGATTTGCCCCATTTTTGGGAGTGCTTTCTCATGCTTTTGTCTTTTTTTTTAAATGCTTTTTCCTTCCTCTCCCCGTTTTTCTGACTGCTTTCTCCATTCTCCTGCTTTTGCCCCCGTTTTTTTTACTGCTTTCTCTTTCCATTTTTCTGAGTACTTTCTCATGCTTTTGCCTTATTTTTACTGCTTTTTCCTTCCTCTCTGCTCCCCCCGTTTTTCTGACTGTTTTCTCCTGCATTTGCCATGTTTTTTTTACTGCTTTTTCCTTAGTCTCCCCCATTGTACAGACTGTTTTCCTGCCTTTGCCCGTTTTTTCCTGCTTTAGCCTTGGTTTTTTTTACTGCTTTTTCCTTCCTCGTTCTCCCCCAACCCCCTCCCCATTTTTCTGACTCTTTCTGCCCTGATTTTTACCTTCCTCTCCTAAGTCTCCTTCTGTTTCTCCCCACGTTTCAGAAATTAAACACAGGGTTTGCTATAGAACATATAGGCTGTCAAAAAGCCCTAAAAGTCTAAAACTTCAAGTTTTAATCTATTCTAATTAAACACGAAGCGCAGGACAGAGACACTACTTCTCTCTCTGAACTCTCTCTTAGTCTGAATGGAGAGGAGCCTGCGCAGTGTGCACATGCTGGGGGATAGGTAGGGCGGGGGCAGGTCGGAGTTGGACCATGATTGGTCCAGCTCTCGATTTTCATCATGTCAGGCGAGCGGTAGTCAACTGTCATTGGTAGCGCTCAGCTACCCAATGACAGTGCTGCCTGCCACGCCTAGTCGCTTGCCTGCAAATTGCCGCCTGAACCTCCTGGTGGCTGCCCCATGTCATTGGTAGCTGAGCGCTATGCTAAATTTCATTGGTAGTAGCATAGCGCTCAGCTACCAATGACATGAGTCATGTCACATGACGACATCACTCTAGTCGTAACCCAGCCCGGGGTCCGGTGCGTGCAGCCGCCCGGCGCCATTATTTTTGGTAACACTGCATCGCACACCCAGCGACACACTGGGCTGCAACGTTACGTTACAAACAAGCATTTACAAAGCAATAGGTCTCGCACACAAGTTTAAGCTATTGGCATTGTAAATGACAATGCCTTTTATTTATCAGTTTTAAAAAACAACATATAAATAAAAGGCATTGTCATTTACAAATACCAATAGCTCAAACTTTCGCAAATCCGAGACCTATTGCATTGTAAATGCTGCATCTGCGCCCTATGCAGTCTGCAATCTGCGATGTTGTCACGCCCAGTGAAAGTTAGAAGGTAAGACTATAGCTATGCACTGCTACAATTAAGGGCATAATTATATATTTTTTTCTCCTAACTTTTGCATTGCCTTCAAATACAAGCAGGGGGGGGGGGGGACAGCTGCCCCGCTGGTATGCTGATCCAAACAGCGGAAGGCTGCCACATTTATGAAAGGACGGGGTGGGGTGATAATGAGCTCAGCATTGCAGCATGTCCGAGCCCTGGGGGCGGAGCGGTCTGCTGTTAAAAACTAAATTAAGTAGAGCATGTCAAAATTAAGTAAAGCATGTGAAATGTAAGCATGCACAACATGGGCAGGACGGAAATGAGGGGCTGTGAACAGCAGGCACCAAAGTGCGTGAAAGTGACTCACTGACTTTCATTTCCTGCCATCTACAACACAGGCAGTAAATCCAAAGCTAAAAGAGGCGTTTGAAAACTGTCGGTGATGACGTCGCCACACCACGAGTGCTGGAAGGGAAGTTTACTAATCCAGTGGCTTTCAGTTGTATCAGAATGCTGCAAATGGAGAGGGCTGATGGATAAACCCCAACTTTCAAAAATGCTTTATTTCCGATGTTGTGTACTATCCGATTGCAACATCGGAAATAAAGCATTTTTGAAAGCTGGTCTTTTTCATCAGCCCCTCTCCATTTGCAGCATTCTGAAAGCCACTGCATTAGTATACTTCTCTTCCAGCACTTTGTACTGTGCCGTTTGAGAGATTAAAGCAGGAGCCTGTGTTACTTCCCTGACAACGTGAAGAGGATACGATAATATAGGGGCTTCAGAAGGCGAGGAGTCACATAAGGAAACAGAGGCAGATGGAGGGGGAGAGGGCATATAAATGGAGAGAGAGCGTGGAGGCAATGACTAGAGAGGGACAAGGGAATGAAGCGAAGAATAAGGAGGAAAAAAAGAAAAAATCGCAGAAATGCCAGAGTGAGCCAGGAATGACAGGGAGGAGAGAGGCAGAGTGAAATATGAGCTGCACAGACAGCCAGCGCCTGGCTTTTACAGACGTGCTAACAAAGCACTCTAAAAAGGAGGGGGTGGGGAAATTGACTTTAGGCGAGGGGGAGAGGGCTGTGAGGAGAAGCAAAGCATCCTAGTGGTCATCTTTAGATTAAAACAAGCATTGGCATAGCAATAGGTCTCGCCTTTGGGACCTTATAAGTGGACTGTTAACATTTGCAAAAAAAGACACTAAAGCAGTAGAGACCTACCTTTCTATATAAGGAAAAGACAATCCAAGCATACGTAAATACAGACTGAAATGACACGACCGAATCCCTGATGGAAGCGTAGTCCCTGTGGGGCAGTCCATCGCTAGGCTGCTAACAAGGACCTGCTGGAAATGGGGACCGCTGCACCATGCAACTCCTCTGTAAAATAACATGAAATATAAAGTTATCCCAATGAGATAAGGATCAGTGGAATTTGGCAATGTTCCTGATAGTCATACAGATAGTCAGATAAGCCTGCACGTACATAATAACCTGCAAGGTTACTCCCACATCAGCCAGGTTGGCTTCTTTTCAAGGAAGAGGCAACGGAAGAGGAAGAGGCATAATACCAGCAAATTATGCTCCTATCACACTTTTCATTAAACACAACCTTTCGAGTGAATTGTACTCGGCCACTTATCACTTTGAAAAGATAAAATAAAAATCAGACGTTGCCACAAACAGGCTGTAATTATAATATATGTTCAGGCTGGCCCCCTCCTGCTACCGTTCGTGTCATTATCTCTCAAGATCTCATTCGCTTATCCAGCACATTAGCAGACAGGAGAGGTGAAATCGTGACCTACTTAATTCCGATGACACTCAGCTCAGCACTATATGATTTTTCCTCGGGCGATGTTGGGGTTCACTATCTCCCATCCTGGACTAGAGCAGGAAGGTCACTTAGTTTTAGGATCGGTGTATCCTCCTCTTCTGTGTAAAATGCATTACTTTATGGCCCGGTAAACCTAAAGTTACGACGTAGTATGGCAAACGCTTGTCTTAGCTCAGTAGGTAATGCGCCTGCAGTGCACGATGTGTAAGGCGCCTTTTCACGCGCAGAAAGCTGTGGGTTAAACCGGCTGTTGAGACCCGCCCTCAAAGCTTCTTTTCATCCTTTCGAGGATAGTGAGTTGGAACCACTGGGTTGGCCGAAGACTTTTCACTTAAAGCGCTGAGAAGCTGAGGTGCTACACATGCGCCTCACTTTTGAAACCCTAACTTGCCCAAATCCAGTAAACTAGCACACCCCCCCCCATCTCTGGCCTGTTTAGATTTTATATAGCGCTTCTGTACGAGCAAGGGTGATAGCAGGGCCGTTATGTATTACATTGACGGGACCAAACCCCTTCGTAAAAACACAACTGTTTGTAGCTTTCTCCCAACCCTATAAAAGACATGCCATTTCAAAGGCAGGGATCTCCAGGTCAATTGTTAAACGTATCCAAACCTGCTATTTTTATTTTTTTTTAAACAGTTTTATATAGCGCGTACTTGACCCGAAGGTATCGGGTATCAGAGTGCTTTACATAGCACCAGTTGCGTTACATGAGGACACATTCATTTTTGTTAGGCACGGGGAGATTAAGTGATTTGCCCAGAATCGCAGGATGTTCTGTGTCATTGCCGGGACTCGAACAAAGTTCCCCAGATTCGAGGTCCACCGCCATAGCCGTTAGGCCAACTCCTCTCCCCTATCCTAAAGCTAAAAGAACCCTACCTTCTTGCCCCAGATCACACTCCACCCACAGACAGGGCGCTACTATAGCTTGTCTGGGGAACATACCTATAGCAGACATCTGTAAAGCTGCCACTTGGTCTACTCCACACAATTTTACAAAACATTGTTTGGACATCCTATCAAGAGAGCCAGCCAAAGTGGGTCAAGCTGTCCCCAAGACTTTGTTTCAGACCTGTGCGCAATCCACTGGCTAGCCACAACTTGGGGTAGTACTGCTTTTCACTCTATGCACAACATGTGTACCTACAGCCACACTTGATACGAAGCGAATATCTTACTTACTCTGTCAGCATCTGTTCGCTGCATGTACTGCTGTACATTTACATGCACCCACTCTTCTCCCCGTGAGTCAGTCTTCAATACAGAAATCTTCCTCTTACCACACTCTACTTTCTATTTGCATGGTCACTTTTCTTTTCTGTGCACACTATTCCATACTTAGCCTCACCCGTTAGACAAATCTATGGTACATGAAGGGATAAACGTACAAGAACGCCTGGTCTCCAAAGAACAAAGATTAATATACAGGGGACGTGGCCACGATGGCGCCCTTGTGGCAGCACTACAATGGAGCTCTGCTGCATGCATACGGGACAGCAGCATCGGAAGCATTGCCGAGGCAGCAACATCCATACACCTCCAGTGCACTTGGGAGGGGGTGGGGGAGCAGACATTAAAGCACAGAATTACCGCGGCTGCGGAATTGGTGCGATCTGCAGCTCTTCACGCCTTGATGCCGAACTTTTAAAATGACCGCCCTGTAACCCAGTTTGGAGCATCCCAGATGGCGCCCGAGGCCCGTGCAGGCCACCGGAGCATGGCGAGTAGCTGTCCGTGAGGAGTGGGGCTCCGTGTGAAAGCACATTACAGATGTGGGAACTCGAGTCGCGGTATGCATGGGCCCCCACTGCCGTGAGGCACCGCAAGATCAGCACCATAAAAGACCCAGCAGGGATCCTGCCGTCTACCTCCCACTGTGTGACTCCGGGGGCAGAGACAACCAGTGGGCCTGAAGTTGCTTTGGGCGCTACCCGCACACCTGGATGACTGCTACTGGCTGAGATAGCGTCGCGCCGGACCACGAGGTGTGCTGGCTGTATTTGGTGGCTCCAAGCTGTGCCAATCGTTCTTGAGTACCTAAGGGCCCTACAACACAGCCTAGAAACACCTACCTAAAATAGTGATGTGGCGCGCCGTCACACCGCCCCTTAGAGACTTGGCTGGAGGGTTAAGATCCCCACTTAACGCCCTGAAGAGAATGATACCCGTGACGCTTGTGCCCAGGATTCTCTGCGCCGGTTGCTGCCTGAGCGTATTCCATGGTGGTGCCTCCTGAGCTGATGCGGGGCCCTTCGTGCAGGCAAAGCAACTATTTGGCAAAACACCAGTCGGGGGATCTGCATTCCAGAGTCAGGAGTGTAAATCTGTGACAACACACGGCACAGGAGCGGCCCGATACCCTTGAGAAGGCCCGTCTCACTCTGCATCATGACTATGCACCGCTCTATAAAAGACAACGTTGAAAACCATGCTGGGCAAACCCCCGCTAAACAAGCGCGCGCGCGCCTCACACGGCAGCAGGGGGAGGGGGCCTGCGCGATTCCCTTGCGGGAGCGAGCGGCGCCAGGAACGATAATTACTACCATATGGCGCCGCTCGCTCCCGCAAGTGAATCGCCAAACGTGCACGCGTTGCCATTGAAGGCAATGGAACGCGTGCACGTTTTAGGCTGAAAAGCCGAATCGATGGCAAAAGGTCTTTTTGCCTATGCAACGCATGCGCGCTGCGTAGGCGAGACCTAAAAAATATTTACAGGGCAGTTGAAGCAGCAGCGACGTGCATTGTTTTAGCAACACAGAGTCTGCTGAGCTTCATGAAACATGAAGCGTGGAGGCTGTGAAGCAGTCGCCGTGCTGATAAATGGCGCGCCGCTACACACGCTTCCACTGTAGGAGTACTCCAGGCCTATAGAAGTGCCTTCCCAGTGTGTTATGAGTGACTGCCACTTACTGCAGTATTATACCTCTATTTGTATTTTGTACCCCATGTATCATGTATTTTGTACCCCATGTACCCCCTGTTGAATTCACGCCCTCTCTACTACCTCAAGGAACTTCTTCCACTATAGGAAATTCTGTACTCCAAGCCTATAGAAGTGCCTTCCCAGTGTGTTATGAATGACTGCCACGTCTGCAGTATTATACCTCTATTTGTATTTTGTGCCCCATGTATCATGCACACCTGTCACTTTTTCCTCTTGGAAATACCTCTTTTTGTATCTGGTTTGTTTGTTATCTGCACAATTGTCACTTTTCCTCATGCAATGTAACGCGTGCTTTTGTATTATGCTCACTGGTATCCTTCTCCTCATGTAATGTTACTGTTCCTATTGTGAAGCGCTCTGACACCCTCGGGTAAAGTCCGCGCTATATAAAAACGCATAAATAAATAATAAATAAACACGCACCCAACAAAGTGCCCCTCGTAAATAACAAGCACATTAATGAACGAAATTTGCAGTCCCAAAAAAAAAAACAGTATTGCTCGATGTTTTTTTTTTTTTGGGTTTCATATAGCGCAAACTCCACTCGAAGGTAGCAGTGCTTTAAATGAGCACCAGTTGCATTCTCGAGATTAAGTGAATGAGTGCCAGATGGTGGTTTAGTGGCACCCAGGATGCCAGAGCCGGCGCTGGGAGTATGGTGGGCCGAGTTAGCACAGCACGCCATGGCCAGCAGCTGCGACGCTGGTGAGGGCAGGAAGCTGGCAGATGTGGAAATGCGAGCAGCAAAGAAAACAAGTAGTCCCTGAATAAAAAGATAACAGCCAGCAGCGTAACTAAACTGTAGTTGGTCGGTGCTGCTTCCTGCTAAAACGGAAGTGACATATCAGATCTTCAGCCAACAATAAGACAGATAAGAAGAGCAATGCCACACTTAACCAATGGCAAGCGGCAAGACAAATTACCCTCCATATTCTGTTTACTATAGGTCTTGCGACAGCGCATGCGCTGTCTGGGCTCGACCTAAAAAGAATGTCCAGCAGCCCAGTGTGTCACTGGGCTGCTGGAGTGCCAGCGTTACAAAAAAGAATGGCGTCCGGCCGCCGCCCGCACCAGCACACGGCACCAGTAAGTATGGCCCGCACCGGACCGGCGATCCAGGGGGGGCAAGTGCCCCTCCTTGCCCCCCCCTGCGGATGCCCATGGCTGCTGGTCTGTGGGTTTCTGGCCCTGCCTATGGGCACCCAGCTGTCTGTATATACATTCCGGTGTCCATTGGTGTCTGTGCCGTTGTTCCATAGGTGTCTGGTGGGAGGAGCAGTGACGCCAGAGCAGCCGACGTTGGGACTGGTGGGGCCGGGGTCCACACCCAGGGTTGGCTCGAAATCCTTTGATTCTGGGTAAATCACCAAATCTCCCCGCGACAAATTAGAGAAAAAAAATCTGACTTCGTGTATTGTAACTGGTGCGCATGTAAAGCGCTGTAATGCCCTGGGCCTAGTTGGCGCTATACACATCAGCAGACAATAGCTGTCTTCTGCATGCTCTCGAGGCGTCTACTTTCCTTCACATGGGAGTGGTTTGTGTACAGTTTCTGGCTTCCTCGTCCGGTAACAAGGTTGAAACTGCGCCGGCTGAGATCTGGGAAAGTCCCACATTGCGCAATCTGAGAAGAGGGGAGGCCGGCCAAAGAAGCAGAAGACGTGTCCTGGGGACTTGAAGCCTTCATAGAAGCAATAATTAGGGATCAGTGGGCCTCTCTGGGCCCCGGTGCCACTGTACCTGGTGCACCAATGGAAGCTACGCCCCTTCCCTTTTTTTGCCCCCAAGAATGTGAAGTTTGTAGTGGAACTGTTACGGTTTTGTGCATAATCGTGGCGCACATTTTATCAACCACAAGATGATGAAATGACGGAGCAACGGCCTGGGGATCTGAACATGTCACTTGGGAGTTACAGATGAATTTCAGCAGCTAGTCCTTGGCCAAAGGCTTTAAATGGGATGAAAAAACTGGAGGGTCTCTCAAAGGGGCGCGGTCAATGTATAAGGGCGTGGCTTAAAAACACGTAAGATAAAAAATCTGTGCTTAGCATGGTGTGCCGCCCGGCTTGTATTTTGCTGTTTCTGTCATTGCATCCAGATATGGTACAACAAATAACCTCATACTTACAACAAGTCAGAACTATTGGCTTTGTCAGTGGTTGTTAGTTGCATAAGATAAATAAACAGCAACTATGGCTTGTATATAATATTGAAAAAGCTTCCACTTAAAGCCCTGGTGACACCAGGACAATGTTGCTGCTCCTGAGTTTCAAAAGGAGAAGGGAAATCCAGAGAGAAAATGACTCTCTTAGAGGATTTCCCTTCCCCTACAACGCTCACCTGGCATGACGTCATGCCTTACCTTCTCCACTAGTGAGAAGTGAGCAGGGTGAGCATCCGCACATCGATGTGCCTGCTGTCCGGAAAAAAACGGGCCGCCTGGGGATATTAAGGTGTCACTTGGAAATTACAGATGAATTTCAGCAGCTGGTCTGTAGCCCGTTTTAGATCCGTTTTTAACCTGAAAACTCGAGGCCAGAGTGAAGCGAAGATTTAGTTCCACCTGTGAGGATGAGTAAACTAACTTTTTAACCTTTTGCCTAATTTTGCACAACTCTATTAAATAACTTTGTCCTCACAAAAGCCCTTTTGGTATGAAAATGATCCTGCAGATAGTCAACAAGTCAAACAAGCATTGGAAAGTCTACGGACTGGCTTTACTGTGGTAAGGCTGGGGTGTACCCAGACGGTTTGAGCTTCATTAGTGTGTGCCCTGCTTCATGCCACAGCAGGCTGGGGGATAAAAGAGCAGGGTGAAGTCACGTGAGGCACAGAAAGAGGAAGTTGACCAGAGATGAGGCACAAATAGACAGGCAGATTCATTTATTTCAATTTTACAACATTAAAGCCTGACCTACTGAGTTTGCCAGTTGTTAGACATGGAGTCTGTAGTTGGCAGAGGTTTGCACCCTGTCCACGTGAGGCTCACAATCCTAGTCAGGGTAAGTCGGATACACTCCCTAAATTAACCTGAGCTCACCTTCTGGTAGCTTGGCACAGAGCAGTAAGGCGTAACTTCAGAGGCAATACCTTTCCGGATCAGTTAAAACAGCAAACCGTTGACACCACACAAAAATAATCCACACCAGGTTAGAAAAATAGGGCATGATTTTATAAATACAAGACCCAAACAACAAAAATCTAATCAGTAGATCCGGAGACAAGCACCTTTAAAGTTTTAGGAGAAAATGGCGCAAAAAAGTGCAAAGCGCCAACTGTACTTATTTGGTTGCGCTGGACTGGGACAAAGTCACAAGTTTAGGCCGACCGCGATGGAGTGCGGGCCGGCTACAGGGACCCGCTTGGGCCCGCTGAACACAGTACCTTAAATCCTGGTGCATGGTCTGCTCAGCATTGCTTTGCGGCAGTTCCGATGAGCACCACAGAGGGCAGAGCACCTTGGGCCTGCTTCCAAGGGTTCAGGACTGGGGTGGCACCACTTGGCAGGGCAGACTCACAGATGGCAGAGTCCAGGTGCAGGTTGGTTGGAAGTCTTTTCTGTCCCTGAGACTCCAGAAAACGGGACACCAATTTAGCTGGTCCTTGGAATCACTCTGGATTCAAGAGGTGCAGGTCCAGTCCTTCACACCCAGGCTAGGGGGCAAGAGGTCAGCACAGCAAAGCAGGAGTCTAGCAGAGTGGCAGTCCTTGTAGCAGCACAGCAGTCCTTCTTCCTGGCAGAGTATCCACAGCTCCAGGAGTGTACTGAAGTGGTGGAGTCTGAGGTCCTGTATTTATGTTTTGGTGCCCTGGTTCTGAAAGGTGGGAGAAGCTTCTAGGCAGTGGCTTTGAAGCACAGGAAATTCCATTCCTCGTTGCTCCAAGCTGGCTGCAAAGGCAATACAGTGGCATTTTCAGACTTGCAAATTAAAATCCAACTCTACTTTTGGTTGTGATTTTTAAATTGTGATTCCAGAGACGCCAAACTCGAAATATCCATCTTTCCCCAATTAAAATTATACTTATAAAATATAATAAGGTACTCCCAATGTAAACCTATGGGAGAGATAGTCTTGCAGTAGTGAACAACAAATGTAATAGTTTTTCACTAACCGGACATGTGAAACTTAAGAGTACCTGTTCAACTCTTGAAATAAAGCAAACACAAAAAGAGATGATGGACAGAGGGCTGACATTTTCAGACACTCACCCCCAGTCACAGATCTGGGTTGAATCCCTCATCGTTCTTTAGCTCACTTCGCCACCCCAGTTCAGATCCAGCCTTATGCAAATCAGTCTTGACCATGTCCCTCATGGGAACAGTCCAGCCTGAACTGCCAAGCCAGGTCTTCCCTGGACCGGAAATAAGCATCCTGGGACCGGTTTCTGGGAAACACCCCTCATCAGCTAGGCACAGTCCAGCCTGAACTGCCAAGCCAGGTCTTCCCTGGACCGGAAATAAGCATCCTGGGACCGGTTTCTGGGAAACACCCCTCATCAGCTAGGCTAGCTTGAATCCAGTGGCAAAGTGAGCAGTCAATTAGGAATTTGTGAAGCGAGCTACTCACCCGTGAGAGCCTCAAGGCGCTGGGGGGAAGGGGGTGCAGCTTCGAGTCAGCTGAAGAGCCAGGTCTTGAGGCTCTTCCTGGAGGTGTGCAGAGTGGGGGAGCGTCTGATGTTGATTGGGAGCTGGTTCCAGGTCTTTGCCGCGATGTAGGAGAAGGCTCTTCCACCTGTTCTGGCTTTGCAGATGCATGGGGTTTCGGCGAGGTCGGAGGATTGGAGGTCTCTCTTGGGTATGTGGAAGGAGACTCTTTCGTTGAGGTATTGGGGTCCGGTGTTGCGGAGGGATTTGTAGGCGTGAGTGAGTAGCTTGAAGGTTACTCTCTTCTCGACGGGGACCCAGTGGAGGTCTCGCAGGTGCTGGGTGATGTGTTCATGTCGTGGTATGCCGAGGACGAGTCTGGCTGCGGTGTTCTGGATGGTCTGGAGTTTGCGGAGCAGGGATTTGTTGATTCCAGCGTAGAGGGCGTTACCGTAATCCAGTCTGCTTGTTATGAGTCCGTGGGTGACGGTCTTTCTGGCCTCGGGGGGGGGGGGGTGAAGAAACATTTGAAGGTCTTGCATAGGATGCGGAGGGTGTTGAAGCAAGTGGAGGCGACGGCGTTGATCTGTTGGGTCATGGTGAGGGAGGAGTTGAGTATGATGCCGATGTTCCGGGCGTGGTCTGTAGGAGTCGGGGGAGAGGGGTGGGGGGATGGGGTGTTGCAGAGGGCAGTGGGCCACCAGGTGTTGTCCCTTGCTGAGGGGGTGGATCTGAGGTTTTCTGTCTTCTCCGAGCTGAGCTTCAGACAGCTGCTGCTCATCCAGGATGTGAAGTTTTTCATTCCTTCCTGGAAGCAGAGTCTGGTGGTGTGGGGATCCTTTGTGAGGGAGAGGATGAGCTGGGTGTCGTCGGTGTAGGATACTATGCTGAGTCCATGGTGTCTGACAATGACGGCGAGGGGGGCTATGTAGATGTTGAAGACCGTGGGGCTGAGCGATGATCCTTTGGGTACTCCGCAGTTGATCTCTGTGGGTTCGGAGAGGAAGTGTGGGAGTCTGATATTTTTGGTTCGGCCGGTGAGGAAGGAGCGGATCCAGTCGAGGGCGGTTCCCTGTATGCCGGCATCGTGGAGTCTGGCGGTGAGAGTGTGATGGGAGTCGGTGTCGAAGGCTGCAAAGAGGTCTAGTAGGATGAGGACCGTGGTGTGGCCCTGGTCGAGGAGAGTGCAGATGTCTGTGGCGAGGAGGGTGGTCTCAGTGCTGTGCTTGCTGCGGAATACGGGTTGGGAAGGATCGAGGATGGAGTTGTCTTCGATGAAATTAGTTAGCTGGATGTTGACGAGCAAGGGACCCAAGTCTGGGCATATCCTGCCAACTTAGGGCAAACATAGCAAACACAAGGAGATGATGGACCGAGCGCTGAAACTTTTCAGACACTGAACTGGGGTGGCGAAGTGAGCTAAAGAATGATGATGGATTCAACCCAGATCTGTGACTGTGGGTGAGTGTCTGAAAATGTTCAGTGCTCCGTCCATCATCTCGGTGTTAACTCTTGAAATACCCTACCTTAGGGGAGACGTATGTATTAAAAAGGAAGGTTTGGGCCTGGCATGAGGGTTACATTGCCAGGTCGAAATGGCAATTTAAAACTGCACACACAGGCTCTGTAATGGTAGGCCATAGACATGTTGACAGGGCTACTTAAGTGGATGACATAATCAGTGCTGCATACCCACTAGTAGCTTTTAATTTACAGGCTCTGAGCACATGTAGCGCACTTTACTAGGGGCTTATAAGTAAATTAAATATATCCATTATGGATAAGCCAATATTACCATGTTTTAAGTAGAGAGCACATGCGCTTTAGCACTGGTTAGTAGTAGTAAAAGTGGCCAGAGTCCTAAAGCCTACAAAAACAAGGTCATAAAAAGAGGAGGAAGGCAAAAGGTTTGGGGTGACCCTACAGAAAGGGCCATTTCCAACACTACCCCCCTCCTGCCTAAAGCCAGGGTAGACTAATCATTACCTTGATGGACTTCTCTGCCCAGGGACAGACTGGCTGTAGCGGGCACCAGGTGTTTTACCAGTGGACTGGAAGGGTGGGGGGCGGTTTTCGACCAGTTGGGGCTGGTTTTGTTACTGGGGGCCAGGTTTGCAGCAGTGCTGCAATATCACCCCCGTAACAGAAGCAGCACTGCTGCCCCTTTAGCACTGCTGCCGCTTTTGACTAGCGACCCTGACCCTTCCCCCCCCTACCCCTACCCCCACCTCCACCCCCACTCAGGGCCGGTCCAGAAGAATTGCCAGGGCTGGTGTGCGTTCCAGTCCGGCACTGGATAGAACATGGTCAATGGCCCACTCTTGCAGGGGCACTTTCCAGTTCTAAGCCTCTCTGAACCCAGTTGGATTCCTCTGTCTATACTCTCTTGAGCCACTGAACTGACCAATGGGGGAACCCTTCTCATCTGTGGACCCCATCTGTGCAGCACCTAACCTTAACTTGCTCACAGAAGCCTCCAGTAGCCAGACAGTACCACCATGGTCAACAATCTCATGCGGCCCATTCCAACCCAGGGAAACTCTGTCCATAAGGACAACCACCAACCGAGGCTATCTGACCACTGTCTGAGTCCACACCAGGCCCCAGGACATTCTCTTGCCTCTGACCTCTTTTGTTTCTCAGAGTGGGGGGCAGTAGCCTCCGGTGTTTTGCACCCTTACTCCACTCTACCTCCCACCAATTCAGGTGGTGGTATCCAGAGACTTGTCACTCTGCCCCGTGTCTGCACCCAGAGGCGGAACTGGAGACCAGAGTGGGCTCTCCCTCACCCTGTTCCTACCTCTGGGGTCCTGTACCCTTTGTTTGTGAGTGGTACCCTCAGAAAACTGAATTGTTAGGTCACCTGTGGGGGCTGCCCCTTCCTGTTCCCCTGACACCGGGGGCAACTCATTCCCCAAAATGCAGTCTGTGGGCATCTGGGGACTAACTATGACCCTCCTCTGGGTCACCTCCCCACCCCACTCTATGGATACCAGGGCCATAGGGCAGAAGAAATCCTGCCCATGGGCTGGAGTTACCCAACATATCTGACCGGTGTACTACTCTGGGGCAACTAGCTTTTCCACAACCATGGTCCAACTAGCCCCGCTGTCCCTCAGAGCAGTGACTGGGACCCCATTCACTTTCACCTGGTGGAAGTGACGACTCTCACCCTCCGGGATCACCAACTCACCCTCTGAGTCCACCTCCCAACTAAGGGATATCCCGGCATGGTATGTGACCTGCCCCTGGTGACTACTACTGCGCCGGGTCTCGTGGCGTAATGGACTAATGAGTCAACTGTAGGGGCCCGTGTTTGCCCTTATGGTCACAGGTTCAAATCCCAGCAGGCACACTCAGCTTTTCATCCTTCCGAGGTCGATAAAATAAGTACCATTGAGTTGGGTAACAATAAACCTCTGTTATTCGGCACCAAGATACCCTTCTGTGTGAACCTGCGCTTTACAAATACACATTATGTTACGTACCCCTAAGGACACATTGGCCACCCCTATAGAGGTCCCACCAGTGGGCGGTTTCTTGGGACAGACGGTGTCCCCTGCTTGTGTCCTAACTGGGAACAATCAAAGCAGCAGGGTTAGAAATGGGACGTCCTGGGCCACCGCCCAACAGAACCTCCCTCCTTTTCAGAAGAGACATGGGACCCCTTCCCTTCCCCCACCTTACTCTGGGACCTTTCTGTTCTTCCCTTCACCTCCCCCTCACTCTGCTGGGGGGAGCCTGCACCACCCTTCTTAGGGTCACTCCTAGGTACATTCTTTTGGACCCTGGTGCTGGCCCAGAGGTCCGCCTCCTTAGCAAGCTCGTTTGGGTCAGAGAGCCTACTATCGACCAGGTTTTGGCATAGACCTGGAAAACAAAGACTGAACGTGCTCTTTTGTAAACAAATTATACAGCCCCTGGTAATGCTTTGCCTCAGTGCACTTCACCCAACCATCCAGTGCCTTGCTAATGGAATGCACACAATCCACCCAGGTCTGTTGGGATAGCTTCTGACTGTCCCTGCACTTCTGTCTGTACTTCTCTGGGGTCAGACCAAACTTTATGGTTAGGGCCTCCTTCATGTGTGGGGGGGGGGCATACCTCATCCTGTCAACCCCTTCTAGGGCCAGTAGGGTGTCCCTCCCCCCCCACTAGGGATGTGCCTCCACAGACTAGCTCCCCAATCCTCCTGAGGGACCTTGTCTATCTGTAAAGCAATATCGTAGGCCTCAAACCGTCTGTCTGTCATCTCTCACCACATAGTCAGACACCAGACCCTTGGGTATGTGGACCCTCCTGTCAGAGGACACTGAAGAATTGCTGCCGCCACTAGACTCTACTTGCTTAATCTTTAAATCCAGTTCCTTTAGGCTCAACTCATGAGCCAACATGAACTTCCTCTCCTCTATGGCCAGTTTAATTTCCCTGCCTCCAATGTGAGCCTAGCGAGCTCCAATTTAAATTTTCTTGTTTCATTTGTGTCTGGGTGCCACTGGCTTGTAGGTTTTTGACACTGCCTTTGGGCATCCGGGTGTCTGTATATACAATTCGGTGTATGTGTGCCGTTAGTTTCCGGTACTGCTTGTGAATTTCTGTGTGTGTCCATGGTTGTGTGGGATCATGGGAGAGTCGGTGGGACTGTCCCAGCCTCACAAGTTTTACACTTTCTGTGCCCACAGTATTCCCTCCGCCCCCATGGAATCTCTTTAGTACCGATACAGGCAACCTCCCCCCGCAAGAAGAACATAGCATGCACAGCAATACAATAAACACACAAGACATGTTTGTTGGGAAACATTTTGCTGCAGGTTTATTTCATACCAGAGATGTATGCCAACATGGTGGGTTAACTTGCGGGCGATCCAAGGGCAGGCAGCGGTGACTAACCTAAGCTGCACTGCCCGCCTGATGAGCCAACTGCACCGTGGCCAACCCAATCAGTGCTACCATTTTGTGGAGATTATCCCCCTTAAATACTGTGGACCACCAGTCCATCCCTTTACTCGCGCCTTTTTAGGGGTGGAGCGTGTCCAGGCAAGCCCCCGGTTGCTCAGGCTTACAACCGCCCGAAGGACTAGCGGGGCACCGTCACTTTCCTCCAAAGTCTTGCCGTAAAGACTCCTGGGGTGGTATGGCTTCTGCACCACTATTTTGCTCCTGAAGAGGGTACCCCTATGTACCATTCAGCCTTCGGATCGCCTTGTAACTCCGCAAAAGCCCTGGATGTGTCCGCCGTCATATCCGGGGCCCTCCTACCATGGCAGGCTCCATAACCTCCTGCAATCTGCAGATACCAGTCCTTCCAGCTGAACTAATTCCCTCTCAACCTCTGGCAAGTGTGACCCATACCTATCGGGGTACCCTGTTGTGTTTGCGCTAAAGAGGCCATGCCTAATTTACCAAGCCCTTCTTATTTGATTTGATTTTGAATTCGGGTTGAACCAGGCCCTCCTGCTTGGTGGGCTTGTACTTGGCTTAATTTACCCTTCTGTAGGAAAGTTCGATGGCCTCACCGGAAGATGGGAACTACTGTTCTCCTCATTAACCACAGTTCCAAGATATGTCCCTCCGATGCCCTCTGTACTAATGGGCCTTCTGATTAGAGTTTGGCTGGGCCCGGAATATACCCCTCATTGGCCCGGCCCCGACTTCAGGATTCACTAGTAAATGTAGAGGTGTCCGCCTTCAAGGCCACAAGTATGTTTGTTTAATAAGTTATTGTTGTGGCCAACACAATACCCTTATCTTTATCCACTGACCTCCATTTGTTTAATTGTGGAGCACCAGCCAGGGATAGGACCCCATGGGGATATAAAACAGCTCTCTTTGTAACCACAGTTCTGTGTGATACCAAACAAAACGCACTGTGTGCAAGTTTGTGCATCTTCTTTTGGGGGTGACTAAGCCTTTGTTTGCCCCCTTACTTGGAGGGTCCCAAATACGAGGGTTCAGCCTCATGACCAAGTGCCACACCAGCAAGTGCATCGGATTGAAACTGCATCATGTCCTTTTGAGGACGCCTGTTGCTCTTCTTCCCTCCTAAACCATGACAAAGGTGGATCTAAAACGGGGGGCGAGGCGGGGGTCCCCAAGTGTACTCAAAATATACTGCTACATATCACGTCATTATTGCCTGCAAAAACCCATCAGCCTGACTGCGATCTGTAGATGCTGTCGCCATGCTGGCGTCCCCACCCCAGCGTATGTAGCCCATAGCCAGACATTTGCCAAAGGTATACCAGTGTGCAGAAAAGATGCCAATGCCTTTGGATATTGAGAACCAAGGGTAAAACTTATGAACGAATTTACCTGCACCTTCCTTACTAGGAATGTGTTCTGGTGATAGTCTGCATATCTGCTCCAAGCCCAATTTCTCAACACTATTGAAGCCACAGCACACCTTTTAGAATGACTGACGAACCCCTACCCTTGCGTGAGTAGCCCAGGGCCAGACTTCTGCTGATGTATACCAGCATGCAGAAATGTGGATGGAAAAGCTACTGGGATGGAGAGAACAATACTTGCAAATCGCCTGCCCTTTCTTAAATTATGGGAATTGTTGGAAACGGGGTTACCGAGTCCGTTATGGTAGCATGGCGCAAAGCGGGGAAGGCACGCGAAGGCAATGTGTAAGGCAGTTGTGCAGCCCACTCTTACTTTGACTCAGAAATGCGGAGCAATAACAGGACACCACACCAGGCTTGCGTAATTAAAATCAAGTTCCTTTAGGTCAATCAAGGTTGCATCAGATTAGGCAGATTATTTCAACTTTACATTGCATTTTGTTAACTGGTGCACATTCTTCTTAAAAAGACCCTCAACAGTGTAGGCCACTAAAAGGCCAAAGGAATCATCTCCTAAAAACACAGCACCAATAATGATTACCGGGTGCACTAAGAAATCAGGGCCTAGAACATGCAAAACACTTCAGGCGTATTAAAATCCCTTGCAAATAGGCACATACATCAGGCCTAGATAATCA
The DNA here is from genome assembly GCA_963921515.1 of Calotriton arnoldi. Classification (NCBI taxonomy): domain Eukaryota; kingdom Metazoa; phylum Chordata; class Amphibia; order Caudata; family Salamandridae; genus Calotriton; species Calotriton arnoldi. The sequence goes on along the minus strand of CAWUFW010007292.1, from coordinate 860,356 downwards.
TTACCGCATGCGGGACAATATGCGGGAGGAAATCCTAGAGGGAACCCCTCAACATGTCCAGCAAACTGGGGCTTCCCTATGATGGGGGATTCCTATGTCTCTCAGGGGAGGTGAGGGTTAAATTAGGCTTGGCCCCCTTCTCACCGGGGCCTCGCCGGGTGCCAAATGTTAGGGAGGGCTTTTCCCTCGTTAATCCCCTGGCAATGCTGGCCCCCGGCCCCCAGTGGCTTGTTCTGGCGCCCTAGGGGCCTCCCGGGCTCACCTGCTGTGTCGTGGCTGGTCGCGACTGGGCCCGTTGGGATTCGGCCCTCGCGTTGAGTAACAGAGCCCCGCCGGGCTGTGGAGCCTTTTCCTCCTGTTGCGGGTCGTTGGGGGCCGGTGTCGCACTCCTCCGGCCCCCGTGGAGTCAGCGTTGTAACAAGGGGAAGGGAGCGGGAGCCGGCGGTCCTTCGCAGACGGCTCCCCGCTTCCCTCTGCTGCACACGGAGTTCTCCTACCTCCGTACGTGCTGGGGGGCGGGCCGAGGACGCCGCCCAATCCCAGCGCGGCCTTGAGTTCTTCCGGGGGCTCCCGCTGGCAGTGGAGCCCCTCCGGCGTCGTTCCTCTCGGGCTCTTGGCAGGGACCAATCCCGTCGCGGCCTTTTCGGGGCGGGTCTTCCGACGCGGCGGCTCCTCGCGTTGCCGGGCAACGCCTCCCGCCTCCGGCTCTTCAGCCCCGCGCGGCCTTTTCTTCTCCGGCCCGGACAGCAGCGGCCACGGGGATGATCCGGGGCTCCCGCTGGCAGTGGAGCCCCGCTGGGCGATTCCTTCACCGCGCCCACAGCGCGGGCAGCACGTCGTCGCCCCTACCCAGGGGTACAGGTCCCAGGGCTGCAGCGGTGATCTTTGGGGGCTTCGGTGAGGGCGCGGACGGCGCACCTCACCACACGCACGAAAGGGGGAGGTCTCCCTCACCTCAACACCTCTCTTCACGCGGCGGCGGCCGCGGCGGCGGTTCAGTCACAAGGTCAGTGACTGGGGTGGCAGTTTCTCCCACGTGGAGTTGCAGCGCGGGCGCGCTGACAGCCTATTCACAGGGCTGTGTGGGAAGGGTTCGTGGGGACAGTCCAGCTGCCGGTCTGGGTAGATAGGGGGTGAAGGTCTAGCGCTTAGGACACAGCGCTTCGCCTCGTGATCCCCATTCGAAGATTCAACTTGGGCTCCTGTTACTCTTGGTTTCAGGCTCCTGCGAGGAGCTTCTTGTCAGAAGTGGCTTAGGGTAATGTCCGTGACAAGCGTTTCTTGTCAGAGAGTTCTTCTTCTTATGAGGGGGCGGGTTGTGAGTTGGTGGTTCTGGGGTTGCTTGATGTTCCTCCCAGCACGCTGAAGGTGGTTCCCTGGGTCCCCTCACACTGGGCAAGGTCAGTGGGTGGTGGGCGTTCCTCAGCTATCTTACTTCAGCAGGGCCTCAGCCCTGTCAGCAGCAGTAGTGTAGGTCTCCCCTAGGCCCTAAAGCCTATACTCCGGCGCAGGTTCTCCCAGGTTCAGCGGTGCCTCAACCTAACTGACTAAAAGGTTTTCCCTCCAAGCCTCTTATACCCCTAGGTCAGGTGACCCTCCTAAAGACGGCAAAACTTAACTCCTCCCACAGCCCGGAAGGTTCTGGAACCTTCCGCCTATCTAGCTATGTGGCCCAGAGGCGGGGACGGGATGGATACTGTATCCCTATGTCCCAGCCTGACCCTGGCTACTAGTGTGTATATGTGTAAGGCCCCTCTGCAGTAGCAGGGGCCTGTGGCAGCCATCTTTAGTGAGTTTCATACATGGTAAAACGGCTAGGGGAAAACGAAAAATTTCTGGGAAAAAGGGCCAAGTCCAACAGGAATGTTGAATGTCCAATAAACTGTAGCCTTTGTGCCAAGTCACCAAGTCTTTCCCAAAACTTCCGAACCCCAACACACTTTTTAGACTGACAAAATTATGCAACCTGCTGAGCTGCAATGTCAATAATGCGGGAGCATTTGGCTTATCTACCATTTCTGTTGCAATGACCAGTCTGTTTGCACGGACAGTTTTCTTGATACTATGACGAACAGATTAATAATGTGTCATATCCGCTTTCAGTGAATGTTTGTCTTATTTGCAACAATCCCAGGATATGGGCGAATGTAACGCCTATAGCATTGCAACTACCAGCACGCAGCTACTAGGATGGTGAGAACAGGAGGATAACCCTATTTGCAGTTTACTTTTCTTTTCTTAACTTGTGGGAGTGCTAAATATTTTCTAATAACTGTGGCCTTGTTGCTCTAACGCAGTGTTTCCCCAAAACTCTGGAACCACTGGCTACTTTTAGGATGACAAGCTTAAGCAACCCTCCTAGCTGCAGTGGCGGTAGGCGGGCAACCAGTAACTCGCACTCGTTTAGCGCATTTTTTGTTGAACTGAAAATTAATTTGCACAAACCGTTTTCATTGCTAAACTATGGCAAACAAGTTATTGATGTGTCCTTCGGTTTCTTGAATGTTTGTCTTAAGTGCATTTGCCAGTAAGTAAGTAAGTACTTTGATTTCTTTGGCTGTAACACGCTCATTTACCGCGAGCACCTCTTCTGTTGCAGTGACAGTTTTATTGACAAACTTTGGCGAACAAATTAATACTGTCAAGTCCGGTTTTAGTGCATTTCTGTCTATGATGCATCTGACAGTGAGTCCCTAGATTTGTTTGGGCTGTGATAAAATAGTTGCTTCCGTCACACTTCAGGGTTACAAGGCATGCGCTTAATCTTTTAGCTTTGACTGCTGAGTGTGCCCAGTCGGTTCACCGGTATCGCATTGCAATTTCCTAGACCGTAAAATGGCAGGAGATAGTCGGCCCCAAACCCCGTGCTAACACAAAATTTCATGGCTTATTCTGTTGGGGGACATAGCCCCATGTTCGCCCTCAAAGGTGTGATCTGGACTGCTTTGACTACGTGCCACTGAAGGCCTCGGCAAGTAAAATTGTAATGGATGCTACAAAACATATTACTCAGCATAAGGCTGTCAGTCTTGTATTGACGGAGCCATCCTCCGTCCCGTGCCCCTTTAGAAATCGCCATCCATCCTCCTTGCTCAAGTGGCATTTTCCTAAGAACCTGGTGGTCAACCCTGGGCATGTTAGCACTGAATAACAGGTGTTTGCTGATATTCCCACTCAATGATACTCATTTTAACGACCTCAGCGGGGTGACAGGCTCAGAGAACCCAACAGGGTTTGATCCATGGCCAAGAGGTCGATCCCAGGTCCCCGCAGTGGAAGCTGTAATCCACTGAGCCAACAGCATCCAGCAATGATAGGTCCTGGTCGGCTGCTACTAAAAACGGAGTTGGATAACAGTTCTGCGCAAAAATCTGGTATTCCGCATTTTATATACCATGGAAGCTCATCTGAGATTAGAATCATGGGGCCTTAGTAGTGGAAGTCTATGTTCAATTGCCATATGACCCTTATTCCAACAAGGAATTTCCCCACCTGCAGTAACTACTATACGGATCTGCTCCCAATCTTCCCAGGCTGTTAACATGTTAGTGTGAGTAGTCCAGTGACATTGATGTTGGAATCAAAGATTCGCTGTATATATTTGTTGGAAACGGGGTTACCGAGACCGTTATGGTAGCATGGCGCAAAGCGGGGAAAGGCACGCGAAGGCAATGTGTAAGGCAGTTGTGCAGCACACTCTCACATTAACTCAGAAATGCGACGCAATAACCGGACACCACACCAGGCTTGTATAAGTAAAAATCAGGTTCCTTTATCTTGACCAAGATGGCATTCAATTATGCAAATTATACATTACATGCTCTTAACTATTCCACACTCTTTTAAAAGACACTCAACAGTTCCTTTTAAAAACACAGCACCCCTAATGATTCAGGTGCACTACAAATGAGGGCCTATAACATGCACAACACTTTTCAGGTGTTAACAACTATGCATCAGGCCTCGGTACTCTGTACAGCCTATGGTACCCTAGGCAGGAGGGAATCCTACAGGGAACCCCTCAACATGTCCAGCAGCTGGGGGCTACCAAAAGGGGGACTCCTTTATCTCCCGGGGAGGCTACTCTATAGTAGGTGCTTGGCCTTTGATATTATGGCAATATAGGCCCCCTCCCTCTGTAATCCCTCTTCAAGGGTGGCCCCCGGCCCCAGGGGCTTAACCTAGAGCCCTAGGGGCCTCCTGGGCTCACCTGCGGTGTTGTGGCTGGCTGTGGGGCCTTACGGCGCTTCTTCTCTGGCCCGGCCCTCTGTGGTGGGGGCGGGGCCCGGCGCGAGTCTCGCGGCCCTCCGGCCGGTGCTGATCAATTTCTCGAGGCTCTTGTGCCTCTCGCGTGGTGGTTCCCTTTGTTGGGGGCCGGTATGCCCCTCCTCCGGCCCCGTGGAGTCAGGGGAGTGAGTGGGGACTCGGAGCGGGAGCTGGCAGTCCCTGTAGACGGCTCCGGCCTCCCGCGCAGACACCCGCATGTCCTCCTCACCTCCGGACGTGCTGGGGCGTTGCTCTCGGCGGCGCCCAATCCTGGCGCGGCGGCGATTCTTCACGGGGCTCCCGTTGGCAGTGGAGCCCCGGGGACGTCCTCCCGATTGGCTCCGGCTGAGCCAATCGCGTCGCGGCCTTCTCTGCTTCCGGGGGCTCCCGTTGGTAGTGGAGCCCCTCTGGCGTCGTTGAGCTCGGCTCCGCTGGGCCAATCACGTCGCGGCCTTCGGTGGTTGCCTGGCAACGCCCTCTTCTCCGGCGATTGGCTTTGGCAGGCCAATCCCGTCGCGGCCTTTCGGGGCGCGACCTGTGACGCGGTCAGCGTCCCGGCTCCTCGACGACAGCGTCCACGGGCCGAAAGGCCGCAGCAGGCCTCAGTTGAATTCACGCGGCCCTCGGGCTGCGGCGGTGTTCTTCTTGGCCGCGCTGGCAGCGGCAGGGGTCTCGGGCCCGGCGGTGACTTTTGGGGATTTCGGTGAGGGCGCGGACGGCGCCCTCACCACAGCTATGAATAGGGGAGAGATCTCCCTGCCTCAGTTCCCTTCTTCAAGCGGCGGCGGCCGCGGCGGTGATCCGGTCACCAGGTCAGTGACCAAAAGGGGGGGTCAAGTTCTCCCCACACTTGGGGTTGCAGCGCAGGCGCGCTGACAGCCTTATTCACAGGCTGTGTAAGGATGGTTCTTGGGGGACAGTCCAGCTGTCTGTATAGGTGGATAGGGGGTGGAGGCCTAGCGCTTAGGACACAGCGCTTCGCCTCCTGATCCCCTCTTACTGGGTTTCACTTTCTAGTCCTGAAATTCTTGGATGCAGCAAAGTCTCTTTATGAACAGGGGGGGTTGTGAGTTGGTGATTCTTGGAGGGGTTGATGTGCCTCCTGGCACGCTGGAGATGGTTCCCTGGGTCCCCTCACACTGGGCAAGATCAGTGGGTGGTGGGCGTTCCTCATCTATCTTACGGCAGCAGGGCCTTGACCCTGTCAGCGGCAGTAGTGTAGGTCTCCCCCTAGGCCCTAAAGTCTGTACTCCAGCGCAGGTTCTCCCAGGTTCAGCGGTGCCTCAACCTAACTAACTCCAGGTTTTCCCTCCAAGCCTCTTATACCCCTAGGTCAGGTGACCCTCCCAAAGGCGGCAAAGTGTAACTCCTCCCACAGCCCGGAAGGTTCTGGAACCTTCCACCTACCTAGCTATGGGGCCCAGAGGCGGGGACGGGATGGCTACTGTATCCCTCGTCCCAGCCTGACTCTGGCTACTAGCGTGTATGTGTGGAAGGCCCTCTGCAGTAGCAGGGGCCTATGGCAGCCATCTTTGGTGAGAGAGCACCTGCACCTCAGCACTGACCAGCAGTGGCAAGGCGCCCGGAGACCTAGGTCCAGTAAAAATATGGTGGCAAAAATGAGGCGCAGAAAGGGAAAAAAACAGGGTAAGACCACCCTAGGGCTGACAGGTCTAACACACGTCCCCCCAGCCGAAAGAGGGAGAGCTTCCCAACCTCTAGGGAGTTCTCTTCACTAAGGCGGAAAAACCGGGAGAGACCGTCAGCGTTGGCGTGGTCTACACCGGGTCGATGTTCCACCCGAAAGTCCATCCCCTGGAGGGAAATGGACCACCTCAACAATTTGGGATTTTCGCCTCTCATCTGCATGAGCCAGCGAAGGGGTCTGTGGTCGGTCTGGACCAAGAAGTGACAACCAAAAAGGTATGGCCTCAACTTCTTCACCGCCCAAACCACAGCAAAGGCTTCCCGCTCGATGGTACTCCACCGCTGTTCCCGGGGAGTAGTCGTCGGGAGATAAAGGCCACTGGCTGGTCTTGGCCATCGTCATTCAGCTGCGAGAGCACAGCTCCTATGCCATGCTCAGAAGCGTCTGTCTGCACGATAAATTCCCGGCCGAAGTCGGGGGTCCGGAGCACCGGTGCGGTGCACATGGCACGTTTAAGAGTCTCAAAGGCATCTTGGCAGGCAGCCGTCCAGATTACTCTGCGTGGCTGTTTCTTGGAAGTCAATTCCGTCAATGGGCCCACGATGGTTCCATATCCCTTGACGAACCGGCGGTAGTATCCCGTGAGGCCGAGAAAAGCTCGGACCTCTGTTTGGGTCTTGGGGGCTCCCAGGCCATGATGGTCTCAATCTTGGCTTGGAGGGGTTGCACCTTACCTCCGCCCACCAGATGTCCCAGGTACACGACAGATCCCTGTCCAATCTGGCACTTGCTGGCCTTGATGGTTAGACCAGCCCTTTGCAAAGCCTGCAGCACCTCCTGGAGATGCTGCAGATGGTCCTCCCAGCTGCTACTGAAGACAGCTATGTCATCCAGGTAGGCAGCAGAGAAGGCCTCTAGGCCAGACAGCACCTGGTTCACCAACCGCTGGAAAGTGGCGGGAGCATTTTTCAACCCGAAGGGCATCACCTGGAATTGAAAGTGGCCCTCGGGGGTGGAGAACGCAGTCTTCTCCCTTGCTCCTTCCGCCATGGCGATCTGCCAATATCCTGATGTTAAATCAATGGTACTCAAATACCGGGCTGCTCCCAGCCGGTCAATGAGCTCATCCGCCCGAGGGATCGGGTGAGCATCGGTCTTGGTGACCGAGTTGAGTCCACGATAATCCACACAGAACCGAAGTTCTGGTGTGGTGCCCGGGGGCCGCTTCGGCACCAACACTACCGGACTAGCCCAAGGGCTACTGGAAGGCTCAATCACCCCCAGTTCTAGCATCTTTACCACCTCACTCTGGATACTAGCCTTGACCTTATCGGACAGCCGGTAAGACTTGTTCTTCACTGGCGGACTGTCCCCTGTGTCCACATCATGGGTACACAGGTGCGTGATTCCAGGCGTGAGGGAAAACAACGAGGCGTACTGCCCCAAGACCTGGCGGCAGTCCCTCTGTTGCTCTGGGGTCAAGGATGGGGCGAGGACTACTCCCTCTACCGAACCATCCTTCTCGTGGACCGCCAGAAGGTCTGGCAGAGGCTCACTCTCCTCCTCCTCACTTCCATCCGTTATCATCAAGAGAGTGAGCTCGGAACGCTCCTGGTGTGGCTTCAGGCGGTTGACGTGGAGCACCCTGTGGGGTTGACGGGGGTCTTCATGTCGACGACATACGTGGTCTGGCCTTTTCGTTCTAAGATCTCAAACGGCCCAGTCCATCGGTCCGGGAGGGCGCTAAGCTCTCCTGGCTCCATGACCCACACCTTCTGTCCAGCGTCTAACTCTACCGTCCGCGCGTTCCGGTCATACCATTGCTTCATGACGGCCTGACTTGCCTCTAAGTTGTCCGAGGCCTCCTTCCACAGCTTGGCCACTTGGCTGCGGAACGCCAGCATATAGCTGACCACATCACGGGGAAGCTTCGAGGAAGACTTCTCCCACCCCTCTTTGACAAGACTGAGGGGCCCCCGAACGGGGTGGCCATAGAGCAGCTCAAAGGGGCTGAAACCGACCCCCTTCTGCGGCACCTCTCGGTAGGAGAAGAGCAGACAGGGTAAGAGGACGTCCCACTTTCTTCTCAAGTCCTCGGGTAGGCTCCTGATCATCCCCTTCAAGGTTTTGTTGAAGCGCTCCACGAGCCCGTTCGTCGGGGGTGGTAGGAGTGGAGAACCGGTAGGTCACTCCACACTCCTTCCACATGGCCTGCATGTAGGCCGACATGAAATTCGTGCCCCTATCTGACACCACGACCTTGGGGAATCCCACTCGGGTAAAAATCCCCATGAGGGCCCGCGCCACCACCGGTGCTGTGATGGTCCTCAGAGGGATTGCCTCTGGGTACCGGGTGGCGTGGTCTACTAGCACCAAAATGAACCTATGCCCAGCTGAAGTCGGCGGATCCAACGGCCCGACAATGTCAATCCCCACTCGCTCAAAAGGGGTATCGACCACTGGGAGAGGTTCTAGAGGGACCTTCACCTTAGTCCCTGTCTTGCCGCTTGCTTGGCAAGGGGTGCAGGTCTTGCAATAAGTGTCAGAAGTGACGCGCATCCTGGGCCAGTAAAAATGTGGGACCAAGCGCGCAAACGTCTTGTCCTGGCCCAGGTGTCCTGCTAGTGGTATCTCATGCGCCAACTCTAGCAGAAAGGCTCGGTGGCATTGGGGGACCACCACGGCCCTTGAGGACCCATGCACCGGAGCCTTAGGCTCACTGTAGAGGAGACCATCCTCCCAGTAGACATGGTAATTACCAGTCTCTGTTCCAGCTGCTTGGGGGTCGGCCTGTTGCCGTATGCCAACAAGCGTAGGGCACTCCCTCTGTGCCCGGCAAAATTCTTCCCGGGTAGGCCCTCCTTCCACCTGCCACTCTGCAGGGGTCGGCAGGTCCCCCACGGGAAAACCAACCACCTCAGCGGACTCCGGGGTCACCTCCGCGGGCTCCCCATCCATCTCACCGGGTGTTTCCTCCCGGACATCTCCTCGTCCAGCAGTGGGCTGGGCCCTTCTTTCAGGCTCCAACCCGGGCTGAGTTCCTTGTCGGGCAGCCATGGACCGCGTGATAACGCAAGTCCATCCTGGTAACCCCAACATCTCAGCATGGGCATTGAACTCTACCTCTCTCCAGGCAGTATGTTCTAAATCGTTGCCCAGCAGACAGTCAACTGGCATGGCAGGGCTCACCGCAACCTTCATCAGACCTGACACTCCTCCCCACTCAAAGGGAACTTGGGCCACGGGGTAATGACCCAGGCTATTATCTGCCATCACAACCGGGTGGAACTCCTCAGGAATCACCTGCTCTGGGGACACCAGCTGACGTTTCACCATTGTCATACTGGCACCTGTGTCCCTCAGAGCCTCCACCTCCTCCCCGTTCACCAGGACCCTCTGCCGATACTTGGCAGTGTTCTCGGGTACCTGCACCCTTGGGATGATCTCCCTATCCCCCAGGGAAACTAAGGTCAAGCCTGTCCACTCACCTCCCCTACCTAGGGACAACTCCTCCCCAAGCGCTACACTGGCCACCCCGGGGTCTTACCTCCTGTGGGGGCTGGGGCTCTCTTGCGACACTGGGCATCCCCCTTGTAGTGTCCAACCTCCCCGCACTCGTAGCACCGGACAGTTCTGGGCTGCTGACTCCTGTCAGGGTAAGTGGGTTTCTGGTATCCAGATTGGGATGGGAAACCTACCCCTCTCCCAGGCGGTCTATTTTGGGGACCTTTAAAGAACTCCCTCTTTTATCTCCCCCTCTTTCTTCTGGGGGAACACCTGTCCACCTTTCGGGGGATCCGCCCCGGCTCCCTTGTGGGACACCAAAAGTGCTGACCCACGTGTCTGCCTCCTCTGCAAGCTCCCTTGGGTTGGTCAGCTTGCGGTCCACCAAGTACTGGCGCAGCTCCGGAAAACATTTCTCGAGGAGGTGCTCTCTCAAAAACAGGTCGTACAGCCCAGTGTAATTGTCAACCTCGCTGCCACGCACCCAACCCTCTAATGCCTTCCGGGCATAATCATAAAAATCTACCCAGTTTTGTGTGGTGAGCTTGTGGCTGTTGCGAAACTTTTGGCGGTACTTCTCAGGGGTGAGGCCAAACTTCCTGAGCAGGGCCTCCCTCATGATAGGGTAGTTGGTTCGATCCCCCTTTTCTAAGGTTAGCAGTGTGTCCCTGACTAGTGGAGGTATGTATCTATAAAGTCCTCCTCCCCAGTAGCTCTCAGGAACTCTATGGGCCACCAAAGCTACCTTGTACGCCGTCAACCACTTGTCTATGTCATCACCCACACTAAAGCTGGCCATCACCTCCTGGGTAGGTAAAATTTGGGCTCCTGTGGAACCCCAGTAGGTACGCTGCCACCATTTCCTTTGCCTTCCATTTCCATTTGCAAGGCTCGGAGCTCCAGTTCTTTCAGGCTAAGCTCATGTACAAGCCTTCTTTCCTCCATGGCTAGCCTTCCCTGTTCTCGCTCCCTTTCCATCTTAGCCAATTCTAATGTCAATTGCCTTTGCTGCCTTCTGTCCTCGAATTCCTCTGCTGACACACTCCCCCTGACGCACTACTGCCTGCCCTGGAACGTCTTCCTGGCAACACATTCTCGCTGACGTCAATGTTCAGTAGGCTCAGTTCTCCTGGGTCGTCTGTCTCCCTCTGCTCCTCCTCCCCTCTTCCCTCCGGGTGGGCCATGACCCATGCCCTCAAAGCCTTCTGAAGTACCTCCTTCTTGGCACCTCGCTTGACGGCCACCCCCTCTCTAGGCAGAACTCCTTGAGCTGGCTCACCGTGTACCTCTCTAGGTCGGCTAGCTCAAACTCCATCCTCCTAGGTGGGGTCCCAGACAACTTAAGGAAGGGGTCCTAAATGGAAGGCAGCAGGTCTAACACAGGACTAATACAACCGGCAATTTACAATAGAATTCCTCCTACTTATTATTTTCCTAGGTGTCCAATTGCGGCGCACACTGAGTCACTGTAGGGTGCTGCACAAATACCAGTCCTTATCCCACCGCTGAACACCAATGTTGGAAACGGGGTTACCGAGACCGTTATGGTAGCATGGCGCAAAGCGGGGAAAGGCACGCGAAGGCAATGTGTAAGGCAGTTGTGCAGCACACTCTCACATTAACTCAGAAATGCGACGCAATAACCGGACACCACACCAGGCTTGTATAAGTAAAAATCAGGTTCCTTTATCTTGACCAAGATGGCATTCAATTATGCAAATTATACATTACATGCTCTTAACTATTCCACACTCTTTTAAAAAGACACTCAACAGTTCCTTTTAAAAACACAGCACCCCTAATGATTCAGGTGCACTACAAATGAGGGCCTATAACATGCACAACACTTTTCAGGTGTTAACAACTATGCATCAGGCCTCGGTACTCTGTACAGCCTATGGTACCCTAGGCAGGAGGGAATCCTACAGGGAACCCCTCAACATGTCCAGCAGCTGGGGGCTACCAAAAGGGGGACTCCTTTATCTCCCGGGAGGCTACTCTATAGTAGGTGCTTGGCCTTTGATATTATGGCAATATAGGCCCCCTCCCTCTGTAATCCCTCTTCAAGGGTGGCCCCGGCCCCAGGGGCTTAACCTAGAGCCCTAGGGGCCTCCTGGGCTCACCTGCGGTGTTGTGGCTGGCTGTGGGGCCTTACGGCGCTTCTTCTCTGGCCCGGCCCTCTGTGGTGGGGGCGGGGCCCGGCGCGAGTCTCGCGGCCCTCCGGCCGGTGCTGATCAATTTCTCGAGGCTCTTGTGCCTCTCGCGTGGTGGTTCCCTTTGTTGGGGGCCGGTATGCCCCTCCTCCGGCCCCCGTGGAGTCAGGGAGTGAGTGGGGACTCGGAGCGGGAGCCGGCAGTCCCTGTAGACGGCTCCGGCCTCCCGCGCAGACACCCGCAAGTCCTCCTCACCTCCCGGACGTGCTGGGGGCGTTGCTCTCGGCGGCGCCCAATCCTGGCGCGGCGGCGATTCTTCACGGGGCTCCCGTTGGCAGTGGAGCCCCGGGACGTCCTCCCGATTGGCTCCGGCTGAGCCAATCGCGTCGCGGCCTTCTCTGCTTCCGGGGCTCCCGTTGGTAGTGGAGCCCCTCTGACGTCGTTGAGCTCGGCTCCGCTGGGCCAATCACGTCGCGGCCTTCGGTGGTTGCCTGGCAACTCCTCTTCTCCGGCGATTGGCTTTGGCAGGCCAATCCCGTCGCGGCCTTTCGGGGCGCGACCTGTGACGCGGTCAGCGTCCCCGGCTCCTCGACGACAGCGTCCACGGGCCGAAAGGCCGCAGCAGGCCTCAGTTGAATTCACGCGGCCCTCGGGCTGCGGCGGTGTTCTTCTTGGCCGCGCTGGCAGCGGCAGGGGTCTCGGGCCCGGCGGTGACTTTTGGGGGATTTCGGTGAGGGCGCGGACGGCGCCCCTCACCACAGCTATGAATAGGGGAGAGATCTCCCTGCCTCAGTTCCCTTCTTCAAGCGGCGGCGGCCGCGGCGGTGATCCGGTCACCAGGTCAGTGACCAAAAGGGGGGTCAAGTTCTCCCCACACTTGGGGGTTGCAGCGCAGGCGCGCTGACAGCCTTATTCACAGGCTGTGTAAGGATGGTTCTTGGGGGACAGTCCAGCTGTCTGTATAGGTGGATAGGGGGTGGAGGCCTAGCGCTTAGGACGCAGCGCTTCGCCTCGTGATCCCTTCTCGACGGTTTCACTCGAGGTCCTGTTACTCTTGGACTCAGCAAAGTCTCTTTATGAACAGGGGGGGGGGTTGTGAGTTGGTGATTCTTGGAGGGGTTGATGTGCCTCCTGGCACGCTGGAGATGGTTCCCTGGGTCCCCTCACACTGGGCAAGATCAGTGGGTGGTGGGCGTTCCTCATCTATCTTACGGCAGCAGGGCCTTGACCCTGTCAGCGGCAGTAGTGTAGGTCTCCCCCCTAGGCCCTAAAGTCTGTACTCCAGCGCAGGTTCTCCCAGGTTCAGCGGTGCCTCAACCTAACTAACTCCAGGTTTTCCCTCCAAGCCTCTTATACCCCTAGGTCAGGTGACCCTCCCAAAGGCGGCAAAGTGTAACTCCTCCCACAGCCCGGAAGGTTCTGGAACCTTCCACCTACCTAGCTATGGGGCCCAGAGGCGGGGACGGGATGGCTACTGTATCCCTCGTCCCAGCCTGACTCTGGCTACTAGCGTGTATGTGTGGAAGGCCCTCTGCAGTAGCAGGGGCCTATGGCAGCCATCTTTGGTGAGAGAGCACCTGCACCTCAGCACTGACCAGCAGTGGCAAGGCGCCCGGAGACCTAGGTCCAGTAAAAATATGGTGGCAAAAATGAGGCGCAGAAAGGGAAAAAAACAGGGTAAGACCACCCTAGGGCTGACAGGTCTAACAATATTTTAATGCCGCTTGGTGAAAGGGATTTGAGGCCAAACGTACCATGTTCAGTGCAGCTATAAGTCCCAGGCTGCAATATATTGGTCGCCTAATACTGGCCGTTGGTATTGCCGTGACCTATGTCGTTTGTGGCTGTGTGCTGCTTCTGTGTGACCAGGCTTTTTATGCTACTCTTTCAGTTTAACTTGCTTAACGCATTAGTGAGGTGGACCTTTAATGCCAATACAGAGGGTGTACTCTGTGAGGGTGGCAGGGAAGTGAGTTTGTTTGCTGTTAATGCTGTTTCAACTCCAGATATTAAACCTTCTTGAAATGTTGCCCCCGTAACTCGCAGAGGAATTTGGAGAAGAGACGTTTAAAGTTAGACACTGTAGAAATGGCCAAATACAACCATATTATGTTATAGCTAGCGCTTCAGATCGTCTAATCTATCTGTGCAGAGTCTGGAGGTGCTACTATCTGTATGTGGTTCCTGTCGTTACCCCAGGAGAGAAGGGGGCATATCATAGGAGCGAGTGACCACCTACCAGTGTTGTGATTGACATTGGCTGTGCCACCCATAACATGAGTATTTGTGCGCACGCCCACCCGAAAGGTACAGTGGCGCTGCATAACATGTGCTTATTGCTACTCACATAATGGTACTTGTTAAATCAACCTCAAGGATGAAAGGCTGAGTGGACCTGCTGAGGCTTAAACCTGTGACCATGAGGTCATCCACCGCCCCCTACTGCTCTTTGTATTTCTAAAGCCAGGAATGACCGCACACGCACTCAATCACTACTGCACGTTAATGATCTGCACTGGCCAGCTGAAAAGGGAGTGCAGCCAATGACACCAGCTACGGAAGACCTTTCCTCTGAGCTGCAGGTCCTGAAAGCAGCCCAATTACTTCCCAGATCTGAATAAATCAGACGTAGTGACTGTCCCCGTCGGGGCACTCTGAGCCACTAAATTATGAAATCCTATATCGAAGCATTACTTTAGAAGCTGAAGCTAATGGCTTCTTATGGCAGAATGTGAGTTTGTTGACCCATCTGGACCTGTAGCCTTAAAGGGATGCCCCAAACAAATGCATATGGCTACATTCCCATCGTAACAATGTTGAATCGCCATTAAACTGGTGGCAATTGACCGTAGTGATTTAAAACTTGGGTGCTAATCTACAATTCAATAGGTCCCTAGGAGCTGCTTTCCTAGCAGAACGCCTGGGCCATGCATCAGAAATTGTCACGTTGTGTTTGCCAACCCCTGTGTCCAAACTGCAAACGAGCATCACAACCTCCACAAACACATGTCCTCTGCTGCCTCCCCGTCGCAACAACGTGGGAACCGAAACAAACCAACAGCAATCCTCCCTAGCAAACCATGGTTTGGATGCAAGTTCACAATTCAACAAGGTCCCCAACACCAATCAACCAACAACTCCGAGTCCCAAGATTCATTCAAAATGACTGAGACAAAGAAGGGAGGATCCCATCTAGGAGCCTCCACAGAATATCCACCTGAGCGGTCGCTGCACCACTTCTCCCTGCAAAATTCACTTCCATATGATGACTACCTTTGGGCGCGATAATCGATGGGGTACCGCGGCGGGGCCTAGGAGGTGACCGGGCCTACGCAGCGCTAAAACAGGGACACACCACACAGTTGGTTATGTGCTGGCGGGAAGACCCCGTGCGGTCTCTCGCCGTTTATTAGATCTCCTCGGGTCGAGCCCGCCCCTGGGAGTGCATGCCTGATACATTGTATGGGAGAGCCCGGGTGGCTCTCTACATCCTTTAGTGATCGTCCACCATAGTCTGCATGCTTAGGGGGATGTGCACATGAAGTCCTTCAGCTTCTGGCTGGGTGCAGGGTTCGGCCGGAGACCATACCTCTGGCTCCGGGAGTTGAAACTGGCCGCTGCATCTGCCTGGGTGTGCGGGGGATTTTGAGTTACAGTGTCTTGGCTGTGTCGTTGAGCGGCAGTCGCCGCTTCTCCACTTTCTGTTCGCAGGTGTCTCGGTGGGGAGGTCACAGGTTCTGGCAAGCTGAAGGGCGTGTGATACTGAGCTCCATCCAGATCTTCTGCCTCCGCTGAGCCGGTGTCCAGCCCATGAGCTCTCTTGAAACACGATACATTCCGGGTGACCACTTGTTGTCCTCTTTGCGCTGTGACCATGGTCCCTTGCACCCTGACAATGGTCCATTCTTCCGGTTCGTACGGCGTTCTGAACTTCCAGCCTGGGTGTCTGTCTTTAACCACAACACTGTCTCCCACCTTCAGCTGTGGTTCTTTTTGCTCCTCTGTTATCACTCGCCTTCTGGTTGGTGACCGTCCTCCTAGCCTTTGTGGCTGTGTTGTCTCTTTCAGGAGGTTTCCACGCTGGATCGGCTGGGATGCAGTCCCTCGGGGCTCTTTTGAAGAGCAGGTGAGCGGGAGCACACTTGGTGGTGCTGTGGGGCGTTTGCCGATAGGCATCTAGAAATTGGTTGAGTGCCGACTCGACATCTTTCCCTTGATCCACTGCGATTCGCAGAACTCAGTTAAGGGTCCGCATAAAACGTTCCACTTCCCCGTTGGCTTGAGGCCACAGAGGGGTGATCTTCCTGTGGCAGATCGCCTTATTTTCCATGTACTCTTGAAACTCGTGGCCTTGGAATGGGGGTCCATTGTCTGAACGGATTTCATCCGGCAGGCCTAGTAGGGCGAATGTCTTGTCCAGGATTTTCTTGACGTGCCGGAACGCTGTGGATGCCACCACCTCCACCACTGGGAACTTTTAGAATGAGTCGACGGATCACCAGCGTGTGGCGGCCGTCAGGGAAACTCCCAAAGTCGATGCAGACCTTAGACCATGGGAGCTCGCATGGCTCTTCGGTGATGACTGGGGCTGGTGCCGGGTCCCCGCCCGTGATGGTGCATGAGTGACATTGGCGCACCATGTCTTCCACTCGGGTATCCATCGCTGGGAACCAGACTTTGTTTCGTAGTCTGGCTTTGGTTTTCACCATCCCTTGGTGCCCCACATGCGCTAGCTGGATGATGCGATTCTGCAGTGTCCTGGGAATCACGATGACGTGCCCCCTCGGGACGACTCCCTGCTCCCCTTCGCTCAGCTCATGTTGGATCTGCCAGAGCTGTTGCCGAGCATGGCTCTCTTCCGCCCGGAGCGACTGGGCTCCATCCAGGAAGTGGGTCCACCCATTGTTCATTAGGGCATTCTTCACCCTGGCAAGCGTCTCGTCTGCGGCCGTGGCTTGGCCAATCTCCTCTAAGGTCATGGCTTTTGGACATACCTCGTACGAGATCATCTTATTTTATATCTGGACAGTGGTCCTTGTCGAAGGTAGATGGAACTAGCGGAATGATTATAGAACAGAATCGATTCTATATGATTACTATCCAGCCGGATAGTCAATTTTATTCAGACTTATTCTCAGATATCAAAACACACAACATTATACAGTGGGATACAGTCCTGTATCCAAGGACATAAAAAGTGAGGCAGTTTGTGAAAAATAATAATATCACATAAAAAACATAAAAAACGAAACATTCAGGCAAAAACAAGGAGCTTGTTAATGGAAATTTAGAAAATGGAACAAGCGTGATAGTTGACACAGCCGTGACACATGGTGTACAATTGGTTTTGTGTGCACGGTGTTTTAAAAGGTCGACGACGTTTCGATCCCGTTTACACAGATTATGGGATCATCATCAGGACTGAAAATGAACAATGCCTGAACAACATTAAGGACTAAATAAATTATAAAAATAAAAGGATGAATGGAAGGAAGAAAGGGAGGGAAGGAGAGAGTATGTTGATTAAAAGGAAGGAACCTAGATGCAATTTGTGATCGGCGCAGTGAAGGGTCCTTGTATGTGGACCCTACAAGCTAGTGTGAAGGTGTGCGGGAGAGTGAGGGTCGGCGCGCAACACCATGGCGGTAGGTGACGGAGGGTCCGGCTGATTTGAATAGGAGCCAAAGCATGCAGATACTATGCTTAAAAGGAGCTTTTACGGTGAAAGGCAGTTACGGTGAAAAGGGTGGGCTGGGTATGGTTACCTTGGTGGTGACTGCGGTAGACTGAAGTGTATACCTAGTATAAGCTAACCGGGACGAAGATGTGCAGGAAGAGGCGGTGTTAGGAGGTGCTTGCAACGTACCTGAGGAGGAATGGTAGAGCCGTTGTCAAGCGGTCTAGTGAAATCACAGAAGACTGAAATCAACCAGCTGGGTCCTTAGTAGAGATCGGGAAGGGAGCCTGTAAGAGGAAGTACTGAATGTAGGGGGGTACCAAAAGGTTCCTAAAGCGGGCGTAGTAGCGCGCGGAGCGTGGGCTGCTTACCTTGGTTGGATGCAACCGCGGTGGTACCGGTAGGGGTAGGGGCGGTTAAAGCATGGCAGGGAAGCGCTCGGTGGCTGTCGGCGGATGCCGGGGCGGTAGGAGCCGGTGAATAACCAGGAGAGTGCCTGTAATTAAGAAACCTAAGTAAGGGGAGGGGAACCTGCTGTGCAGGATGCGGGCGGGATTGCGCTTAAAGCATGCGTTTCTTACCTTGGTAGCGTGTGATAACGGTGGTGCCAGTGGCCGGGGGTCCTAAGGCGGTCGATAGCCGTCTGAGAGAAGCTAAATGACTTGGGCTGGTGATTTAGCAGCAAGGAGGATGCCTGTAATTAAGAAAACTAAATAAGGGGAGGGGAACCTGCAGTGCAGGATGCGGGCGGAACTGCGCTTAGAGCATGCGCTTCTTACCTTGGTGGCGTGTGAACACGGCAGTGCCAATGGCTGGGGGTCCTAAGGCGGTCGATTGCCGTCTGGGAGAAGCTCGATGGCTTTGGACAGATGAGAGGAGCAGTGAGTTAAATACCGCGGGAAGTCAAGTAGGGAGGGGAAAACTAGAACGTGAACCTGTGCGGCCATATTGGATGTGAAAACGGGGAGCTCTGGTTAATTTGTAACGTAGTGCAGTAGGGGAGTGATGTTACCCTAAGAATTAAAACCGTCCATGCAGAAATTAAAAGTTGGCCAAGGTGTACCAACCTGGTCGATAATTTAGAGTGCAACCGGCATAAATAGAGGGAAGAATATGGTTTAAGCTGGAGTGGGCATGAAATACAAGTGCAATTAGAATCCAGGTAGAGATAACATAGATTTCTTTTAAGAAAGATTACGCGAAGTTTGGGGAAATAGACAGTTGGTGAATTACAATAAGGATGTCCAGTCCTCATTTCTGTTTAGTCCATTTTTTATGCTCTGGGTACGCAGAATCCATTTTAGTTCCTCTTTGTTTAACAGAGTACCAATGTCACCGCCTCTGGGAGGAGGCTTGATCAAGCTAATAATAGTCCATTTTATGTCGTCTTCATTGTGATCTGCGTTCAAGAAATGTTCGACCAATGGTGCATTGGCAGTTTTGCAGCGAATCCTGCTGCGGTGCTGACCGATCCTGAGGCGTGCCTTCTGCGTTGTTTGTCCTATGTAGATTTTTTGACATGGGCATTGGATTACATAAATCACATTACATGAATTACAATTAGTAAAGCTTTTGGATGTGATCTTGACATTATTGAATACAAATTCTTTTCCTTCAATAGTGAAATCACACACGCTACACATCCCACATTTAACGTGCCCTATCAAGGGGTTAAGACCCCATAGTTCAGTGAGCGTCGTTGCGGGTTTGGGGATTGGTAGTGCGGCTCTGACCAAATGGTCCTTTATATTGCGACTTTTGCAGAAAGCAAATAAAGGGCGTTCAATGTTTAAGGTGCCTGCATTTAGGATCGTCCAATGCTTAAGGACTGATTTGCGTATGATATTAGACACAGGTGAAAAAGTTGTCACGCATACCATGCGGTTGGAGTCAGTTTTAGGTTTGGGGGATAGGAGGACATCCCTTGGGCAATACCATGCCCTTTTCAATGCGTTGCGTACCAATCGTTTAGGGTAACCGCGAATTTGGAGCTTGGAGGAGAGTACCGCAGCTTCTTGGAAGTAGTCTTCTTTAAGAAAACAATTCCTTCTGATGCGTAAAAATTGTGAGTACGGGAGTGAGTGATGCAATGCCCGGGGGTGGTTACTGTTATATTTGAGTAAGGTATTGCGTTCTGTGGGCTTTCTATATAAACTTGTAATCAATTCGCCATTAGAGTGATGGATTTTGAGGTCCAAGAATGGAATGGAAGTCTTGCTATGTGTGAGAGTGAATGTGAGACCCTGACAGTTATTATTAAGCCAGTGGAGGAACTGATTGAGACTGTTTTCATCAGTGCGCCAAATTAGAAAAATGTCAGTCAATGTATCTCTTCCATAGGGTGATGCCCGTATGAAATGGATTATGAGGTGTGAAAATTGTGGACATTTCCAAATGGTCCATAAACAGTATCGCCAGATTGGGGGCAAAAACAGCCCCCATGGACGTCCCCTTTACCTGTTGGTAAAATTCGTTGTCAAATGTAAAGAAGTTCCTAGTGAGACATAGTTCAAGCAGCTGTAGTAAGAACAGTGTGGGTACATTGTGGGGGCGTGGTCTTAAATTTAGAGTGCGTTGAACTATGTCTCACTAGGAACTTCTTTACATTTGACAACGAATTTTACCAACAGGTAAAGGGGACGTCCATGGGGGCTGTTTTTGCCCCCAATCTGGCGATACTGTTTATGGACCATTTGGAAATGTCCACAATTTTCACACCTCATAATCCATTTCATACGGGCATCACCCTATGGAAGAGATACATTGACGAAATTTTTCTAATTTGGCGCACTGATGAAAACAGTCTCAATCAGTTCCTCCACTGGCTTAATAATAACTGTCAGGGTCTCACATTCACTCTCACACATAGCAAGACTTCCATTCCATTCTTGGACCTCAAAATCCATCACTCTAATGGCGAATTGATTACAAGTTTATATAGAAAGCCCACAGAACGCAATACCTTACTCAAATATAACAGTAACCACCCCCGGGCATTGCGTGACTCACTCCCGTACTCACAATTTTTACGCATCAGAAGGAATTGTTTTCTTAAAGAAGACTACTTCCAAGAAGCTGCGGTACTCTCCTCCAAGCTCCAAATTCGCGGTTACCCTAAACCATGGGTACTCACAAACTTTCTCTTGGGGGCCAAATTTACAGTGTGGTTTGTGGCCGAGGGCCGCACCTGTGGGGGCGGGGTCATTGGGGGCGGGGGCGGGGCTAGAGCAAAACAAAACTGTGACCATGAGGTGGAACACAGGCCCCTGCAGCGGACGCCTTCGTCCACTGAGCCACCGGACCCGGCATACACATCTCTCTCTCTCTCTCTGTCTGTCTCCCTCCCTCCCTCTGTCTCCCTCCCTCTCTCTCTGTCTCCCTCTCTCTCTCTCTGTCTCCCTCCCTCCCTCTCTCTATCTCTCTCTCCCTCTCTCCCTCTCTCTCTCTGTCTCCCTCCCTCCCTCTCTCTGTCTCCCTCCCTCCTTCTGTCTCCCTCCCTCTCCCTCCCTCTGTCTCCCTCCCTCCGTCTCCCTCCCTCCGTCTCCCTCCCTCCGTCTCCCTCCCTCTGTCTCCCTCCCTCTCCCTCCGTCTGTCTCCCTCCCTCCGTCTCCCTCCGTCTGTCTC
Organism: Calotriton arnoldi; assembly: GCA_963921515.1. NCBI lineage: Eukaryota > Metazoa > Chordata > Amphibia > Caudata > Salamandridae > Calotriton > Calotriton arnoldi. Next base: position 839,484 of record CAWUFW010007292.1, on the reverse strand, counting down.
CCTCCTCCCTCTGTCTGTCTCCCTCCTCCCTCTGTCTGTCTCCCTCTGTCTCTCTCTGTCTGTCTCCCTCCCTCTGTCTCCCTCCCTCTGTCTGTCTCCCTCTGTCTGTCTCCCTCTGTCTGTCTCCCTCTGTCTGTCTCTCTCTGTCTGTCTCCCTCTGTCTGTCTCTCTGTCTCCCTCTGTCTCTCTCTCTGTCTCCCTCCCTCTGTGTTTCCCCCTGTCTCCCCCTGTCTCCCTCTGTCTCCCTGTCTCCCTCCCTGTCTCCCTCCCTCTGCCTGTCTCTGTCTCCCTCTCTCTCTGTCTCTGTCTCCCTCCCTCCCTCTGTCTCTCCCTCTGTCTCTCCCTCTGTCTCCCTCTCTCTGTCTCCCTCTCTCTGTCTCCCTCTCTCTGTCTCCCTCTGTCTGTCTCCCTCTGTCTCCCACTCTATCTCCCTCCCTCTCTCTCTCTGTCTCCCCCTCTCTCTCTCTCTCTGTCTCCCTCCCTCTCTCTGTCTCCCTCCCTCTCTCTCTGTCTCCCTGTCTCCCTCCATGTCTCCCTCCCTCTCTCTCTCTCTCTCTCTCTCCCTGTCTCCCTCCCTCTGTCTCCCTCCGTCTCCCTCCCTCTGTCTCCCTCCCTCTGTCTCCCTCCCTCTGTCTCCCTCCCTCCGTCTCCCTCCCTCTGTCTCCCTCCCTCTGTCTCCCTCCCTCTGTCTCCCTCCCTCTGTCTCCCTCCTCCCTCTGTCTGTCTCCCTCTGTCTCTCTCTCTGTCTGTCTCCCTCCCTCTGTCTCCCTCCCTCTGTCTCCCTCTGTCTGTCTCCCACCCTCTGTCTCCCTCCCTCTGTCTCCCTCGGTCTGTCTCCCTCGGTCTGTCTCCCTCTCTGTCTCCGTCCCTCTGTCTCCGTCCCTCTGTCTCTCCCTCCCTCTCTGTCTCCCTCCCTCCCACTCTGTCTCCCTCCCACTCTGTCTCCCTCCCACTCTGTCTCCCTCCCACTCTGTCTCCCTCTCTTTGTCTCCCTTTTTCTGTCTCCCTCTTTCTGTCTCCCTCTTTCTGTCTCCCTCTTTCTGTCTCCCTCTTTCTGTCTCCCTCTCTCTCTGTCTCCCTCGCTCTCTGTCTCCCTCGCTCTCTGTCTCCCTCGCTCTCTGTCTCCCTCGCTCTGTCTCCCTCGCTCTCTGTCTCCCTCTCGCTCTGTCTCCCTCGCTCTGTCTCCCTCGCTCTCTGTCTCCCTCTCCCTCTCTCTCTGTCTCCCTCTCTCTGTGTCTCCCTCTCTCTGTGTCTCCCTCTCTCTCTGTCTCCCTCTCCCTCTCTCTCTCTCTCTCTGTCTCCCTTTCCCTCTCTCTCTGTCTCCCTCTCTCTGTGTCTCCCTCTCTCTCTGTCTCCCTCTCTCTCTGTCTCCCTCTCTGTCTCCCTCCCAGGCCTGAGCTCCCTGGCCTTAGCTCAACTCTCTGACTACAGGCTGGCGGGAAGCATCACATCACAGGCTCTTAACGCACACCTCACCCGGCTCTCACTCCCTGCTGCCCTCTGTCACCCTCTGCCATCTCACCCGGCTCTCATTCCCTGCCCTCTGTCACCCTCCGTCACCTTACCCGGCTCTCACTCCCTGCTGCCCTCCGTCACCTCACCCGGCTCTCACTCCCTACTGCCCTCTGTCACCTCACCCGGCTCTCACTCCCTACTGCCCTCTGTCACCCTCTGTCACCTTACCCGGCTCTCACTCCTGCAACCCTCTGTCACCTTACCCGGCTCTCACTCCCTGCAACCCTCTGTCACCTCATCCGGCTCTCACTCCCTGCTGCCCTCCGTCACCCTCTGCCATCTCACCCGGCTCTCACTCCCTGCTGCCCTCTGTCACCTCACCCGGCTCTCACTCCCTGCTGCCCTCTGTCACCTTACCCGGCTCTCACTCCCTGCAACCCTCTGTCACCTCACCCGGCTCTCACTCCCTGCTGCCCTCTGCCACCTCACCCGGCTCTCACTCCCTGCTGCCCTCTGTCACCCTCTGCCATCTCACCCGGCTCTCACTCCCTGCTGCCCTCCGTCACCTCACCCGGCTCTCACTCCCTGCTGCCCTCCGTCACCTCACCCGGCTCTCACTCCCTGCTGCCCTCTGTAACCCTCTGCCATCTTACCCGGCTCTCACTCCTGCTGCCCTCCGTCACCTCACCCGGCTCTCACTCCCTGCTGCCCTCTGTAACCCTCTGCCATCTAACCTGGCTCTCACTCCCTGCTGCCCTCCGTCACCTCACCCGGCTCTCACACCCTGCTGTCTTCTATCATTCTCTGTCACCTCACCCCGCGTGTGTGGCAGCCCGGGCTGAGACAGCTTCCCGGGCGCGCACACAGCCACACCCGAGTACTTCACAGGTCTTTAAAAGACCATTTGCATGATAACGAGGCTTTGTTGTATTTCACCTCTTAGCGCCCCTGCAGCTCCACTCGGACTATCGGACTATCGGAATCGCCCGGCCCCCATAGAGCAGAGTCTGTGTTTGCTGACACACTGTAAAAAAATTAAAAAAACACAGGTACGATGTCTGCAAGGTCCGCGGGCCGCCAAGGAAGGCTTGCCGGGCCGCTGGCGGCCCGCGGGCCGTACTATGAGTACCCGTGCCCTAAACGATTGGTACGCACCGCATTGAAAAGGGCATGGTATTGCCCAAGGGATGTCCTCCTATCCCCCAAACCTAAAACTGACTCCAACCGCATGGTATGCGTGACAACTTTTTCACCTGTGTCTAATATCATACGCAAATCAGTCCTTAAGCATTGGACGATCCTAAATGCAGGCACCTTAAACATTGAACGCCCTTTATTTGCTTTCCGCAAAAGTCACAATATAAAGGACCATTTGGTCAGAGCCGCACTACCAATCCCCAAACCCGCAACGACGCTCACTGAACTATGGGGTCTTAACCCCTTGATAGGGCATGTTAAATGTGGGATGTGTAGCGTGTGTGATTTCACTATTGAAGGAAAAGAATTTGTATTCAATAATGTCAAGATCACATCCAAAAGCTTTACTAATTGTAATTCATGTAATGTGATTTATGTAATCCAATGCCCATGTCAAAAAATCTACATAGGACAAACAACGCAGAAGGCACGTCTCAGGATCGGTCAGCACCGCAGCAGGATTCGCTGCAAAACTGCCAATGCACCATTGGTCGAACATTTCTTGAACGCAGATCACAATGAAGACGACATAAAATGGACTATTATTAGCTTGATCAAGCCTCCTCCCAGAGGCGGTGGCATTGGTACTCTGTTAAACAAAGAGGAACTAAAATGGATTCTGCGTACCCAGAGCATAAAAAATGGACTAAACAGAAATGAGGACTGGACATCCTTATTGTAATTCACCAACTGTCTATTTCCCCAAACTTCGCGTAATCTTTCTTAAAAGAAATCTATGTTATCTCTACCTGGATTCTAATTGCACTTGTATTTCATGCCCACTCCAGCTTAAACCATAGTCTTCCCTCTATTTATGCCGGTTGCACTCTAAATTATCGACCAGGTTGGTACACCTTGGCCAACTTTTAATTTCTGCATGGACGGTTTTAATTCTTAGGGTAACATCACTCCCCTACTGCACTACGTTACAAATTAACCAGAGCTCCCCGTTTTCACATCCAATATGGCCGCACAGGTTCACGTTCTAGTTTTCCCCTCCCTACTTGACTTCCCGCGGTATTTAACTCACTGCTCCTCTGATCTGTCCAAAGCCATCGAGCTTCTCCCAGACGGCAATCGACCGCCTTAGGACCCCCAGCCATTGGCACTGCCGTGTTCACACGCCACCAAGGTAAGAAGCGCATGCTCTAAGCGCAGTTCCGCCTGCATCCTGCACTGCAGGTTCCCCTCCCCTTATTTAGTTTTCTTAATTACAGGCATCCTCCTTGCTGCTAAATCACCAGCCCAAGTCATTTAGCTTCTCTCAGACGGCTATCGACCGCCTTAGGACCCCCGGCCACTGGCACCACCGTGATCACACGCTACCAAGGTAAGAAACGCATGCTTTAAGCGCAATCCCGCCCGCATCCTGCACAGCAGGTTCCCCTCCCCTTACTTAGGTTTCTTAATTACAGGCACTCTCCTGGTTATTCACCGGCTCCTACCGCCCCGGCATCCGCCGACAGACACCAAGCGCTTACCTGCCATGCTTTAACCGCCCCTACGGCTACCGGTACCACCGCGGTTGCATCCAACCAAGGTAAGCAGCCCACGCTCCGCGCGCTACTACGCCCGCTTTAGGAACCTTTTGGTACCCCCCTACATTCAGTACTTCCTCTTACAGGCTCCCTTCCCGATCTCTACTAAGGACCCAGCTGGTTGATTTCAGTCTTCTGTGATTTCACTAGACCGCTTGACAACGGCTCTACCATTCCTCCTCAGGTACGTTGCAAGCACCTCCTAACACCGCCTCTTCCTGCACATCTTCGTCCCGGTTAGCTTATACTAGGTATACACTTCAGTCTACCGCAGTCACCACCAAGGTAACCATACCCAGCCCACCCTTTTCACCGTAACTGCCTTTCACCGTAAAAGCTCCTTTTAAGCATAGTATCTGCATGCTTTGGCTCCTATTCAAATCAGCCGGACCCTCCGTCACCTACCGCCATGGTGTTGTGCGCCGACCCTCACTCTCCCGCACACCTTCACACTAGCTTGTAGGGTCCACATACAAGGACCCTTCACTGCGCCGATCACAAATTGCGTCTAGGTTCCTTCCTTTTAATCAACATACTCTCTCCTTCCCTCCCTTTCTTCCTTCCATTCATCCTTTTATTTTTATAATTTATTTAGTCCTTAATGTTGTTCAGGCATTGTTCATTTTCAGTCCTGATGATGATCCCATAATCTGTGTAAACGGGATCGAAACGTCGTCGACCTTTTAAAACACCGTGCACACAAAACCAATTGTACACCATGTGTCACGGCTGTGTCAACTATCACACTTGTTCCATTTTCTAAATTTCCATTAACAAGCTCCTTGTTTTTGCCTGAATGTTTCTTTTTGTATGTTTTTTATGTGATATTATTATTTTTCACAAACTGCCTCACTTTTTATGTCCTTGGATACAGGACTGTATCCCACTGTATAATGTTGTGTGTTTTGATATCTGAGAATAAGTCTGAATAAAATTGACTATCCGGCTGGATAGTAATCATATAGAATCGATTCTGTCCTATAATCATTCCGCTAGTTCCATCTACCTTCGACAAGGACCACTGTCCAGATATAAATTGATACCCAAGGTCCTTGCTTACCTAATTGGGTCCCCTTGTTTTTGTCAAATCGTACGAGATCATCTTCACAAATGCCTCCGAGTATGCTACGACCGGCGGCTCGGGATGCCGCGAGAGGTAGTCTGCTGGGTTATGTACCCCTGGACGGAACACAACCTTGAAGTGGCCTGCAACTGAACGGCCCATCTTTCGATCCTGGGAGGCGCCAGTCTTGAGGACCCTGCGAAAAGTGGGAGCAGTGGCTTGTGGTCCGTTACTACCTGGAACTCCTGTCCATACAGATGGAGGTGAAAATGCTGACACACCCACTTTATGGCCAGAGCTTCCTTCTCGATCTGGGCTTATCTGGTCTCGGTGTCTGAGAGCGCCCGGCTGGCGTAAGCGACTGTCTTCCATGTTTCTCGGTCATGCTCCTGTAGGAGGAGAGCGCCTAGACCTACTGGGCTTGCGTCCACCACCAACTCCGTGCGTCGACCCGGGTGGAAGTAGGCCATCACCGTCTTGTCCATGAGGGCCGTCTTGATGGTATTGAACGCCGTGTTGGCAGCTACTGTCCATTCCCATTGGCTGTCACTGCAGGCGAGGGCGCGGAGTGGCTCTGACAGAGGCCAGGTTCGGAATGAACCTGCCACAGTAGGTGGCCATGCCGAGGAAACTGCGGACCTCTGTGGGGGACTTCGGGGTGCTCGCCGCCCGGATGGCCATCGCTTTCTTGGGGTCCACTCTCAACCCTTCTCTGGTGAAGATGTAGCCAAAGAAGTCGACCGACTCCTGGTAAAAGGAACACTTGGCTCTGTGGAGGGTCAGTCCGCAGTCTTCTAGCCGCTGGAGGGTGGCTCAGAGGTGGGTGTGATGTTCTTCCAAGGTGTTCGAGAACACCAGGATTATGACGCCCTGCAGACCGGACAGTGCTTCCTGGATGGCATTCTGGAAGACCTCGGCTGCAGACGACACCCCAAAACTCAGTCTTTTGTACCTCCGAAGGCCGACGTGGGTGGAGAACGTGGTGATGTACCTGCTCTCAGGCTCAAGTTCCAGTTGGTGGTACCCCGCATTCGGGTCCAGCTTGGAGAGCCACTTGGCTCCGTTCATGTCCGCCACGATGTCATCCATGATGTCATCCATGGTGGGGTGAGATTACGTTCCCTTTTAACTGCCACATTTGGGAGCCTCATGTCCCCACACAGCCGTATGGCACCCGGCTGTTTCAGCTTGGGGGCCACGACCAACGGGGACACCCACAGGATGGGGCCAGACACCTTCTCGTTGAGGTCCTCGAGTTTCTTCAGTTCAACCTCCACCCGCAAGTAGAGGTGGAACGGCACCCTCCGGTGTCTCTGGGCCGTCGGCCTCACGGTGGGGTAAATGTGGAGCTTGAACTGCTTCCCTTTCAGCTTGCCGAGCCCTGTGAACAGTGCCGGGAATTCATGCAAGATGGCGTCAGCGTGAGAGTCGTGGAGACTAGCAAAGAAAACCAGGCCGAGGTCTTCTGCGGTGTGGCAACTGAGAAGGGGGCCTTTCCTCCCTTCTGTGATGTGGAAACTGGCCCTCGTGATGTGTTAATCACTGGTAACTTCAGCCTCGATGACCCCTCTGAGGGGTAGAGGATGTGTACCTCTATAGGTGTAGATCCTGGCCTTGGTTGGTGCGAGAGGGGGTCGTGGCGACAGCCGTTCGTACTGCTCTGAGTCCATGACATTGACCGATGCGCCTGTATCGATGAGCGCCTGGACTGCTGACCCTCCAACCAGGACCGAGCACATCGGCGGCGGCCTTTGGTGTTTGTCCAACCTGCTGACGAAGGATATGGCAAACACCTCGTCGTCATCTTCTTCAAGCGCGAGGCAGCGCCCACGCGTTGCTCCGTCATCTTGTGACTGTGCATCGTCGAGTGATACCTGGCGTAGACGTTGCGTCATTCCTCGAGGCCTGGGGAAGGTCTGTCGAGACCGGCCGCTTCTACACACCTTGGCGAAGAGATTCACCTTTCCGCAGCGGGAGCACGTCTTCCCCCTTGCTCCGCACACTCCCGTTGACGGGTGTTCTACCCCACAGTTGCCGCACGCCCCACTTGTAGATGGCCGCGGTGCAGGGCGGGCCGTACTCGGGCGCCGTTGTATGGCCTCGACGCTCGCTTCCTTGATGGTCGCGTACTTCAGCGGTGATGGCGCTGTGGCGGTCCTCTGCAGGGCAGCTTCCATTTCGCCCGCCCGGGCATCTGAGAGTTCGTGGGACCTGGCCAGGATGAGGATCTCGTCAAGAGAGATCCCCGGCTGTCGAAGGATCAGTTTCCGTAGCAGCGCTGAGCGACATACCTGGATGACTTGTCCGCGAATTTCTTCCCTTTGGTCTGTGAAGGCGCATGAGCTTGCCAGCCTGCGCAGCCGCGCATAAAACATGTCCACAGACTTCGTGTCTGACTGCGACGCTTGTCTGAATTTAAAACGCTCGAAGTCTGGGTTGAGCTGGGGATCGAAATGCCTGTTGAGCGCGGCAACCGCAGCTTCATAGTCATCATCATTTCCTGTGTTGGGCAATGTCTCAAACAGATCGTAGATCTCGGCGCCACCATAGTAGATGAGCAGTGACCTTTTCACAGCGCCGTCTGTCTCTCTGGTGCCCCTAAAATAGTGGTTCAGTCGGCCGATCCACGCTTTCCATCGTGGGGCCGCTGTGGCCGGGTCAGCGGTCTCGCTGAAAGGTTGTAGTGGTGACACGACCACGTGACTGTGGCCTGGTGGTGGGCCGTCGTCACCTCTGTGTGGTCCGCTCGCTCCGGCTTGTTGGCCATCAGCACCTGTCGCAGCCGGAGTGCTCATGGCGTCGGCGTGCTCGGGCGCAGCAGCGGTGGCGCGGTGACTCCTCTAGGGGCCTTGGACGCTGGTGTGAAGTGGCGTGTTGCCACGTTACTGGCGGGCCTGAGGATGTGCGACGTACGGGACCCTCCTTCCTGGGCAACGTGGCACTATCGCTCTGTAGGCAGTGTGGCCGAAGGGGGGGTGAGGGGAGAGGGGGTTTTGCCTCCGTGCGTGGTCTTCCCCTGGGCCGTGGCAGTGTGCAGCCTGTGCGGGTAGAGTGGGGCCTGCTGGGCCTGTAGGGCTCCCCTTGAACTGTGCTGAATGGTGTGCTGAGCGCCTTCCTTCTGCTGAAGTTATTACTGTCCACTTGTTATTGCAGTGGAGGCCTGCTTGCTCACTCTGTTGTGCTGGACTACCCCTTGCTGTACTGACTTGGGGGCACCAGCCACATGAGGCGACAGCTGCCGAGGGTGTGGGCGTCTGAGGCTTGCAGTGTTGCCAGGCGCTGCAACGGTGGTTTCCCGGGGCTGGGCTGACTCACCCGAGTGCAGTTCCAGCGTTCTCCAACGGATGCGCGCGCCGCCGATTCCTGCACTCTCCCTGTTCTAGGGAGGCGTGCCTGCAGGGCGCCGAACACTCCGAATGAAACTGCCCAAAGCAGAGCCGCGGCTGGAAGCGGCATCCTGGGCCCAGAGTCCACTGCGGCCGGGGTAGGCACCAGGCGAGCTGGAGGCAAGAGGAGGCACCGTAGAGCGGCAGCGCAGGGCACCGGAGATGCAGCCCAGGCCGCCGACGGCACGTACGTGGGGGGGAGGCGGTGTTCCACCGCCCCCCGGGCAAAGGAGCATCGCAGGTGGGCTCCGCGCACGCTGCAGCGTCCCTCAGGTTGGAGGAGTGTCGTGGGTGGGCTCTGTGCACTCGGCAGCCACTCGCAGTCAAGGAGGTGTCGCGGGTGGGCTCCGCACACCCAGCAGTCAGCACGGCACTGCACCGGGATTCGACCGGCCTCGTCGCCAATGTAGCGCGGCGGGCCTGGGAGGTTAGAGGGCCTACGCAGCTCTAAAACAGGCACACACCACACAGTTGGTTATGTGCTGGCGGGAAGACCCCGAGCGGTCTCTCGCCGTTTATTATATCTCCTCGGGTCGAGCCCGCCCCGAGGAGTGCATGCCTGATACATTGTATGGGAGAGCCCGGGTGGCTCTCCACAGATGGTAACCACGCAAGTGACGAGTATTAACTGCGCCCGCAGGCCAAAAAGAAACCAGATACCAGGCCCGCCCAGGGAGACGCCGTCGACTAGAACACATCAGGATGACGAATGGAGAGAACCTGAAGCAAACCACAGAATCTTCAACAGTCAACGGTTGTCCCGGCTCCAGGGAGCCAGCAACTGGCGGAGCCTGGGCTGTCAACTTTATAGTACTTGCTTAGCTTGAGACATACACTGGTGAAGGACGCAGTGTTGCGACCCATGAGTCGAATTGTTGCTAAATATTGTGGCGCGTGGCCCCCGGAGCCCACTCAAAGAGCTCTACACAGATTCACATTTGTGAGTTGAAAAACCAGGTAAAATTTAGACCGGTTGAGAAAACAGAGCAGTGCCACCTTGTGGTCTGACACTTTATGCCGTAGGGGGATACAACAACTTCCTTTACGGCAAATCTACATGTTGTGCCCTACCGCAAACCTGTAAATTATTTACAAACATTTGTTACTCTGGTTGAGTTACCATGTTATGCAAACTATACAGACAGCCTATTTACGTATAAGTGATGTTATTGTCACATCATTATGTCAGTACTGTGTAATAACATTTACACTGGAAATGAATAACCACCATTAATACTGGTTAGAACATTTCACAACTTATGTGCCAAAACCCTGCCACGGCCATATTGCCTCAGTTGGATAAAGGAATAAACCTATTGCAAACTAAAGCCCTTTGACTGCTCACAACCGTGACTTCTCACGGAGCATGTGGCGCCTGACTAAACAATCACCCACCCTACGGTACACTAACAAAACTGATGCAACATTGAAACCGCCTCGGCCGTAGTGAACTGCAGAGCAATCCTCTGCCATGGACAGTCGGTTAACCCCTCCCCATTGCCCGATAATAACTTTTGCTGACTCAAAGTAAGCTCCTTGGGCGGGATCGAACCGCCGGCACTACGGACTTTACCTGGCCATCTGCCTCCCTTCCCGGGCCCTACTCTCGACTTAAGATGGGACCCAAATATATATGTGTATATACTAGTTCACGCATTGTCCATCTTGTCTGATTCTCCCCATCCACAGGCGCGGAGCAAGCTCGACCACTTGAATAAAATTAAGGGTGAGGGGCAGCAGGGGCTCTTAAAATTGGACTATCTTGCCCTGGGACGGGCTCGCATCCGGAGAGAAACCGTGCCAGTACAAAAGCACGAGGGGGTGGGGAGGCTCAGGGAAACATGGGAAATGCATTTTGGCAAGCCCTGACACCACACGTTTATGTAACCCTCACTTCAAATGTTATCCGAGGAAACGCCTTTTCATTAAATGATGCTACGAAGTTATCTTTCCCAAAGAACTTGCTACAAATAACGAAGCTTGGCTGCCTTTATTCTGATTTTATAAAATTCGGTAACCTTGTTAAAAACAAGAGTCCTAGAACAAAGAAAGGGCCTGCTGGGGAGAACATTGGCATGGGAGATCTAGGGAACGCATATGCTTCGCCACCCGGGAGGTCGAGGGAATGATGAAAGGCGGAGCGTGTCCCCTATCTCCCCTATGTAGGAAGCAGAAAGCGGCAAGTGCACCATCAATGAGATGTGAGCTAAAAGTATTTTTGAAATAATGCAGCTTCAGTTATTTAAGGGTTTCCCATTGCATAATTTTGCTCGGGAGAAAGTGTCTGTAGTGGGCTGGCCCCACGTGTTCAGGTGACATAGTAGACGTAGCTGAGTTGAGTTTGATGTAGTTTATTAAGTCCTTAAGTAGAAGTTACAGCAAGCCCCACCAGGAGCAGCCTACTAGCTGCTCAGCCCATCTCCCAACTGACAGCACTCACACCAGGCACCCAAACATTCCACTCATGTCAATCACACTAACATTCTACACGGAACACTCACACTGGCTGAGCAGCTAGTTGGAAGGTGAAGGGGAACATAACAGCATAACATGAGCATACTACATATCCTCTCCCTTTTATATTGAAAAATAAATAGAACCACAATAAAATGAAAACAACTATACACAGCAATGTACATATGATAAACAGTCCATAAACCCTGGGATGAATGGTAAAACCACATCACGAGAGGGAAAACAGACAAACAAAGGAGGAAAAGAGAATGAAAGGATAAAACACACTAACGCCATCCTCCTCCTTTAATATAGAATAAAAAGTGTAAAAGTAAGTAGTGTAAAAACAGCTCACAGATTAAAATGTGAGCAACAACCACAATGAAAGTAAAGGGGAGACGTACCCTAAGACTAAAACACTATGGGTGAACTACACCCAAAGAAGTACTCCTCAACTAAGGAGACTGTGGCCAACACACCACCCCTCATGTAAGGGACCATGCTAAGATGGGACTAACCCATAAGCTAAGCAGTGTAAAGACTGATGTTGCATGGGACTAGCACCCATGAACATATGCAGCACGAGAAAACAACACAGGTGCAGCACAGTGTGGCAAACGCACACATTACGTTTTCGTGAAGCACAGGGTGACTTACACACACACACACACACACAACATGACGACGTAAAAGTACAGGGTGAGGCACGGGGCGACTTACACACAACATGACAACGTGAGGCGCAGGGCAGCTTACACACTGGACACAGCAAGGTGAGGCGCAGGGCGGCTTACACACTGAACACAACAAGGTGAGGCGCAGTGCGACTTGCACACAAAATCTACAACAGGACGTTAAAACGTGTAAGTGGGACTAACACCCAAAACACACATCCAAAAGAAAGGATGTACATCTAACCCACGTAGTGTAAGGGATGACGTAAAAAGAGATATGTCCAACAACATGGAGTGTAACAGCTAGTGTCACATGGGACTAACACCCAAAGACATGTGCAGCATAAGGAAACAGCACAAATGCAGTAAAGTGTGGCACATGCGCACAATACGTAAACGTACAGAGACCAATGACTTGGAAATGGGACTAAAACCCATACCAAAAATAACCAAGGAACAAAACCCCTAAGTAACCCCACATGTAAGGGTACAAAGGCTTAGCAAAAACTGTTGCAAGAACGTAAAGAGGAGAAATGGGACTAGAACCCACTCCCATCCCAATGACCGGGATAAAACATCTGAAACGTGAAAGTGCGTGAGTAAGAGACATGGGACAAGGACCCACTCCCATCCCTTAGGCAGGGATACGACCTCTTAAAAGCAAACATACTTAAACCATGAAAGAGGTACAGTTGTGAGGGGGAGTACACCCAACAAAAGAAATGTTTACCAAAAATCTAAAGACATGTAATGTAAAATACGTAACATGTTTTTCCTTTGAATGACTACGAACTAGTGAGCTTTACATTACAAAAATGTCACAGGTGTGCCTGTCACCGCGAGAATGGTGGACAGGCGTTCAAAAGACACAATAAGTACCAAGTAGAGATGAAACCGCTCCAGGAGACTTGCAGGAGGACTGAACCTCGCAGCAGCAAAGACGAGGCCCACGGAAGATGGAAAGGCACCAGGTCAGGTTATAACCCAAAAAAACTCTCCACACGGTTTGCCAGCAAAGTTCACCGACAAAGGACTGTATCAAAGAAAACTGGAACTCACCACCAAGCTTCTAGCAAAGCGAAACGATCCTCAAACTGTGGCAACAAAAACCATGTGGAGCACAACAATCCACGAACTGGTGGAGGAAAAGTCCATGTGAATTGAAGCGATCCTTAAATTGGTGCCGCAAGATCCATGTGGAGCAGAACCATGAGGGGGAAAAATGGTGAAGACGCAGCGATGTTCGGTGTCCTCTTCAATACGAAAAAGCTAAATTGAAAAATCGAGCTTTATTGACAAATACGGAGCGTGGTTGGCATTGAAACCACCTGGGCCCATATGAAACTGCATAGAGTGGCTGGAGCCTCCAACCACAAGATGGCGGCACGCACAGGAGACGCACGCCGAGTGGCTCCCGGCACGCTCCTGCTGCAAGTCGTCAGACGGCAGGCTTGAAGACTGGCTAGACGTCATGAAGGGTTCTTGAGCGGCTCCGCGCGACACCGTGGACAAGGCAAGGTGCGCGAGCCATTTTTGAATTTAAAACAAAATGCAACTGTTTTCCTTTACAGGCCTCGCAGTAGAGAAGACAAGACACCCAAAATAAATACATTAAACTGTAAACTTCTCACCATGACGGTCCCCTCTTGTAGCAGGCAGGGAAACCAAGCCTTTTTCAAGTAGGAAACATCCGTCTCTCCTTGCCAACAAGTAAAACAACCTTGCACATCTTGAGTAAAACAAATCCAGCGCTGACACGGAATCACGTTGATTAGAAAACACCTTCCCAAATCCACGCAGAGATGAGACTAAGTAGTCACTGTTAACTTTACTTCGTGATGCGCTGAAGACACTTCTTGTAGGCTGCCTAGATAACACATTTCCAGCATTATGAATAACAGAAGCACTTCACTCCGCACTGGATGCAGAAATTCAGGCAGTCACTAATTACCTTGCTCCTTGAGGCATTGTAGACGTATGTTGTAGCAATAAAAATGTCCAGCACGATGTAGGCTGCATTGAAAACATATTACCAGATGTTGAGAGCATATAAATCAGAGGTCAGCACGCCTGGGCTGGGGCTGTCCGGTGTGATGGACACTGGTGGGGCTGCGAGGCGTGCTTGACCGATTTCTTTTCCTTGAGATACTTGATACTTGTTCCAAATTCCTTACTTCTTAGGTCCATCAGCTTTAGCTTAACTCCTCTTAGTTGGCACGTTCAGCGTAGATAAATCCCATCCAGATCGTCGCCAAAATGTAGTGGGCTGGCCCCACGTGTTCAGGTGACATAGTAGACGTAGCCGAGTTGAGTTTGATGTAGTTTATTAAGTCCTTAAGTAGAAGTTACAGCAAGCCCCACCAGGAGCAGCCTACTAGCTGCTCAGCCCATCTCCCAACTGACAACACTCACACCAGGCACCCAAACATTCCACTCATGTCAATCACACTAACATTCTACACGGAACACTCACACTGGCTGAGCAGCTAGTTGGAAGGTGAAAGGAAACATAACCGCATAACATGAGAATACTACAGTGTCCCTCAAAGATCTTGAGTAAAGACTCCTGAGGTTGTTTAAACTTGACAGCTATGCAGCAACCGGGATCGGCCCGCACTGGAGGTACCGATAGGTGATTGCTGCCACAACCAATCTGCTTGCTCCATTGACCCCCGGTAACGCAGTTTAAGAAAGGGGAGGGGGAGGGTGGGAGGACTACAGAGAGCGCTGATTTAAAAAACCCCTGGGGGCAGGGAATCCAGCCCCAAAACAGCTTCTCGTGGGAGGAAGGAAACAGCCCAAAGGGCCCGGACTCAGCGCGGAACGAACACCAACTCTGCCTCCAACCCGACGCGCAGCCAGGGGTCAAACTTCTGTGAATGGTGACAAACCTAATGCGCAATTTCAGACGTTGGGGTCCCGCACAGAAAACATGCCCGGAAGCAAAAAGTTGCACGCAATGCTCCCCACCAAGAGCCACAAGAGAACTCCTCACCGCACCGGCCGCATACAAGGTCACATGCCCCCGCATGGCATACCCCCACGGGTGGTGAGGACCGGCACACCCGCAAATTGCAGCGACCCCATCAACATTGACTCACACCCATGGGGCTGTCCCCCACTGCGAGAAGTAGGGGCCCTGACTCCCCGCAAACCATAAGAGGCCGGCCACCGATCGCGAGACGGGGGATGTAACCAGCACGCCGCCGACGCCAGACCAGATGGCGTGACTAGGAGGAACCAAAAGGACGGCCAGATGGGCGGGGCAGGTAGAAGTACCTCGTCCCAGCCCTCTGATGCGCTGTAAGTAACGCGGAATCTGCGCCGGACTTTAGGGACTTTCCGGGGTCCCCACGACTAGAAGTGGGGATGTGCCCAAGGTGGCCGCCCTTTTGAGCGGGTACACTGCGTGTGCCCTGGGCAGCCTCATTCTCTCTCCCATTCTGGGGAAGTTTGTGATTTTCCTGAAGCAGTCAGTGTGGCCTCCATTGGTTTCCGTAAGTTGATACAGTGGACAGGCGGAACAGTGGTGTCGGGCCAGAGCTGCCGACTCTGGGAGGGGGGGGGAGGGGCTGGGCTCCTGACACAGCGTTGACTCAACAACATCCTGTGATTCTGGGAATTCTCCCAATCTCCCCGCGCCAAATAAAATCAAGAAATAATCTGACCTCGTGTATTGCAACTGGTGCTAACGTAAAGCGCTCCAATGCCCTGGGCCGAGTTGGCGCTATGCACAACAGCAAACAATAGCTGTCTTCTGCGTGCTCACGAGGCGTCTACTTTCTTGCACATGGGAGTGGTTTGTGTACAGAGTTTCTGGTTTCCTCGTCCAGTAACGAGGTTGAAGCTGCGCCACGTGAGGCTTGGGAAAGTCCATCTTTGCACAATCTGAAAACGAGGGTTGACCGACCAAAAGTTGGAAACCTGTCATCAGAACTTCAAGCCTTGATAGAAGCAAATAGAAGTCCTTTGTTTCGAAACAATTCTTTTCAAAGCTTCTTATAATGTCTCTAATCAGTAGCGGAGTCAGTGAGTAATGTGCCCCAGTTCAAGGAAGGAAACGGGTCTCCTGGCTGCTCTCTGAATGATAAAAGACAGCAGTAATTAAAGAGAAGTGGGCCTCTCTGGTCGCCGGTGCCACTCTACCTGGTGCACCAATGGGAGCTACGACCCTTCCCTTTTTTGCCCCCAAGAATATGTAAAGTTTGTAATGGAACTGTTACGGTTTTGTGCATAATCGTGGCGCACATTTCATCAACCACAAGATGATGAAATGACGGAGAAACATCCCGGGGATATAAACGGGTCACTTGGAAGTTACAGATAAATTTCAGCAGCTGGTCCTAGGCCCGTTATTAACCCCTTCATAGAGGAGTTTTTAACCTGAAAACTCGAGACCAGAGTGGAGCGAACATTGTGTTCCACCGGTTGGGACGAGTAAACTAACTTTTTAGGAAAGTTTCAACCTTTTGCTGAATTTCGCATAACTCTAGTAAATATTTCGTCTTCACAAAAGCCTCTAGAATCATCCTCGCCCCCCCTCCTCCCGGCTCACAACCCAGCCTGGGTTACACCACGCTCCTTCCTTCGCCCCCACCCATGGCTTCATCCTGCAATATCAACACTATCGCGTCACTTCGCATAGATGCAAAGAACATCCATTCCCTGCCCAAACCCCCTCACAGCATGGATAAACTCTGACACTAACACTCTGCACTGCCTCCAACCCAAAAGCTCCACGACTAGAGCGTCGCAGCAGGATGCTGAGTTGATGAAAATCTCCTATGGTAATACCCCCAGCCACTCCTCTCTCGGTTGTCCTCTGCTCAAACTGGAGCATGAACACCTCCCGCCCTCCCAACTAACCACCATTCAACCCAACCATCCTGAACGGAGACCTGCACCCACGCCCCGCTGCGTGCTTATACACTGCAGATCAGCCATCGAGCATGCTACTGATATAGCGGATACCATCTTACAGCATAACACGGACATATGCTTTCTAACAGAAACCTGGCTAAACGACCATTCGTCACCTGACATGGACCTCCTCTCTACCTGAAACCCCCCCCCGGCTTCTCAATCATTCACAGCAACCTCAGGGGTCGCAGAGTAGCCATTATACACAAAAGCAATCTCTGCTTAATTCCGTTCCGCACTCCCGAACACCCTACCTTTTGAATATCTAGGAGCTCAGCTCTCCACAAATGGACCCAACCCCACCAAATTCCATGTCATCTATCACCCTCCTGGCAAAAATTCACAATTCCTTGAAGACCAAGCAGGCCTAATATCGCAAACCTCACTAAAAGACAGTAACAACATTTTATATTAGGAGACCTAAACTTGCACCTGAACAACAATAAAGACCCCACAGTACAAGCCCTCTCCACCTTCTTGGAAGCGAACGTTCTCACTGAACACTGCAACATGCAAACACACAACAAGGGCTCCACCCTGGATGCAATCATCTCCAAGCACGACACGCTATCTCTGCGCTCTATAATACCATCCAACTGGTCAGATCACTATCAAATTCTCTTCGATCTCAATTCAACGCAGCCGTCTCAAGCGCTGGGAAAGAAACATCCCCCAAGAGGAGCTTGAAGCACTAGTAAATACCCAAATCCTACCTCCATTCGACCTGATGACCTCACCACCCACTACAACACAAAAATTACAGAACGCGTGGAAACGATCTCCTCCGTGAAACTCAAGAAAGATCCCCTCCAGAGCCTGGTTCAACAAAGACCTGAACAATGAAAGGGGACAACTCCGTTTAGCTGAAAGAAACTGGCGACAAGAGCCATCAGGATTCCAATCTCTCATTCCTTCAGGCTGAACGCCAAAAATACAAAACCCTTTTTCAAAGAAAAATCTGCCGCCTTCCGGATCAACTTGACCTGTCTAGGAACAGACCTAAAGACCTTTTCACCATCAGCAAACCTTCTCCGGCATTCAAGTAACAACTCTCCAGAGTGCTGTGAAGAAATCAACATATTCTTTGTGGAAAAAATATTGAACATTCAACTATCTCTCGAGCCATCGGCCCACCCTGCACTAAAAATGCCCCCGGTGGAAGGGGCTCACCCATAGCCCTACCGTCAATGAATTGATGCCTCCCCCTCTCTCCAACTCCGCATGCCAACCTCCTACCCCTGCAACTGAAAAACAACGCAACCTGGTCAAAGTTTAACTATACCCGAAGCAGAAGTGCTCAAGTTACTCTCGAGCATGAGGCCGGCATGTCACATCTCTGACCCCCCTCCCTGCTGCGATAGTGAAAAATCTCAGGCACATCATCTCTCCGATTTGGACCAAAATCATCAGCTCCTCTCAATCAAGAGGCTCTATGCTGGCTCCCCACAAACTCGGCCAAGTCACCCCCTCATAAAAAAAACAGACCTCGACCTTAATAACTACAGTCCTATAACCAACCTCCCCTTCCTCGCCAAAAACGTGGAAAAATTTGTGCTTCAACTCCTCAACCATATCGAAAAATATGACCTGCTTGACCCCTCCCTATCTGGATTCAGGAAATGCTGCAGTACTGAGACTGCTATACTAAACCTCATGGACGACCTGCACAGATCTTTGGACGACGGCCAGGCCTGCCTCCTAGACCTCTCAGCCGCCTTTGAGACTGTCAACTACAGCATCCTCCTAAACACACACTCAACATGCAGGCATCGACGGGACTGTCCTTAATTAGTGCACCTCCTTTCTAAGCCAATGCTCGCAGCTAATACAGCTCAACAACTAGACCTAAAACAAATCCAGTCTCGCAAGGAGTCCCTCAAGGGTCAATCCTGTCTCCTACACTATTCAAACTGTATATGGAACCCCTTGCACTGATCCTGAAGCGAGCTAGAATAGACTACCATCTATATGCAGATGACACCCAACTCTACATGAAAATCGCGTCAGTCAAAGACATCCAGTATCTAAATAACACTCTCCTCGCAGTTCAAGCCTGGTTGACCAGCAACCACCTTAAACTCAACCCCAGCAAAACTGACCTCATTCATCCCAAAGAAAAATCCTTTCCTGTAGACGGCTGGCTCGACAACCTCGCGGCTTTAAACTGCAAACTGTCCATCTCCAAAGCTGTTAAATCCATGGGGATTACACTCCACTCCCATCTAAGCGTGAAAGACCATATCAATGCCTCAGCAAAAAGCGCATTCAACACGCTGAAAAACCTGAAACTCAAACCCTTCATCCCCAGTGAAGACCTAAAGACGGTGGTGCAATCTTAGTCTTGCCCAAGCTCAAACAACTCAACTGGCTACCAATCGAGGCAAGGGCCATACTAAAAAGTGCCTGCATAACTCACAAAGCACTCTACAGTGGAAACAACAATCTACCTCACGAAGCTATCAAAAGCTTGCCAAAAGATACAGGCTGCTACGAAGCTCAAGCAGAGTACTCTTCCAAAATTTGAGAGAAATCGTTCACCCGCTCCTTCTCCGGGAATGCTCCTAAAATCCAGAGCTCCATGCCCCGGGACCTGCGGGAAAATCCACTCTTCCCTCACTTTAAGAAGAAACTGAAGCTTCTCCTCTTCTACAAATACCTAAACCCACCTCCCTAAAGCTCCTGACTAGCCTGCGGGCTCCCTCCAGCACCATCTAAATAAATCTGTGCACCACTACCCCGGGGAAAACAGTGCCTCTAATTTCCCCCCCACCTGCAAGAGGCCTTACCCCAGCTACCTCAGACCTACATCGCCTGTCTCTACTTCTGTTTATCCTGGTTTGTAGTATTTATTGCTACTGTGTGTTTCTGTTTTTATTTTACTCCACCGGTTATCTTGTACAATTGTAGCTGTGCTCTGCAAAGCGATATGAAATGTGTGTACCGTAACTACCTCAAAATTGTATTGGCAACTTCCCTCCATGTCCTTGTACACCTCATCACTTAATGTCACCATGTATCTATATGTACCCCAAATGTATCTTACTTTGTCAGACCTCGTATACCTCATCACTTTCTGTCACTATGTATCTGCATTTATTCCAAATGTATCAAGTATATGCTGCTAACTGTGAAGCGCTCCGATTCCCTCTGGTCAAGTTTGCGCTATATAAAACTCAATAAATAAAATGTCAGCAACACATTTTGTAAAAAGCTTCCAGTGGGAGTAATTATTCAGGGCACACTGGGGGCTTAGATCCACTCCAGGAAGAGGAGAAAAACTCTGTGGGGAGATTTTCTTTCCCTTCATGCAAGAGTGAAAGAAGAATTTGCCAAAGGACAAAATTGAGTGTGTTTTGAGCTTCGTTCATTTAATCCTCCTCCGAGCACACCGCACTAAGAAATCTGTTACAGGAAGACGGCAACAACTTCTCTAATTTTAACTACCACTTTGATAGTCTCAGGGCTGGAGCATCTCACTGTCACACACAGACAAACGTGACTGCGTATTATTGTATGCATCTCCGTATATATTTAAAAAGCATTTTCATCCTAAATGCTTTTATTCGTTTAAAGTACAATTGCTCCTGTGTGTGGAGCTGTCTTAGTTTTAAAGAACATTGACCTTGTCTCGCACCCCCTTGCCTGTACCCCTACCCCCACATTCCAGTGTGCAGTTCAGCAGCCCTTGCAGGTGTTCTGTTCATCACCCGCAGTCTGTCAGGCTCTAGGAAAGAACCCATGTGTCTCAGAAGATACTGAACGTCTGCCCATGTGCTTGGCTTTGTTCCCAGTGAGCAGGAGGTGCATACAGGTGAATGGTGAAGATGCTTACTATAGGCTTACGAGCCGACATCTGTGGGATAAAGGTTCACAGCCTAATGGAGCTGCCTTAGTCGTTCTAGGGTTGATATCATTGTCACCATTGAAGTGTCATAACACAATTATTTTTTGAGCTGCAAGGCAACATAACTGAGCCATCAAGCACTACATAAACCAGATGTCAAATTGCTTTTCTAATGTGTAAAATACCTGGTGAAGCTTAGTGCACAGCAGCATTTTTAAAAAGCTCTCCTTGCATTCAGTAAACCAATAT
This sequence comes from Calotriton arnoldi, assembly GCA_963921515.1. NCBI lineage: Eukaryota > Metazoa > Chordata > Amphibia > Caudata > Salamandridae > Calotriton > Calotriton arnoldi. The sequence continues at coordinate 818,704 of CAWUFW010007292.1, read as the reverse complement.
ATTTCCTGGTGGCTTTGTTTGAATCCCTGGTGCACGGATTTGCTCTTACATTTTATAAATTGGCGTTAGAAATGCTTTGCATAAAAGGGTTTTTGGAAATATTAAGCTATTTGTTTTGCATGATTTATTTTAAAATAATTTGAAGGGGCCCCCTGTCTTTGTGGCATATATTTGTCCAGAATATATTTTGACATTGAGTGGGAAGATCCCCCTGGAATTGTACTGGCCACTTCAGTACTGCTCACACTTTCACATCCAGATACACTCACACACCTTAAACACTCCGACCCACATAGATCTGTCTTTCACACATACATGTCAAGCCGTCGCACGCACACACAGCCAAACCCCACCCCACAGCATCACCCGTCATAAGGCACCTTTGCGCACCATCATGTTAACACACTCACCATTAAATACACATCAAACAAATGACTACACAAACATGGGAGCACATATACCGTCCCACCAACACATATTACTTACAGAAGCACAAATAACAATGCCACATACAAACCATCCCCAGACCCTAATGCTCTCACTCACTCACAGATGTTAAACAAAGCTTGCACTGCTTCTGTTTACATACCATTGTATGTACATGAGGGATGCTTGCACTGCTGAAGCATACCCTGTGCCAGTACTGTTCTGTGCAAGAGAATGTGTGCTTCTGTGCAACTGCTTTTCTCTGTACGTCAAACGGGATCTTGCGTCAGTTTTCCTGGCTTTTCTCAAAGCTGGTTTCTGCTTGAAAGAACTTTGCTGTTCAGTAAAACTGTTTTGAAATGCTTTGGGTTAGGATACCCATCCTCTGCTTGCACTGTGTCGGTGTCACAGTATAGGCAAGTCACACAGTTACTGCACAGTAGTATATTGGCTTTCTCAATAATCAAGTCATAACAGTTTTATGGAGTTTCAGTAACTTATATTGCACAACTGCTCACCAAGATAAAACTTGAACAACAAAAAATTATTATTAAGCACATAGGCAAAAGCTATTGCATTTACCAGTGCTTGTTTATTCTTCTCACTGGTTACAACTCTGGTCGCTGTCCTTCTCTTGCTGGCGGTTGTTGTTCCGGTTGTGGTGGTAGCAGTTTTGATTGGTGTTGTCCTCAGTGGGTACGGTTGTGGTAAATGCTGCTGTCCCTGCCTTGCTGACAGCTGATGTCTCCGCCATGGAGACTGACCACTATGCTCCCTGCTGTGGTCACTTCCGTGGCGGCAGCTGTGGTCTCTGCTGGTGTGACACTTATTGCTGCTGCAGTCGTCACCATTGATGGACAGAATGCAGAACAATGTCAAACATTCCCCTAAGTAGAGAGATCTGGGCCTAAATCCATCGTTTTTTTGCTCCCCATGCCATTCCATTTTGAACCCAGCCATATGCAAATCAGTCCTGACCCTACGCCCAATGGGAACAGTCCAGCCCGAACTGCCAAGCCTGGTCTTCCCTGAACCGGAAACAAGCATCCTGGGACCGGTTTCGGGGTAATACTCCTCTTCAGCCAGGCTAGCTTGATTCCAGTGGCAAAGTGAGCAAGGGACCCACGTCTGGGCATACCCTGCCAACTAATGGCGAACAAAGTAAACACAAGGAGATGATGGATGGAGCGCTGAAACTTTTCAGACACTTCCCCCCCCCCTCGTCCCAGTTCTGGGTTGAATCCATCATTGTTCTTTAGCTCACTTCGCCACCTCAGTTCAGACCCAGCTATATGCAAATCAGTCTTGACCTTGTGCCTCATGGGAACAGTCCTGCCCGAACTGCCAGGCCAGGTCCTTCCCGGACCGGAAACAAGCATCCTGGGACCGGTTTCGGGGCAACACCCTCATCAGCCAGGCTGGCTTGAATCCAGTGGCATGAGAGCATGGGCAGCAGATGTGATCTCTGCTCATGTGACACCCGTGCTGTGGTCACTTCAGTGGTGGCAGCTGAGGTCTCTGCTCATGTGTCACTTAATGCTGCTGCTGTGAGCTGTGCTGCTGTGCCTGGGATTTCTCTGCTGTTGTCCTCTTCACAGGTGACGTAAGTGGTAGCACAGGGAGGGCGACACAAAGTAGGCAGTGGCATGGGAAAGTAATGCAGGTCGCGGTGCAGGCGGTGAGTGACGCAGGCGGTGAGTGACGCAGGGAGAGTGATGCAGGCGGTGGTGCAGGGAGAGTGACGCAGGGAGAGTGGCGCAGGCGGTGGGGCAGGGAGAGTGGCGCAGGCGGTGGTGCAGGGAGAGTGGCGCAGGCGGTGGTGCAGGGAGAGTGGCGCAGGCGGTGGTGCAGGGAGAGTGGCGCAGGCGGCGGTGCAGGGAGAGTGGCGCAGGCGGCGGTGCAGGGAGAGTGGCGCAGGCGGCGGTGCAGGGAGAGTGGCGCAGGCGCGGTGCAGGGAGAGTGGCGCAGGGCGAGTGACGCAGGCGGCGGTGCAGGGAGAGTGGCGCAGGGCGAGTGACGCAGGCGGCGGTGCAGGGAGAGTGGCGCAGGGCGAGTGACGCAGGCGGCGGTGCAGGGAGAGAGGTGCAGGGAGAGTGACGCAGGCGGCGGTGCAGGGAGAGCGGTGCAGGGAGAGTGATGCAGGGAGAGTGATGCAGGGAGAGTGACGTAGGTGGCGGTGCAGGGAGAGTGACGCAGGCGGCGGTGCAGGGAGCGCTGATTAGTGAGGTATTGGACGAGATGCAAAGGAGAGGGTCTTCTGCATATACCCTCGCCTCCCCCCATCAGATCCCCTTGTCACAGGCCCACACATTTCAGTTGCTAAACTTTGTTTATAATTATCATTGTCATCGGGTGTGTAGTCCTATTGGCTTTAACCAAGACTACAACTCCCAGAATGAATTGTTATGTTAAATCAAAACTCAAGACAGGTAAAGTTATGTCTTAGTGACAGTCATCCTACGCTGGCAGGTGGAGGCACAGGGACAGACGGAGGCAGGTAGTGGCTTCGGGAGAAGGGTTGGCAGGCAGTGTGGCTTTGGGAGAAGGGTTGGCAGGCAGTGTGGCACCGGGAGAAGGGTGCGCAGGCAGTGTGGCACCGGGAGAAGGGTGCGCAGGCAGTGTGGCACCGGGAGAAGGGTTCGCAGGCAGTGTGGCACCGGGAGAAGGGTTCGCAGGCAGTGTGGCACCGGGAGAAGGGTTCGCAGGCAGTGTGGCACCGGGAGAAGGGTTCGCAGGCAGTGTGGCACTGGGAGAAGGGTTCGCAGGCAGTGTGGCACTGGGAGAAGGGTTCGCAGGCAGTGTGGCACTGGGAGAAGGGTTCGCAGGCAGTGTGGCACTGGGAGAAGGGTTCGCAGGCAGCGCGGCACTGGGAGAAGGGTTCGCAGGCAGCGCTGCACTGGGAGAAGGGTGTGCAGGCTGTGTGGCACCGGGAGAAGGGTGTGCAGGCTGTGTGGCACCGGGAGAAGGGTGTGCAGGCTGTGTGGCACCGGGAGAAGGGTGTGCAGGCTGTGTAGCACCGGGAGAAGGGTGTGCAGGCTGTGTGGCACCGGGAGAAGGGTGACCAGTGAGAGAGGCAGTGACAAAGGTGCTTATATAGCGTCACTACCGGAGCCGGACGCAGGAGGGCACCAGAGCCTTAACAGAAGGCCCCGCTCAGTGTTGCCAGATTGGGCTATTTCCCCGCACAATTGGGCGACATTTTTCCCATTTGTGCGAGAAAAAACCCAAATTGCGGGCGGCTACTTTTTGGGCGTTTTTTGACCCGTTGTGCGCATTTTAACAAGCTGGGGCGGCGCCTCAGAACTGTGAGCATCACCATGACACTATCATCATTGGCGCAGCATGACTGGGCATGATTGGCCAGTGTTTGTAAGTGCAACCGCACCGCACGCACCACCCGAGGATGCAATATATGTAACAAGCCTCTTTGGGTCCAAGGGCCGTCAATCAGGTAGCGCGCGAAAGCGCTACCAATGACTGCCCTGTAACCATTAATCTCTAGAGCCCGGCCCGCCCGGGACAGTGAACTGTGCTGACATTTAGGGCGCTCGTGGTGGTGTGTGCATGCCTCCAGGGACTAACGGGAACCAGGAGTGAGTGACTTGTTTCACTTGTCACACTAAGTGAGTCGGTTGGACAGATCCTGTGAGAGAGACATTGACTCTCGACTCTCCTTGTGGTGGTGCGTGCTGATCTTTTAGAGATTGAAGCAAAAACAAGTACGTTTTCTCCATTGATTGTACACTGGTTTTGATGGTGGCACTTCAGAAAATAACTAGATGCGCGTCACTTTTGGTGGTGAGGTTAATGAAAGGACACAGCACCGAATAGAAGTGCTTCCATGTGTAGAGGGAGTGTGTCGCAGGTTCTGGCCTCGCCCTTGTACATGGCGCAGTGCTTTAAATGGGCCGGTACTCACCAGTACGGAGTACCAGCACTTTTAAGTTTTCTTCTTGTGAGTAACGGAGCATTTCATTAGACACGGAGAGTACCAGTACTCACAGGGGCCTTACAGCATGCAGGTATTACAGCCTCCAGGTCTGTTTGTGGCTGAATCATGGGTCACCTCACTGGCTGGCTGCAGCGTGTGATTGCGCAGAAGAGCCTGCGCTGCAATCACCAGAGAGCAGTGTTGTCACTTGCCTCTATGATTGAGCAGTGTGCACGTTAATCGTGTCTTGCATCGTTATTCTGCACACAACGGATAATTCCCATTGCCTTATTTTATGAAGAGGAGGCTTGATGCGCAGACTGTTGTATGCACAATCTGTCTGCCCGTCCTGTTATAATGCAGTGTGCCTTGGAACAGGCCGACTGTGTGCCGCGCCATAGGGCGCACTTTAACAGCCACGGGTATTCGGGCTGCGGATCTCACCAACGCTAATCTTCATTGAGCTTTGTCTTGCCTGTCATGTTGGCCAGAGAGGAAAGGGGTAGGCCTGCTCCTTTCAACAACAGTTCGGAATAAAGAGAGAGAAAAAGGAAGAGGGGTAGACGGATAGAGTGATGCAGAAACAGGACTGAGTGAGAGGTAAAACAATGGGAAAAGAACAGACAAAAGAAACTCTAGAAAGACAAGAGGAAGAGAATGAAGAAAGGCAACTGAGCGAAGGAGGAGAGGAGCATAGACAAGGAAGAGACAGGACGAGGGAGAATAAGATAGACAAGACAGAGGAGAAAACGGGGGACTGGATAAAGAAAATATATGGCAGAGAAAACAGGTGCAAGACGTGAGGTACAGGAAAGAGAAATTGGCATGGGAAAGGTTTAGGTATGTGAGACAGACAAAAGCCAAGAGGAGAGATTGAATAACCATTGAAAAGAGACGTTTCGTGGGTAGGAGGAGGGGAGACAGCAGGTGGTGGAAAGGGAGCAGGAAGAAAGTGTGGGGAAAATGTGTGTGGACACCGTGTAACAATGCATCAGGAAGGGAGACTCAAGGAAAGGCTCTATTTATTTTGTTTAACTTGGTCATCTGGCTACTCTTACATAACATTTAAGTGGTTAAGCATTTAAATATGATTCCTGCAAGAATTTTGTAGGGGTGCAAGCAATCCATTCTAATATAGGTGAATCGTACGCTTTGCTGCTATTATTTGAATGCTGATCTATGAACAAATATAAAGGATATAACTGCAAGTATAAAATCTGTTCCAAATGGAAAACACTTTTTTTTCCTGAATTTTATTTTCACCAATTCCTGTTCCACAGCTTCAACCTTCAAAACAGCTGGCCCTGTACTTTGCTCCTTTCAATGGCACATTGCCCTGTCCCTTCACTCCGTATCACTCCTTATACTAACTTGCAGTGAGGCAACTTTTCTATTGCCCTCACGATTTTCCAGTCTCCTAACTAAACAAGCATTTGCAATGCAATCGGTTTCGCCTTTGGGACCTTATACGTATTTAGCGATTTAGCACATTTAGGGTAGAGGCATGAAATGGGGAGACCAGCTGTGTTGAATAAAAAGCTAACACAGTTTGGGTAGACTTTTAGAACAGTGTTTGGGGCAGTGTGAGAAAGGGAGAGGAGAGAGTTCTGCAGAAGGACAGAAGTGGGAGGTAATGGGATAGTATAGATAGAGATCTACAGAGAGTTTGGAGGATAGAAGTTAGTTTAAAAGAGATAAACTCAGAGTTAGGAGTGAGGGAGAGGAGAAACTAGAAGAAAGAGATCAACAGAGTTTTGGGTAGGAGGATAGGCGGGGGAGCGTGCATTTGAGAGAACAGAGACAGGCAGAGTTTGGGTTTGAGGAAGATGAGAAACTTTAGAAGAGAGAGACAGGCAGAGTTTTGGGGTGGAGGAAGAACGCTGGGTTTAAACGGACTGTGCACGAGACAGAGAAAGTGAGTTTGAGGGGCAAACTGTCAGTTTGAAAGATTGTTTCAGGGGAGCGTTAGACGGAGGGGCAGACATCCGGGGCACAGACAGGCAGAAACATGATTGTATGCCTGTTTAAGTTGCCACTAAGCACTGCCCCCAAAGTTATCCCGTCCGTATTTGTTTTATGAATAAAAACCTCCTGGCTAGATTAAACAAGAGAAGACATGCCAAAATTAGAATTTTTAATGACTTTTAAGTTGTACAGAGCCAGTAGGGCTGGTATTGAATCATTCAATTGCTCAAAAATTTAAAGCATTTAATGTATCCGAGTTTTAAATATAATTATTCTGATTGTTTTTTGGGCCAATATGTCGCATACTATTTCGAACTGCCAACCTTAAACCTGTAGAACCCATTTGAAGTTTTGGCATACTTTTACCGTGCTACACCAAGCCAAATGAGTCCTGTTGCTGTTTGGGAATGTGACTTTAAAAGTACAGCCCCTTTGGGACCCGAGCACTAAGCAAGCACCGCATTCCTGCTACCGAATAAACACACAACATGCAGGGGAGGAGAGATAAACAAGTATTTCAGGAGTGGGGGGCATTGCACATGGGAGAGAGCAACTAAAACATGCACTCTCTCATGGAGTGCATAAAACAGTGCTTGAAATGGAATAATAGAAGTTGCTTGTTTCTGTGAAGTGCCGGTACTCTTGAATTAAAAGTATTAAATTGTTATTAATAAGTGCAGGTACTCTCCTGAAACAAAAGTTTTTAACTGCTTCCTGACATTTCTGCTTTTCGACCAAAATGTACACATAACACACACCTACTTCACTGTGCTAAAATAATCCATAAAAAAAACAAAGATGTATATTTAAAACAAAGATGTCTATTTAGTCAACCAATAAATCTCACGAGCACTGCAGGAGCCAATATTCCGGACCTCTGAGCAAATCATTTGCGGACAGCAATGGATAAACATAGTAACAGAGCAGAGCTTTTCGTAGAAAGATGTCCACACTGGAATTTAAGATGTAAACAAGTGCCAAACTTCACTGCCTCTATATTAACCTAGTGGAGTTCTTCACCGAAAGAGGACACCGTAATATTTCAGATGTAAAGATGTGCAACACTACTATCACTGTATAGTAAGCAGGAAGAGCTGGCTACAGAAAGAAGGCCACAGCGGTATTTTAGATGTAAACCTGTGCAACACCACTATCTATGCATAGTTACAGGGTAGAGCTGTTAACAGATATAACAACATCGGTATTTCAGATGTAAACATTTTCAAAACCACAACTTGTGCACACTAGGCGTGACTTACCTGGAATGGCCTCGGGTGCAGAGAGCCCATGGGGTCACTAAGGCGGCCGGAAGAGAGGAGGCACAGTGGCCTGTTCGAGGTGTCCGTTTTGCAGATGGAGGACCGCTACTTTGTTTTCTGGGTGATGGGATGAGACTCTCACGGGAACTCTAGGGTGGCAAGCATTGAGCCTGCCTGCATCATGGCCGGAATATTGAGGGTTAGTGGAGTCTGTTCGCCCCGCAGCATCAATGGGTCCAGTGAGTGCCAAATACGCACAGAGGGAGCACACCCTGGGACGGACGATGAGTCCTGCGGGCCCCAGTGCCATCAGCTGGTGTAATTCTGAATGTGCCTCAAGGTTATGCTGGTGTATCGAAAGTGGCCAGCAGGCAAAGTAAGTCCTTGGCCCACAAAACTAGTAAAAAAATTTGCACGGGTAACACACAAAAAAACCCTCCCGTAGATATGGAAGTTTGAGTGGCCTCCGGATGGCGCCGGTGCATATGCTAAACCCAACCCGAATACACTGGTGCAAAGCCTGAAATCATAACTTCTCCTTCCAGCCCCTGCTAGCGCAGGACCAGAACAAATTAACTGGCCGTCACCCCATGTAGCTCCTTACCCGTATCCTTAGTCTGTAAGCACGCGTCCTAATAGGCAGTAGGGTGAAGAGCCGCAGGACCCATTTTTAAGTGAAAGGGTGCCTCCCCTAGTCTAATCCTTCTATCTGCCTGTCTGTCCGTTTATCTATCAATATATCTGGTTGTGTGCCTACCAATGTATTTATTTTTATTTATTTATTTAAGGATTTATACAGCGCATAGCTGCCCCAGCAACGGGCGTCCCAGCGCTACCCAGGTACACAAACTAAAGGCAGCAGAAACAGGTATCAGTATTTTTCTGTCCACGACAAGATCTGTCACGGACAGAGAGTGAGCAGATAGATAGATAGATAGACAGACAGACAGACAGACAGATAGATAGATATTGTATGGTATATTTATTGACGTGAATACAGTGAGTGCACGCACGTCTACTTCCCATCTGTAGACTTGTGGAAGGATGGAGGGATGGATGCATGGAAGCGTGGACCCTTTATCCCCAAACACAAACTACACTTTGTAAAACACGATTCAATACTTGTAGCAGCTACTTAAAGAAGATCGTTATGTTTTTCAAATATGAAATATGTCCCACGATTGTTCTGCTTTTTTACGTCTTTGTACATTTGCGCATTTGTGCACAGAGTGCCTACAACCACTCAAGCTAATTTTAAATATATTGTTATTTTCCTAGACGTGAAATTTGCGCAGTGAAACGTACATGTGAGTTGCAAGCGTTCCGTGCTCTTCCAAGCAGGATGTGTTATTTATTTAGCTTTTAATTTAATTTGATATAAATCTCCAGCGTTCGAAAGTGGCAAACAGGATCAATATCATGTGCCATTTATCATCCTCAGCCTGCCCCACCTCACTGAATCATGCAAAGCAGCGCAGAGCAGCTATGCTGAATACAAAACACTTGTGCTCTAAACATACCAAATGCTCAGACACTCGGGGGCATTCTGTAAACACAGCAGTTGGGAAAACATCAGAAAGATGTTGTTTGTCATGTGATGGAGGCTCATCCTAATATGAAACAAACCTGTGTGTCTCCTCCACTGGGGACAGGCAGACAAAGATTATATAAAATGGATTGGGGTGGTATGAATGGGGGTGAGGGGTTGGGTGGATGGGTGGGTGGATGGATGGGTGGGTGGATGGATGGATGGGTGGGTGGATGGATGGGTGGATGGGTGGATGGATGGATGGATGGGTGGGTGGGTGGATGGATGGGTGGGTGGATGGGTGGGTGGGTGGGTGGGTGGGTGGATGGGTGGATGGGTGGGTGGATGGATGGATGGATGGATGGGCAGATGAATGGATGGATGGATGGGTGGGTTGGTGGATGGGTGGGTGGCTGGGTGGATGGACGGACTGACGGAACATGGTATTTACCTAGCCCATTCTACCGTAGATGTATAACCTCATAATGCGTGAATAAAATGTAATGGTACTCACTTGACTGACTTCAGAAGAATGAAAGGCTGAGACAGCCTTCCTGGGATATGAACCTGTGGCCAGAAAACTGCTGAGAAATGTCAGCAGCTGGTATTTTTCTTACTGAGCTATCTTCCATGTCAATAGACAGACATGGAAACCTCGTGAATAGCAGAAAGGCAGCTAGACTGTAAGTGAAGCAGACAGACACACAGCCAGACAAGCTCCCCAGCACTGCAGACACAGAGACGTCACACAGATCCACAGTTCTGCTGATGGGAAAGATGGATACTGTCTGCTATACATACTTTACGCGTTACTGGCTCGAAGGAAAGAATTCCATGGCCACGTTTTCCCCACTTCCTGTGATTAAAAGATGTTGCCGAAAACCACATGCGCGTTTTGGGGTGCTCAGCTAGAGGGGCTCCTTGGTGAAGTATTCTAAAGACAATCCGTTGTGTATACAACTTGCTGTCACTGAAACCCACAGAAAGACAATCCAGTCTACAAACGTGAAGATAGCTTTCTTAAGCCATAACATTTCCGGCGTTTGTACAATATGACATTTTATTATCAGCTAGTGAGATAAGGGAAGACCGCTGCGTGCACTTCTTGAGACTGACAGAAACACCCTGCTTCGCCTCATGGATCAGCGTACGGCTAATATTCATTCACTGGGCGTTCAGTTTGCAGCGTTGACCCCTGCCTTCTGGACTTTCCAGGGGGTTACCTTGCTACTCACGTGTCTCTGCTCAGTCGCATTTGCATTCTGAGGTGAACTAAGGTTACATACAGCCCTAATATGAACTCCCCAGAGAAAAGTGACGATGAAAATAACTGCACCTCACACCACCAGCAGCAGCTGGTAAAACAAAACCATTTACCAACGACTATCACTGACAGGTAGAGCGATTGCAGATGCAGCTTCCGGGTGAGCCAGGGAATCCACGAGCGCGCTGACTTTTGGCGCATGCGTAGAATATAAGGCAGCGTAAGAGAGCTGTTTGTATTGCGCATGTCATTAGGACAGGCCAGGCAAAATATAGTGCAAAGTCACCAACCAATCACGGGACAAACAAGCATTGAAAATGCAATAGGACTCGGATTTACCCGAGACCTATTGCATTTTAAATGGAAGTGCCGGCAAAAAGAAGGCACGAACGGGAGTGGGTGGGGGGTGGTTGTGCTACAAAAAGTTACAGATTGCGGGAGGGAACGGGGAGAGACAGGGAAACAAAACGGTTTTACTAGTAAAGGGGCTGATAGCCTCGGAAGAGGAAAAATGACGCCATGGCAGTCAGGAGGCGGGACTAAGACGCCAAAAACCAATCAAAATGCAGGATTTTTCATTGTAGCCAATCAAATTTATGGCTGGAAAGTGGGCGGAGCTTCCCCCGCTATATTGTATACAGCATCTTTCTACAAGACAGCGCATGCGCTGCCTAGGCGAAACCTAAAAAGGGATCATTGCTTAACATTATGCTTGTTTCTTTCACAAATTGCTCACAGTATCAATAATTGTGCATAATGTGAACATACAAATAGCTTTCATGTGCCATATCTGCAGAGGCATATTATATTGCCCACAGGGAATGTAAAAGTTACTTTTAAAATTACCCTTTTGTACAAGCATAGACAAAAAGAATGATCTACAGATGGCAGAAATGTTGTATTATTGTGCACAGTTGCACACCAAGAGTATCTCAAATTAAAGGTTTGCCTCCTAACCACGCCATAACCACCCCTGCCATTAAAGTTGGTGAGTACCTGCACTTATTGTTTTCCATTTAAAGCACTGGACATGGGGGCAAACCGGCACAGTAAGAGGGGCAGTGTTTCAAATGGGCCTGCACTTCTAAGTATTCTTCTCTTCAGTACTGGAACTTTTCCTTCACAGTTTTGTAGCAGTACAGCTGTTTTTAAAAGCACTACAAAGTTCCCTGTATATTGAGCAGTTTTCGCGCAACAAATAAAGGGTCAAGTTAACTCTGGTAATCAATGCACCTGCTGGAGAGGGATGGGAGTTTTGTCTAGTGGCAATTTTCACTTGTGTAAGGTACCCCAGAGGGTTAATATCATAGCTGCCAAGTATTCAGATTGTTAATGTGTGACACTTCCATTTTTGCAGTGACTTATGAGTGACATTCCACAGCAAAATATGACATGTCGAAACACATTTTAGACTATGTTAAAATAATGAGTTGCATATTCATTGTGCTTTAAGTCATAGGCTGGGACCTCGTAGCACTATAAATACAGAAGTCGTTAACCACCACTCCTTACCCCTATGCCAGCAGGAATCTAATCCTTTACTGTCTGGTTACACTCGTAGACATCTGCAGTGACTGAATTAATCAATAAGGTTTCGTAATGCAAACAAATGCATTTCCTACCGATTACTTTAACTTGGATTTATCTTATATTTTAAACATATGGTGCGCCTTTATTTTATATGCTATTACCTGAAGGTGAAGACAATCGAAACTGACTGAATAAACATATTTTGTCCTTTCAGCTATGTCTTTAACTTCCTGCCCCTCCCAACTCTTACCCCTCGTCCGGGCTGGTACTGCCTCCACTGCAGCACTAATGTTTGTCGAGTGATCTGGTGCGTTGGACTTACCTGTGGTATACTGAAGGTACTGCCAGGAGAAGCCTGCAGAGTACGTGGTCCAACCCAGTGTGGTGGACCGGGCTGCAGACATTGCTGAGGTTACCTACAGGCCCAAGGCCTGCCAGACAAGGCTGCTCTTTGACCTCCTTAGTCACTGTCTCTTGCTGTTACACTAGGTGCTCCTAAGTGCTCGTTAGCAGTGCCACCTTTAAAGTGCGCCCGCCCACGCCCACTGGACGGTCTACAGGGACCCCTCCCATCGAAGGCCAGGTGCAGGTGAGGGCTAAGTTGCTTGCTATTTTTATGCAGAACTGTCCATGGGGCAGAATCTGGGCTGTGCACAGCAGAAAATATCCCTATGCTGTGCCAGCTGCCTGCCAGCAGCACGACCATAGAGAGCACACTGTGAGAGTCCCACACTGCTGTTTGTGTGGCGAGCATGGTAACAGGAAAACAAATCAAAATTCAGTCACTGGCTGGGATAATCATTGCAGGCTTTCTGGTGATGGTACAGAAGAGCCAGATCCTGGCTGTTGTTTACGTTCTGCATTGACATCAGATGACCAGGTGGAGTGCCGCGCCTGATGCAAATTTATTTTAGCTGCAGGGCGGAAGTCATATGTGTGTTTTCAAAGACGTTTGGACACTATGGGTCACAACGCTGCTCCCTAACAGCCAGAGCAGAGTCAGTTATACGCTCTTAATTGCGAGGCTGGACAACCAGTAGCGCAGCAGGTGCTGGCAGTGGCTGCTTTTGTTATAATATGAAGCACCGTGTTGTGATTCTCCCAGGAACTATAGTATGAATGACTACATCATTTTAGTGTGGTGATGCGGACATCAGTACAAAAAAGCTTTAGTCCAACCCCTGATGAGTGGTTCCTGGCAGGACAGTAATATGCTTGCTGCAAGCACAAGCATTATTGAGAGATTGATCCATGCTTTTGCCTAGAAAGTTTAGGACCTGAATATAGAGCCCATTAGTGATCCATTGCAAAGTCAGTTCTAGGAGCTTCTCTGCTAAAATTCATGAGTCGCTGATAGGTTTAAAGGAGTTGCACTGCCTGAGATTTCACTAATCAATGGTAATATGAGAGACCGACAGTGCGATTGATGAAGGGCAATGGAACTGAATGGGACAAGTGGAGTGATGAAGTGTCATCCGACTTGAGGGAGTGTTAGTGTTGAGAAGTTGGGGGAGGGTATTACCTAAGGTTTCGGGAAATATGTCTTTTTCCTGTCCACTCCAGTTGATTTCATTTGGACCCCACACAAACCCATCTGCTTCTTGCTAAGACTGGGGCCTTTAGTCAAGCATTTGTTGAAACACGAAGGCAATGACATAGGTTCTGTTTTAACTTTTAGTGTCACAGTATATGGTCATACTTTGAAGTGTAGGGCAGGCAGTAATCAGAATAAGTGACTCTCCTATTTGGCCTTTGTACATTTTTTTTTTTTAAGAACAAATTTTGTTTGTCAAATAACAAATATAGCGCAGAGCACTGTACCCCAGCAACTTCTGCATATGAAATGTACATTTAACTGACTTTGACAGTTTCAATAATCAAAATAGGACAACTGAAAAGCAATACATATGAAATATCAAGAAAAGTAAAACAAGAACCCCACGAACCCACCCCCATCGCACTTGCACCTACTCCAGAACAGCACCACAAAAAGAACAGCATTGTTCACATAGACATGATCTGTCAGTGCCCAAGGGGCAGTATCGTATGTCGACTAAGGTGGGAGTGAAGCCGGGTCGGGGGACCTGGCTATGGAGACGGGTTCCAGCTCTAAGCCGCGATAATCCACCCACCGCTTCCAGATTTTAAAATGCTTAAGTGGGCACCCCCTGGCCACAAAGACGGGAATCGCCAAACCCATACAGAAATCCATGCCATTTTTCCACGCAGACACCGAGGGCGCCCTCGGAGCCTTCAAGGCCCTAGCGATATCCCTCTTAGCTAAGGTAAACCCTAGTAACATAAGATGGCGCTCGTATATGTTGCCTCCTATGTCGTCCATAACATGTAACAGGACCAGCTTCGGTGAGCTGGGGAGGTCCCAACCCAGCACTTCGGAGAGGCACGCCATAACCACCCTCCAGAATCTCGCTAACGCGGAACAGTGCCAAACAGTGTGCAGTAGAGTACCTTCTTCATGTTCACATCGAAAACAGATCGGGGAGGCTACCAGTCCCGCCCTCCAGAGCCGGACCCTGGTGAAATAGACCCGGTGGAGATATTTAAACTGGATAAGGCGCAGGATTACGGCTATGGCTGACCCCCGCGGGGAGGCTAGAGCCTCCGTCCAGTCCTCCTCCTCCAGTGGGCCTATGTCTCCCTCCCAGGCCTCCCTAAGGCGCTGCAGCATCGGGGAGCTATGGGTGACCAGGGACTGATGAATTTTGGAGATCTTGTGGTCATGGAGGTCCCCCATAAATATCTTTGCCTCTCTGGGACTAAACTCAGCCAGGGACCCCAGGCCCTCGATATGCGGAGAGATGGCGTGTCGGAACTGCAGGTATCTGTAAAATTGGGTTTTAGGCATCTGAAAGTCCTTCTGTAGATTCTGAAAGGATTTCAGGATCGACCCTCGCATTACGTCCCCAAGAGTAGAGATACCGATGCGGTCCCAGTCCCGAAAGCCAGACAATGTAGCCAGTTGCGGTAGCCGCCCATTATGCCAAAGAGGGGTCTCCCGAATCAACCTATTCCACCACCGATCCTCCGCAACGCCTGCCGCCAAATTTGGAATACAAGTTTCGTAGCAGATGGCAATGAGTTACGTATCGGTGCAGAGTAGAGTATAGTGTGTAAAGTGTAATCTCCCATACACTGCCTCTCGACCGCGTAAGCCGGGTCGGTACTGTCCCCATACCACCACTCATTGAGGACCAGTAGATGCGAGGCCATGTAATATGACAAAATATCAGAGGTTGCCAGCCCCCCACAGTATGTGGACTGGAAGCAGGTCCGCAGGGCCACCCTCGCCACTCCGCCAGCCCACAGAAACTGCCCTAGGGCCGCGTTGACCTGTCGGAACCATCTGGGAGGAATCGGATATGGATGGTTTTGTAGCTGATAAAGTAGGCGTGGGAGCGATACCATCTTAAAGATGGCCGACCGGCCATAAATAGACAAGGGCATATGAGACCAGGTTTTAAGATCTTCCCGCACGCGATCCCACACAGGGGCCAGATTCCTGTCCCAAGATGTAACAGGCGAATCCGATAAAAACACTCCCAGATACTTCAACCCCCCAGAAGCCACTTGAACGGAGGAGGCCCAGGAACCAAGACCTTGCCCCAGCCCCCCCCCCCAGGACCCAAAGGGTAGATTTGCGAGGGTTCATAAATAGGCCCGAGGTCTCCCCGAAAATCTGCATAATGTGAAACAGCCGCGGTCCCCTCTTGTCTATATCCGTGAGAAAAAATAAAACATCATCGGCGTAGAGGGCATTACGATCCGACAGACCAGGCGCCCACTCGAGACCAGTCACCTGGGCGTCTATCCGCACCCAGGACGCCAAGGGTTCCATAGCTAACACAAACAGGTAGGGGGACAGTGGGCAACCCTGTCTGGTGCCCCGTCCGATAGAAAACGTAGAGGAGATGGAGCCCGCCACCCGCACAGACGCAGTCAGGTCTGTATAAAGCAGAGTCAGGTATGACAAGAATCGTGGTCCAAAATTCAGCCGGCAGAGGAGTGCGAATAAATATACCCAGCTAAGGGAATGTCGCACCTGCCCTCCGTGCAGCGCAGTCTGGAGACTGTAAGATGCAAACCACCGACCGGGGATGGGATATAGCGTACCCTTACAATGACGACGATTCACCCCAGCGCAGACGGCCAGTGACCGTCTGAGGGGTCCAGCCCAGCCGGCGGCCTTTGTACATTTTAACTGGAGGGAGTGGGTCTCTAATCGCAGCTTGGCAAACAAGTTGTGCTGAAATTGCTTTAATGCCAAGGTGGATACTTTATATGTGCATCACTGTGTGGTGTTAATCCTGTGAGATCCATGAAACTCATTAAATGCCCTGTTTGAGGAGCTACATGACATAGAGTTTCAACTTTTCAGCATTTGGACTTCACTAAAATGGGTTACAGTCTGCTCTTGTAAAGTTTGTTCATCAGTGCCAGGTTCAGGTTTGGATTTGTGGTGCACAAGCAACAGGTCCTAATGGGACCAATCTTCAACATCAGTAGTTACAAATCAAATTGAAACATGATTACAGAGGTGCATAGGTGCCATCGAACCTCCTCCCACTAAGAGCATATTGAATAGAAATTAGGATTATGCGTAAAATGTTTCCTGAAGGCTGATTTCGCTTAAATTGAGGGTGGTAACTTTGGGCTGGTTTTTGGGCTGAAACTGGTCTGCGTTGGGCTGGATTTGGGCTTAAACTTGGACAGCATTGGGCTTGGGACGGGTATCAAAATCTGGCAACACTGCCTGGCACCGCCTCTGCAAAATGGCGCCGCCCATGACCCGCACCGCCTGGCGTGACTTGTTACGGCCGGGCGGGCGCCATTGTTTTTTTTAACATCTATGGCACACTCCTGCAGCCCAGTCACAGTGTCACTCACTGGGCTGCTGGAGTGCACTGCCAGCGTTACGAAAAAGGAATGGGCCCGGCCGACGGCGGCTGCTGCCACCCGCACGGCACCAGGTCCAGCCAGTACGGCCCGCACCTCGTGGGCCGGGAGACATTATTTTTGGTAACATCGGGCACTCCAGCAGCCCAGTGTGTCACTGGGCTGCTGGAGTGCCACTGGCACTGCCAGCGTTACAAAAAATAATGGCGCCCTGCCGCCCGCGGCTGCCACCTGGCCGCACCATCCACCACGGCACCACCAGCAGCACGGCCCGCACCGGCCCGGCGATCCAGGGGGAGGGTGGGGCATGATGCGCCCCTCCGTGCCTCCCCCTGCGGACGCCCATGCTGGGAAGTCACCTGTCCACCTGAAATCTGTGGTTGAAAGGAGGCCGGGCAGCGGGAGTGCCCTTTGTTCCTACACTCTGTGCACTGAGTGTGCACTTGTATTAGTAATCCGTTGCAGTCCACGTAAGTTCACAACAGTAGCGCTTAGAAGAGGGTGGCCCACCCTCTCTCGCTTTTTGGGGGTTTCTCCCCCATTTGAGGGATGTGTCACTCACGTTGGCTGCACTCAGCTGGCCCACGACGACGAATGTCCCACATTTCGACACTCGGGAGAAGCAAGTCAAAAGCTGATCAGTGTGAGTTGAGTTTTTGGGACGCCACGAGCTGCCTGCAAGTTGTGTCTCTCTCTTGTTTCAGCGCTATCTACACTGCAGAGGTGCGGGTCTGCTGCAGGCCTTTGTTTACTCTGGGGGCGGGGGGGCGTAACTGCAGCACGCGAGGAGGCTGCACACAGCTGCAGGAGCGCACTGGCCTACAGAGGCGCTAATATAGTGTAACCCATAGTTAAAGCGCCTTGAGTGTGTGTCTGGAACCCTGGGGCCTGCCTGGGAATACCCCCTGGATGTCTATTTCTTCCATTCAGCCCATTATCAGGCATATTGTCACATCAGGGCCAGTGCTTAATTTGAGCAGGTGGCTGCGGGCGGGGCACATTGACACTCACTTGTGGCGACCCGCACTAGTTTTTCATCATCAGACTTTCAGCCAGAGCAAGGAAGACAAAAACACAAAAGAGGGGAAGAAAAAGGAAGGGAAGATGGAAACACAGTGACTAAAGGAGAAAGCAGGGATGAAAAATAAGACTACGCAGCCCTGGTGTGCCTCACCCTCTACATTAGTAGTGCCTGCCATAGGCTTCTGAGCTAAACCTTGGACCCCGGCACTTATTGTTTTAAAATGTAAGCAGTGATTAGGACACAGAGAGAGTATGATTTGCCCAAGTTCACAAGTTTTGGTAGAGAACAGAAACTGCAGCACACTACTAATTACCAGCAAGGATATTCCTTTCCCATCCTATGACATGGTGAATAGATTGTGAAACTGCGTGCCCACCACCACCATAAGGTAATTATCCAGTCTTTCTCTTATACATCGAATCAGAGTTTTAAGATTCATTCTGAAGGCTCCCAGCTGAGCAAAACTGACAACAGGAGAATACGTTCATATAGTGGATACTCAATGGTGTGGTTGTTTGGAGATGGGAGGGAGGTCCAAAAAAAAAAAAAAAAAGGATACTCAAAAGCAGTTTGTCCGACAGGGTTGGTCAGGATTAAAAACCCTGTCTGCTCATTCCAGAGTTTCCAACTAGCCACTAGACCACAACTGGGGGGGGGTTATTCTGATGGCAAGGTCAAGGGCCCCCTTCCTAGGGAAACGTCACTGTGCTGTGCAGTTTACTCAGACTTATAACGCAGGCGTATTTCCAGCATAAGTATAGTGGTAAAGCTGGGATTAAACATCAAGTCCCCTAGTTCAATAGTCAGATGTACCCTCTGAGTAGATTGTGAGACCTTTTCTTCGGGTCCTGTGGCAGTAAGTGTTTAATGGGCAGGATCCGTGGTGTAGACTTTTTTTTTCAACATATGTTTATTGGCATTTTATAATAAACAATACACTTGAGTCATTACATGTATGAATATAAGCATCTTCACAAAGAGCATGGCATATCCAGGAGACCCAAGAAGTGTACAGACAATGGTCATATAAACTCACCCAGCGGAGGCTGCCATGTAACCGGGGCGGGGTACAGTCCAGTAGTCTAGTACAGATGTAATAACCAAATCAGACCCAGAGCTCAGAATATGCGAGGCCTCAAAGGGGCACCTGTTCATTCCAAGCTTTATTGTCATGTAGACTAGAACTCAAGAGCAAGGAAAAGGGGAAACGCAGAAGCCAATATATGAAAAACTAAGAAAATAGGTAACCAAACTGTCGCAGGGATCTCACAAGTCAGTCAGTAAGGAGGAAACTAAAACATCAGAGAGGTAGGATAGCCTCACGTAGGCCAGTGGGGGATCCCAGGTGGTAGGAACATCATGTAGGAATTCTGGAGGTGGGCAAAAGTCAATGAGGACTACAACAAAAGGAAGCAACAGTGCACCCCAAGGGTACAGCAGACAGCCACACCTAGTGTCTATTCCCCTCCTCATCAGTGTCTCCGTCGCCCTCTAGGTGCTTCCAGGCTTCCAACACCTCCGTCCACAGCCCCGCAATTGGTTGTCTCCCCACCCCCTGAGCAGCATCTCGCCTCAAAATCCCAAGATACAAGAATAAAACCATGGGTGGCACATCCTTCTCTGTTCAAGCAGCCAAACTATGGAACTCTTTACCCCCCAACATAAGATCCACCGACAACCACCTTATCTTCAGAAAACTACTCAAGAATTGGCTCTTCCCCACATAAGCACCATATGCAAACAGAAATTTACAGCATATTCCTCTGTATATAAGCATTTATTTTCACTATAGATATGTACCTATCTTTGTGTATTGCTTTGTATAAACATGTAGAATAATTATGTTGTTGAAAATAAATAAATACATAAATAAAAATCATCTTTGGTCTACATGTACTTGCTTCCATTGTGCATCTATGTACCTTCCATGTACTTGGATCTGTGTGTCTGTTACTTTTCTCCTGAAAAAGCATATCCAATGCACTACCCTATTTCTCATCCTGTACCTCTATCAATATCTTTAATCTACATATACTTACCTCCTTTATGCATCTATATACTTTCAATGTACTTATGGATCTATATATTTATCACTTTCTTCTAATTTAGCATTTCAAATGCACTACCCTATTTCTCAGCCTATACTTCTCTCAATATATCTTCTAGCCCAACCT
This sequence comes from Calotriton arnoldi, assembly GCA_963921515.1. NCBI lineage: Eukaryota > Metazoa > Chordata > Amphibia > Caudata > Salamandridae > Calotriton > Calotriton arnoldi. The sequence continues at coordinate 798,689 of CAWUFW010007292.1, read as the reverse complement.
TCTGACTCATCTCAAACTTCTTTCTACTACTCTTTCCAATGCACTACCCTATCTCTCACCCTATACATCTATCAATATATCCTCTACATCCACTCTCTCATTTATCCCAAACCCCATACCACTACTATGATCCCAAAATAACCCTTTCTAGACTCTCTCCTACTCTACCCCTCCTTGCATCATCTGACACCACTTTTACTATACCGATCCCCAAAACAAACCTTTCTAAATCCTTCCCTCTGACTCTTCCCCTCAAAAAACCCTTTTTACTCATCCAAAAGCCTCCTCCTACTGCTATGACCTCAAAAAAATCTTTCACTCTTCTGTCCCTCCTCTATCCTTTTCAATCAAAATAACAGACTAACATGTTCACTTCTCAAATTCCATATTCCACTATACTAATTCACCACTAATCCTTATGGGTTCCAGAGTAGTGTGCTACTCGCCAATAAAGCGTTTCAACACCCCATCAGGGTTACCAGCGCTATATAAATGCAAACTTTTTTCCCTTTTCTCCCCTCCCCAACCCTTCTCAATCCAAATAACTGACTAACATATCCACCACTCAAATTACTTTCATGTTTCGCCATACTAATTCAACAGTAATCCTTATGGGTTCCAGAGTAGCGTGCTACTCGCCAATAAAGCGTTTCAAAACCCCATCAAGGGGTAGCAAGCGCTATATAAATACAAACCTCTTTCCCTCTTCTATCCCGCAACCTACCCTTCTCTATCCAAATAACTGAATAACATATCCACCACTCAAATTACTTCATATTTCACTATACTAATTTTCAACACTAATCCTTTATGGGTTCCGGAGTAGCGTCCTACTCGCCAGAAAAGCGCTTCAACACCCATCAGGGGTAACAGGTGCTACATGAATGCAAACCTTTCTTCCCTTTTATCCCTCCGCTATCCTTCTCACTCCAAATAACTGACTAATATCCACCACTCAAATTACTTTCATATTTCACCATACTAATTCAGCACTAATCCTTTATGGGTTTCCGGAGTAGCATGCTTCAACACTCCATCAGGGGTAACAAGCGCTATATAAATACAAACCTTTTTTTTCTCTTCTATCCTTCTGCTATCCTTCCGAATCCAAATAACTGACTAACCTATCCACCACTTAAAATTTACTTGCATGTTTCACTATACTAATTCAACACTAATCCTCTATGGGTCCCGGAGTAGCGTGCTACTCGCCGAAAAAGCGCTTCGACGCCTCGTCAGGGGTAGTAAGCGCTATATAAATGCAATTACAATACAATCTTCTCGAATCAAGGCCATGGCCCACATGGTGACATCCTACACCCATGTACCTACCACCGGCCCCATCATGGACTTGCAGGCTATTGCAATCCTTCTCTTAGCCAGCACTAGCGCCAAATCGAGGATCATAGAGGCCACCTTCCGTTTTTGAGGTCTATCAACAATCCCAGTTGACAGACCTCCAAAGTGCAACCAAGAGCGCGGCCCAGTGTGGCATTCAGGGTACGGATCACCGCATCCTAGTATGCCCGTAAATGGGGGCAGCACCTGGTCATGTGGCAGGAATCTGCATCCAGAAGCGTGCATCTAGGGCAACTACGCAGTTCACTGCCATATATGACCTGAAGTCTGTGAGGTGTTAGGTAAGTCATAAAATTGAGTATATCTCAATCTCATATTCCTGGAGACCTTCTTAGGATATGCCGAAACCCTGCATCACTCTGCATCTGTAAGGTCTCACCCTAGTATCCCTCCCTACCTATGCCGAAGTGCCAGCAGGGGTTTCCAGACCATTTCGATCAGCCACCTATAAAACCACTTTATCAAATGCCTCGCCATGCCCATGGACACCCGTAGCTGTAAGACCGCATGTGTCCTCGGTTCATCATCCCCTCCGGCTCACAAGTCCTTAAATGTTAGTGTCAAGGTCTCATAGGTTAGAAATTGGACTGGGGTAGGTCGTATTGGGCCACCAAATCTTCCAGCAGAAGCAAGGCTTGCAGTTAATAACAGTTGCCAACCATCATTAGGCTGGTGTCCGTCCAGGCTGACAACGTGTAGAGTGTTCACTATTAATGCTTCAGTAAAGACTCATTTCATTTGGCTAACAGTCCTCCTGATCACGCAATCACACTTCCCCTATAGAAGAATGGCTCAACCAACTCACTGCTCTAACTACGTCCCACACTTGATAGATTCCACTAGATCACTAGGTATAATGTTGGACAAACACCTGAATATGCAAGTTCATATCAGTTTCACTGCTAGGGTAACTAACAACCATCTTAATATATTAAGGAAAATCAAACCTTTCTTGCCCCCAACTGACTTTCAGTTAGCAGCCCAATCCCTGGTTAGCTCCCATCTGGATTACGGGAGCGCAGCTCTTGCTGGTATACCCAAGCGCAGCTGGCTCCACTAACAGCTACATTGTACTCCGCTGCCAGACTCGTCACTGTATCCAGAAGATTCAACCACATCACTCCTGACCTCAACCATCTAAAATGTCTCCTTTCAAGCAAGAATCCAGTTGAAGATAGCTTGCATGACACACAAGGCCCTCCACCACAACACACCTGTCTACCTGGCCAAAAAACGTGACCTTTCCAGAGGTATTCGCGCCTCAAGAAGCTCTAACTCCCTACTGCTGAAGCCACAGAAGTTCAAAAAGAAGAAGACGTACAACCGCTCCTTCTCTGGTCTAGCTCCTAGAATATGAAACTCCCTACCAGCTGAAACCAGGACGAACCCCTCCTCTACCTCCTTCAAAAAGGAAGTAAAAATGATTTTGATTAATAGATTCCTTCACTAATCATCCTCAGTCATTCAGCCTCATCTTTTACTTGTAGACTCCTAGGGATCGGGATCCTGGATTCTCCAAACTGTTTTTGACATACTGTATCTGTATTTATTTGTGGTTCTTGCTCTCTGCTCTGTCCCTCCTGCATTTTGTCTTTTATGTATCATCTGACTGCCATATGTCCAGTGCTCTGACACCCTGTAGGGTCATGTTTGCGCTATATAAAACTCTGCAAATAAATAAATAATCAGTTATTCCTTTTGTAAATCTGTCTCACCAAGGTGGCAATAGCAAGTAATTAAGGCTTCCTCTCGTAGGTAGCAAAGGAATTGGAACTCCAATGCAAGAGGTCCCAGCAATCTCACTCGATAAGCTTAATATATGGCTATGTTATGTCTTTTGAATGGGCCTTAATTATTGCAGGTGGTTATGGAGTGAATTGTGTGTATAACTAGAGAAGTGGCCCTTCTGCCAAAGGGAACAGGGCACTACTGTACAGTAGAGAAAATAGATTTTCTCCTTGGAAATAAGGTATACTACAGTAAATTCAACACTCTTAATCTTCATTCACTCTGGTAATGTCATGCATTCACCTAACCACTGGCCAATATATCACCAAACCAGGGATATAGCGCTCAAGATAATTTTTATTTAGCAACAAGAAGCGCCTAGCATATAAATGGGAGGACTAGCCTCTTCATTAATAAAAACAAGTTTGCAACTTCTTGAATAAAAAGAATTATTTCATATACAGTATACAAAATTGAATCAAAACATAAGTACTTAAAAAATATATATTGCAGACATTTTAAAATCTGACGCACATTAATCACAATATTGTAAACATTACACTTATAATAACAAAAGATAAAATAAAGGAGACCCTATCTACACAGTTGTAAACCATTGACTGTTGTATATTTGATCCAAACAGAACATCAAGTTGTAATTCAGGTGAGTTTTACAATCTTTTTACTTTCCCGAATTCCTGTGGTTGGATTCAAAGTTAAAGTAGTATCGTCGACGCGTTTCGGTGGTACGTTATTCCTATTCAGAAACTACCTTCTTCAGGACTCAATATAAAGGGAACTTAGGCTCCTTCAACCATTGATACAATAATCAATATCAAGACAGAAACATAATATCAAATGTAAATTCTCTAGACTCCATAACCAATCTTTCGTTAATGCCTACAATGTATTTTTAGTCCCTTATGTTCTAAACAGTTGGATAAAAATACAATTTAAACTACTTTCAAAATCACAAGGGGCGCATTTATAAGCCATTTCAAGTATGTCAACTAAGTTTCTTTCGCGCTAGATCCGTGGTCTTCAGACAATTAAAAACATTCTAACTCATTCACACCATGCATACATCTTGTAAGAGCAAGAAACAGATCAACATGGGACCTGTTACAATAAAAAACACTCACCACTGTCGGTGTAATGTCGTTTTTTTCTTGTAACGAAGGTCAAGCTGTGGTTTAATTAGTTTTCCCAGCTTCGCTCAATTATACGACTATACACCATTATTACTTAGTGGCTGCAATAGAAAACGGACATAGAATGTATTGTTCCGCTGTGAATATGCTCTTATTATGCGTTTAAACTTATGAGAGAAATGATTGTTCCCTTACCTCTCCAATCGAAGTATACTTGATTTACTCTATCCTTATCAAAATTATTTAGTGAATAAGGAAAAGAAAAGGGAGGGCTTCCAGGGAAGTCAATTTTCTTTATCATCACACCACTGCAGGGTTTTATTCCTTATATTCCGATTTTGTTCGTAAAACGTTAGTTGCTAGCGTTCATTACACTTAGCACGTCTGGGGACAAAGACAATAAATCATCCTTATTACGGAGGCCCACCGGACCTAATATGGGCCATATTATGCATTTAAGATGCACCCTTAATTTGAAATTTTATTGTGGGTGCATCTGTCAATAAGAACACTGTCAAGTTTACTGCCAAAATTATAGATTCGAATGCGCTTAAAAACGCTGTCATGTTTACTGCCAAAATTATAAATACGAATGCGCTTTAAAGCCGGTGTCTCGATTAAGTTAATAGATGAGGAGACCTGATTTGAAAGCAGGCTAAATAAAGTTTGTATAAAAAAAACCACATAAAATGTACTAAGGTCCCGAAACTAGCGGGGAACGCAGGGGCAAATACGCTATTATAGTTAGTTTGTGTAGGCGTTAGACTGACTAGAGTGCCGATGATGCAATTACTCTGGCGAAGAGCTTTAAAGCCGGTACGCCATTAGTGCCCAAAGGGGATGATGGACGGAGTGTTGAACATTGCAAGCACTCACCCCCAGTCAACTGATCTGGGTTTAATCCATCATTCTTTAGCTCACTCCGCCACCCCAGTTCAGACATGGCCATATGCAAATCAGTCTGACCCTGTGCCTCATGGGAACAGTCCAGCCCGAACTGCCAAGCCATGTCTTCCCTGGTCCGGAAACAAGCATCCTGGGACCGGTTTCTGGCTTACAGCCGTCATCAGCCAGGCTATCTTGAATCCAGTGGCAAAGTGAGCAAGGGACCCACGTCTGGGCATACCCTGCCAACTTAGGGCAAACATAGCAAAACCAAAGGGGATGATGGACGGAGTGTTGAACATTGCAAGCACTCACCCCCAGTCAACTGATCTGGGTTTAATCCATCATCATTCTTTAGCTCACTCCGCCACCCCAGTTCAGACATGGCCATATGCAAATCAGTCTGACCCTGTGCCGATGGTAACCTTATTCTCGTGCCGCGATTTACGGTGAACTATACGACCGTTGAAAGGATACAACTCTAAGACGGTTGGTATAAGAAATAACCTCCCATTTATTATCACTCCAGTTTCTTAATATTAGAGTCTTACCTCAAACCGGCGTGTTCACGTCCTGGTTTCAAATTGGCTGTATGTGCCAAGGCTCCTACCTCGTTCTAAATGGCGAGCTACCCAAAGGGGGACGGATTTCCGCCCGTCTTGATGTACTATGCGCATGTCTGGCGGCCATCGTTAAATGTCTAAATTCGTTCTACTAATTCGTTTAGATGATTTCTAATATCATTCTAGTACCATGCATCAGAAACGAGTGTCTTTTTAACATCCATGTTGGAATAACACTCTTTGTGCTAACAGTAACAGGTATAGGACTCAAGTTAAAAGAAGTGAATAAAATTATGTAACTAATTCTAGCAGTAAATATTATTGTTTCGGTTCAGTTGGCTAATGCTTTCATTACTCATTATAATGAAAGGGGAAAGCACGAAATATTCGATTATGGTATTTCTAGATCTGACATGGGAGGCTGTGATTAAGATTCAGACTTAGCATGTTATTATCTTCTCCCAATCCTCTCTAGTATTCAAGCCCTTCTCTATTGTGTCAAATTTGATAATATACCATTGTTCCCTCATTTTCCTTCTATTTTCCGTGTTACCTTTCCTCTTCAGTTCTTTAACTTTTTCTAAAATGGTCCACCTGATATCTGTAATATCATGCTTCTTTTCTATCCAGTGTTTGACTAATGGGGCATTTTCTTTTTGGGTATTAATTGCAGATCGATGTTCACACATTCTAACTCTGAATTCTCTGCCTGTCTCCCCAATATAGCCAAGACCACAAGGACAACGTAAAAGGTATATAATGTTTTTACTTTTACAGTTGTTTAGGGTCGTTATCTTATGCGTAACCCCATTCAATTAAACTTCCTTGGTGACCTCACATAAATTGCATATGCTGCAGTTCCCACACTTATTGTTACCTTTAGCTTTACCTCCTTCCAGAGTCCTTTGTGTCTCTGTGTGTTTATCTCTGTAGGTGTAAACTAGTGAATTCCTGAGGTTTTTGTTTTTCCTAAAAGCGTGCAAAGGTTTGGGGAGTACATTACTCTCTCCATCGTTAAGGATCTTCCAGTTCCTATTTATGATGTTCTTAAATCTATTACTTAAGGAGGAGAACTGGCTAACCATCACTATTCTATCAAGTGTTTTGTCTTTCTTTCCTCCTTGGAGCAAACTGTCTCTATCATAAAATCTCGCCCGTTTAAAGGAGTGATTGATTAATTTTTTCGGGTATCCTCTTTCTTTTAATTTCTTTTTTAACTTATCAGAGTGGTTATAAAAGTCATTTAATGATATACAGTTTCTACGGAGCCGTACAAATTCTCCAAATGGGATATTATCCTTTTGACTCTTGGGATGATAACTGCTATAATGTAGGAGAGTATTTTTGTCAGTTGGCTTTACAAAACGTGCTACACATAAGTGACCCTCCTAGTGTTTTATGGTTATGTCTAAAAAGTTAACGCTTTTGTTACTAATGTGAGATGTGAATCTCAAATCATCACCCAGATTTAACCATCCTAGGAATTCATCAAGCTCATTGGTTATGGAGTGAAACCTTAAAAAAGTGCTCTACGATTCGGACACCTTGCACTCTTATAGACATCTTCTTGTGTATCCACATATGAACATGTCCTGCGAAATAATAATGGAAAATTGGCCAACCCAGATCAACAATAAACCTTACATGCTTTTTAAATTATGTGGTTTCATGAAGTTTTGTAGACATGGGAAAACATTTGTTGTAGAGGAAAATGCTGAACATAAGCATTAAAGTGGCAGTGCGGTGCGGAAAAGAAAACCGCTCTCTTTACGCACTCCTGCATCACCAACAATCATTAACAATGGCCAATCAAGAGTGCTCTTTTGTTTGATGATGTCTGCTTGTGTTTTGAGAAAGATGACCCCCTTTCAGCATAATATAGCTGTGCACACTATTCTCTCTAGTAAAACGAATAATACAAGCATAGTATTTTAATTCAATCATTTTAATCAGTAATTCAGTCGGTGAGTGTTGAAAATGTTTCCCTTTCTGTAGGATCACTCCAGATTTTTTTTTGCATTTTGCTGACCCTATTGTAGCTGGCTACGGAACTCTGTGCTCTTTACCCCTGCTAACCAAGGGTAACATCCTTGTGCTCCTCCTTTTAACATTGTGAAATTTGTATACTCCTGATTGGCATATTTAACTTACCTATAAGTCCCTAGAATATAGTAGCAAGGGGTACCCAGGGCCTGTAAGTTCAGTATCACCATGGGACTGCAGCACCCACTGCATCAGCCAGGTTCTTTATGTGCCGCTTAGCGCCATGATGCTCCTAGGAGTGGCAGTCGCGCTCTATAAGTGCCCAATTACATTACATTACATCCACTGCAGTGACATTGTAAATATGACTGCGGGCCTGCTACCAGTAGCCTGGCTGTGAAGGTCAAATTCGACCTGCCAAAACACCCCCTTTGACAGGCCTAACCTTCCTTCTAAATATGAATCACCCCTAAGGATGCCTCATTGCCCATAAAGCAGGGTGCATGGTATTTAATGCAGGACATGTAAAAGTTTAATTCTAAACATGTCCTTACAGTGACTCTACCCTCAAAGCTATTTTTACCGTAGAAGGGTTGGATGTTCCATAGGAAAGAACTGGGATGCACTACTAATACTGTAACTTGGGAATGGGACTAGCCAGTAAAATAATGAAGCAACTATTTTTAATAGTTTTGAAAAATCCAATTCAATAGTGAAATCTGATTTTTTCTAGATATTATGGAATAGTAACTTTTAGAAAGCTAACTTTGCCTTGCCTAAAGTCCCTGAAAGTGAAATCTGCATTTTGCTCTCTCACTTAGCCCAGCCAGTAATTTACATTTAAATAGGTGTAAGTAAGGTATAAACTTACTCTAAGAAGCAACCAATAGGCTGACCTAAATGGGCAGAGATGACTCATCTGAACCTTGGCAGTATATGCAAGGGACTGGGAGTGTCCTTTTTGACATTGCAGTGTCAAGTCCTGCTTGAATGTAACATCCTTCTTGACAGGTCTGATGGGGCTTTTCATATGACACATGAGGAGCACTTCAAAAAGGCCTCACATGTCACTGGCAAATGTTAGCTGACACTCGGGTAGGGCCCTTCTTTTGTCCCTCAAACCAGTCAGGCCCCAATCACAGTGGGCCTTTTTTGACATTATAGTGTCACATCCTGTTTGACAGGTCTGCTGGGTTTACATATAACGTTTGGGGTGCCCTTTAAAGAGTGAAGTAATATACTAGGGACATGTAGGTCAATGTATGACAGAATTTTATTCCACAACAATAATAGATAGGTGCTCACACATCAAGTGACAATAAGCGTGACGTGACAGGTGAAAGTGAAATTAAAATAAAGACATCGCATTGACAACAATAATAGAACATCCTTTAGAGCATTTTTACAGAGTAAAAAGGAGTTCTTGTTGTAGAGGGTCGACGGTGTTTCAAACTCAATTATTTGAGTTCATCTTCAGGACATACATGGTGAGCAAATAGAATTGATCGATATTGCGGACCTCAGCTGCAGCAGGACAGGCTCTGCTCTCTCCCCACAGGCTCGCATTAACAGCCCTGTATTCTTCGTAACTTCAAAATCCCCGGCGCTGCTTGGAATCACTCGACGGCCAGCTGCCCTTCAAATATCTTTCGAGTCACTGATATTAAATTCAGCTGAGACCTTTGCATCATAGGAACCTCTACCATTACAGCAATATCGATCAATTCTATTTGCTCACCATGTATGTCCTGAAGATGAACTCAAATAATTGAGTTCGAAACGCCGTCGACCCTCTACAACAAGAACTCTTTTTACTCTGTAAAAATGCTCTAAAGGATGTTCTATTATTGTTGTCAATGCGATGTCTTTATTTTAATTTCACTTTCACCTGTCACGTCACGCTTATTGTCACTTGATGTGTGAGCACCTATCTATTATTGTTGTGGAATAAAATTCTGTCATACATTGACCTACATGTCCCTAGTATATTACCTACCGCTCTCCTCTAATGAATTAAGTTCAATCCAAAAACCTAGTGCCCCCTAGCTGGGTCACTTCAGTCTGGACCTTTTTGGGCCACATAAGAACCATTGTTTTTCTAAACAATTCATTACCCTCGGTTCATATATTGGGGTACCCTTGTTCTCTTTACTAGACTTTAAAGAGTGAAGGCAGGTGAAGGAAGTGACCTGAAAAGGGTCACCCGGGCCACTAAAAACCACCTCTATGCCTTCCCAAGTAAAGAAGAGTCGGTCAGACAGTAGAGAATACAAACAGTTGTTTATTAGTAATACTCTGCAGAGGAGTCCAATCTGACCTGCACCCTAAGATGTCTGCCGAGGGACTGACTCCCCAACAGTCTGCAATGCATAATCATTCCTCCAAGAACCCCCAACCACGCCCACAGTGGAAAGTTACCGGCTTGAGCTGAACATGAACAAAGGAGGCACAGTAGGATGAGCTACCACCTGCTAGATGGGTACATGTTATCTGGGATTCAAGGTTGTCTCACTAGGGCTCAGTGTCTCCTAACGTGGAAGCAGAGTTACACACACAGATATGCATGCAAGGGCAGAATGGCCTATTCATGTCATACCCTCCAAACTCTGTAGGCGTTACAGGGGTCCAGCTAGTGCCCCTGGATGTGGTCTACAGGTGATGCGCAGTGGTGCTCTTCTCTTATGCTGCCTAGACTTTGCATGGACATACTTGATTCTGGAGGCATTGTGCTCTGGATAGTCCTTATGGTGTCTGCTGTTTGATATTGACACCATAATGGTCGTGTTGCTGACTCTTGAAATTTCTTTCTTGTTTTTATATTTCCCTTTTGAGCCATTGTTGAACCGATTCGCATAAACTCTAAATATGCCCCTCGGCGGCCGCCGTAACCATTCCGTTGCTATTTATAGGAACCACGCCTTGCCGCTCCTTGCAGATTATTCCAGCGGCTTCCAGGACGAGTTCTCTGATTGCGCCTAACCGGTAATGTGTTTTCCAGTCCGGTAAGGCTTCCAGTTTAAATTCCTAGAACAAACAGACATATTCAGGTAGGAGACTTCGATTTTGCAAAAGCGCTCATCTGCATTCCCAGATTCTTATGCGCTCAAGTGTTTTCAGTCTCATTGCGCGTTTACACTTAGCTTATCACCTTTTGGAAAACCCTCGAAAGCATTTCTCCAAACAGCGCATTTACTTTGCATTAGACTTTTGAGAGCTCATTATCTCAGACATTGTGGCATACGTTAAAGGTCATTTGCATTCGACTTTTGTGAGCTCATTATCTCAGACATTGTGGCATACCTTAAAGGTAATTTTGAGTCGAAGGATTTTATTACGCTTTGCGAGCATATCAGATCAGAGGCAGTGAATGACATTATGGCGTTAATAATGATTATTTGAGCACATGCCTCTAAACATAAACAGTTAAGCATATGTGTTAGAACCAGGGTTCCAGGGACCACTGACACCGACACGGTAGCTTGGCGCGAGGCAGGTAGGCATGCCCGAGGCTATGTGTGAAGTAGTTGTGCAGCACACTCCCACTCTGACACAGTAAAGCACACACAATAAGGAGGCACCACTCCAGTATCGTTTGCAAGAACAAATATCTTTATCCACCTTTTAGTCAGGGTTGAAAACGCGAGGTTCGCACAGAATGCAGGATAAATGGTTTCTGTAACATTAGGTCAATGCAGGCAACAATTCCTAGACAGATAGTCCCTACAGGTAATCATTCCTGGGCACATATTCAGTACAAGTAATCAGCCTTATGCAACTATTCACTACAGGTAATCATGCTTAGGTAAATATTCACTACAGGCAACAATGCTCCTTCAGGTATAACATTCAGATAACAATTCCTTTACGGATACTCAATACTAGGGACAATTCTTAGGCAGAGGTTCCATGCAGGTTCAGAGGGGGCATCTCAGCAGGGGCGCATGTCCCAGACAGTGATTACTGGTGTCCGAGGGTGTTGACCCGGTATTCCGGCCCCAGGAGCCCCCGGGGCTATCCCTGCTGTCCGTGGGAAGGGGCTTCCGCGTGGGCGTAGGCCCCAGACCTCCCCGACTCACCGCTCCAGTCCTGGGGAAAATTCAGGCCTCGTAGCAGCGCCGGCCCTGGCAGACGCAGGCCGCCTCCTCCCCAGTCAGCCCGCTCCTTCCTGCACTCGGGGCTTAGACTGGGGGAGGCGGAATATCCCCCCTGCTCTCGCCGGCCTCTCCGCTTCTGGAATCCCGGTCGGGGGAGGTTAGGGGCTCCCGCTCTCCTCGGTGCCTCTCTCTCCGATGCCTGGGCGGGCTCCGAGCTTCCTGCTCGACTCGGGGCCCGGGAACCAATCCGAGCGCGGCTTCCTGGGGGCGCGGCCGATGACGCGGCTCGCGCCCCGGTTGCCAGGCAACGCTCTCCTTCGCGCGCTCGGCTCAGCGCGGCCTTGGCGGCGACCGCGGCGGCCCTCGCCCCACTCAGGGGCCCGCAGCGGTGATCTTTCGCACAGGGCGCGCTCTGATACAGCGCCGATCGACACGCTCAGGTTCTGGGCCCACAGGGCTCCTCTGCACTAGCGCTTGGGGCTCAGGGTCAGGTTCGGGGCACGGCAGAGCTTCACCGGCATAGCGCTCAAGATCAAGGGCAAAGTCTAGTTGGGCAGCGCTTCGCTGGCATAGCGCTCCGTACCTCAGGATCCCCAGCAGCAGCAGCACTCCCAGGGTCACAGCGCGTCGCAGTCCCAGCGCTGGGTAGAGATTTCAGGTGTCAGGCACACAGCGCTTCCCAGTCTCAGCGCTGGCGATGGATGGCAGGGGTTAGTTGTAGGGGAAGAGATTACGGTAGTCCTGGGCAGGCACACTGGAGCTGGTGTCCCTGGTTCCCCTCACACAGGGCAAGGTCAACAGGCAGGCAGGGTAACTCATCTGACTTGGGGCAGCAGGTCCTAGGATCAGTCAGCCTCAGTAGTGTAGCATCCCCTAGCTCAGCAGCCTTCACTCCAGCGGAGGGTCCCCCGGTCCAGTAGTGCAACTAACTTATCAGGTTCCCTCCTTTTCTTTTATACCCCTAGGTCAGGTGACCCTTCAAAAAGGCGGCAAGTTCTGGTGGCAACCTGGGGGTGTTGGAAGGTTCTAGAAGACTCTGGTGACTCTGTGGTGTCTGTCTTGGTGACAAGAGGCGGGACGGTCAAGGTTACAGTAGCATTAAGTCCCAGCCTTGTCCCAACTACTAGCGCGCAGATAGAACAGCGGCCTCACCGCAGTAGCAGGGGCCTGTGGCAACCATGTTGTTAGGAGAGAGCACCTGCACCTCAGCACTGTTTAGCAGCGGTAAGGCGCCCAGAGTTCTATGTCCAGCAAAAATGGCGGTCAATAACGAGGCAAAAAGGGAAAAAATGTAGGGGAAGACCACCCCAGGGCTGGCAGGTCTAACATGCGTCCCCCCCAGCGCTGGCAGGTCTAACACGCGTCCCCCCCAGCCGAAAGTGGGGAGAGCTACCCAACCTCCAGGGAGTTCTGGTCACTAAGGCGGAAAAACCTAGAGAGACCGTCAGCATTGGCGTGGTCTACTCTGGGTCGGTGTTCCACCCTGAAGTCCATACCCTGGAGGGAAATGGACCACCTCAACAATTTAGGGTTTTCGCCCCTCATTTGCATGAGCCAACGAAGGGGCCGGTGGTCGGTCTGAATCAGGAAGTGAGAGCCAAAGAGGTATGGCCTCAGCTTCTTCAAGGCCCAGACCACCGCAAAAGCTTCTCTTTCGATGGTACTCCACCGTTGTTCCCGGGGGAGTAGCCTCCTGGATATGAAGGCCACGGGTTGATCCAGGCCCTCGTCATTAAGTTGTGAGAGTACTTCCCCAATGCCATGTTCAGAGGCGTCCGTTTGAACAATAAATTCTTTAGCGAAGTCCGGGGCCCTAAGCACCGGAGCAGTGCACACAGCCTGCTTGAGAGAATCAAAAGCTTCCTGGCAAGCTTCGGTCCAAATCACTTTCTTTGGCTGTCTCTTGGAGGTTAGCTCCGTCAGGGGGGCCACAATGCTGCCTTACCCCTTGACAAAGCGACGGTAGTAACCAGTGAGGCCCAGGAAAGCCCTGACCTCCGTCTGGGTCTTGGGGGGCTCCCAGGCAAGGATGATTTCGATCTTGGCTTGTAGGGGTTGCACCTTACCCCCACCCACCAGGTGTCCGAGGTACACCACGGACCCTTGTCCAATTTGGCATTTGCTGGCCTTGATGGTCAGGCCCGCCTGCTGCAGGGCCTGCAGCACCTCCCGAAGGTGGCACAGATGTTCTTCCCAGCTGCCGCTGAAGACGGCTATGTCGTCCAGGTAGGCAGCGGAAAAGGCCTCTAGGCCGGACAGTACCCGGTTCACCAGCCGCTGAAATGTAGCAGGAGCGTTCTTCAGACCGAAGGGCATCACTCTAAACTGGAAGTGGCCCTCCGGTGTGGAAAAAGCGGACTTCTCTCTGGCTCCTTCCGTCAGGGCGATCTGCCAGTACCCGGACGTGAGGTCGAAGGTACTCAAATATCGGGCAGCGCCCAGCCGATCAATGAGCTCATCCGCCCTAGGGATGGGATGAGCGTCCGTCTTAGTCACGGAATTTAATCCTCGGTAATCCACACAGAACCGAAGTTCAGGCGTGGTGCCTGGTGGGGCCGCTTTGGGTACCAACACCACCGGACTAGCCCAGGGGCTACCTGAAGGTTCGATGACCCCCAACTCCAGCATTTTAGCGACCTCACTGTGGATGCTGGCCTTCACCTTGTCCGACAGCCTGTAAGACTTGGTTTTAACAGGGGGGCTGTCCCCCGTGTCCACATCATGGGTACACAGGTGGGTAATGCCAGGAGTGAGGGAGAACAACGAAGAGTACTGCTCCAATACCAGGCGGCAGTCCCTCTGTTGCTCAAGGGTCAAGGACGGGGAGAGAACCACTCCCTCCACCGATCCGTCTTTCTCTTGGGACGCCAGAAGGTCCGGAAGAGGCTCGCTCTCCTCCTCCTCGCTCCCATCGGTCACCATCAGGAGGGTAAGCTCCGACCTCTCCTGGTGTGGCTTAAGGCGGTTGACATGCAACACTCGGTGGCGTTGCCATGGGGTCTTAAGATCCACCAAGTAGGTGGCCTGGCCCTTCTTTTCCAGTATCTCATACGGGCCAGTCCATCGGTCCTGGAGGGCGCTAAGCTCTCCGGGCTCCATGACCCACACCTTCTGTCCGGTATCCAACTCCACATGATGGGCATTCTGGTCATACCATTCCTTCATGACCGCTTGGCTGGCCTCTAAGTTCTCAGATGCCTCTTTCCACAGTCCAGCCATCTGGCTGCGGAACGCCAACATGTAGCTCACTACATCTTGGGGAAGCCTCCTAGGAGACTTCTCCCAGCCCTCCTTCACCAAGCTGAGAGGTCCCCTGACAGGGTGCCCGTACAGCAGCTCGAAGGGGCTGAAGCCCACCCCCTTCTGCGGCACCTCTCAGTAAGAAAACAACAGGCAGGGCAAGAGGACGTCCCACTTCTTCCTCAGGCCCTCAGGCAGACTCCTGATCATGCTTTCAGGGTCTTGTTGAACCTCTCAACAAGCCCGTTGGTCTGGGGGTGGTAAGGGGTGGAGAACTTGTACGTCACCCCACACTCCTTCCACATGGCCTGCATATAGGCGGACATAAAGTTGGTGCCCCTGTCCGACACCACCACTTAGGGGAATCCCACTCGGGTAAAGATCCCCATCGGGGCCCGCGCCACCGCGGGTGCAGTGATGGTCCTCAGAGGGATAGCCTCCGGGTACCGGGTGGCATGGTCCACTAGAACCAGGATAAATCGGTGACATGCAGCAGTCGGCGGGTCCAGAGGTCCAACAATGTCGATGCCCACCCGTTCAAAGAGGGTACCAACGACCGGTAGTGGTTCCAGGGGAACCTTCAACTTGGTCCCGGTCTTCCCGCTAGCTTGACATGTCACGCAAGTCCTGCAAAAAGTGTCAGAGGCAATTCTCATCCTGGGCCAATAGAAGTGTGGGACTAGACGAGCAAAGGTTTTGTCTTGGCCCAAGTGTCCTGCCAAGGGAATCTCGTGTGCTAACTCCAACAAAAAGGCTCGATAGCATTGGGGGACCACTAAGGCCCTTGAGGACCCATGCACCGGAGCCTTGGGCTCTCTGTAAAGGAGGCCATCCTCCCAGTAGATGTGGTAGTTTCCAGCAGCGTTTCCGGCTGCTTGGGCTTCGGCCTATCGCCGCATGCCCTCACGGGTGGGGCACTCCTTCTGTGCCCGACAGAATTCCTCCCGGGTAGGCCCTCCTTCCACCTGCCACTCTGCAGGGGTTGGCAAGTCCCCCACGGGAACAACGTCACCCTCCGTGGACTCCGGTGCAACCACCGCAGGTGCCCCATCCATCTCACGTGGTGCGTTCTCCACAGCGTCTTCCTTGCTAGCAGCTGGCTGGGCCATTGTCTCAGGCTCCAGCCCTGGTTGACTCCCCTTCCGGGCAGTCATGGATCGTGTAAGAGCACAGGTCCATTCCGGTAATCCCAGCATCTCTACGTGGGCTTTGAGCTCTACCTCCCTCCAGGCAGTGTGCTCAAGATCATTTCCTAATAGACAGTCAATTGGCATGGCAGGGCTCACTGCAACTCGTAGACGGTCTGAAACCCCTCCCCACTCAAAGGGAACTTGGGCCACGGGGTAGTGACCCACACTGTTGTCAGCCATCACAACCGGGTGGAATACATCCAGAATCACTTGCTCCGGGGACACCAGCGGTCTTCTTACCATCGTCATGCTGGCACCTGTGTCCCTCAGAGCCTCCACCGCCTGCCTGTATTTGGCAGTATTCGAGAGCACCTGGGTCTGTGGGACCATCTCCCTGTCTCCCAGGGATACTAGGGTCAATCCTGCACACTCACCCCCCTTATCTAGGGACAGCTCCTCCCCCAGCGCTACACTCGCCACCCCGGGGTTCTTACCTCCAGTAGGGGCGGGGGTCCTTTTTCGACACTGGGGATCCCCCTTGTAGTGTCCAACCTCCCCACACTCATAGCACCGGACAGTTTTGGGCTGCTGACTTCTGTCAGGATAAGTAGGTTTCTGATAGCCAGATTGGGGCTGGGATCCAAACCCTCTCCCTTGCGGTCTGTTTTGGGGGCCTTTGGAGAACTCCTTTTTATCTCCCCCCTCTCTCTTCTGGAGGAAACCCTGTCCACCCTTTTGGGGGTCCCCCCCAGATCCCTTGTTGGACACCCTGGTACTGACCCCGCAAGCTCCCTCGGGTCGGTCAACTTGCGGTCAACCAGGTGTTGGCGCAGCTCTGGAAAACATTTATCGAGAAGGTGCTCTCTTAAGAACAAATTATACAGCCCTTCATAGTCAGTTACCTCACTGCCCCGCACCCAGCCCTCCAATGCCTTCCTAGCGTAGTCCAGGGAATCTAACCAGCTCTGCGTGGGGAGTTTGTGGCTATTTCTGAACTTCTGTCTATACCTCTCAGGAGTAAGACCAAACTTCTTGACCAATACCTCCTTCATAACAGGATAGTTGGTTTGACTTGCTTTGTCTAATGTAAGGAGTGTGTCCCTCCCCACCGGAGGCATGTACCTATATAGGCTACCCCCCCCAGTAACTCTCGGGGACCCCATGGGCTCTCAAGGACACCTCATAAGCAGCTAGCCACTTGTCAATGTCGTCCCCCACATTAAAACTGGCCACAACATCCTTAGGCATGTAAAACCTAGACTCCCGTGGAACCTCAGTGGGTACGTTGCCACCATTTGCATTATTCTGAGTCCCCATCTGTAGGGCTCTAATCTCCAGTTCCTTCAGGCTGAGCTCATGGGCAAGCGTCCTTTCCTCCATAGCCAGCCTCTTCTCTTCACGCTCCTTGTCTAACCTGGCGAGCTCTAGCTTAAGCTGTCTCTCCTCCCTCCTGTCCTCGAACTCCTCTGCAGACAAGCTCCTTACTGAGACACTACTGCCTGCCCTGGAACGCCTCCCTGGCAATACATTATCGCTAGTATCTATCTGCAGTAAGTCCAGCTCTCCTGGAGCGTCATGTTCTACCTGCCCCTCGTCCCCTCTCCCTTCCGGGTGGGCCAATGCCCATGCTCTCAAGGTTTTTTGAAGCTCCTCCCTCTTGGCGCCTCGCTTGAAGAACACCCCTTTCCCCTCGCAGAACCCCTTAAGCTGTGCCACCGTGTACACTTCCAGGTTGGCCAGCTCAAATTCCATCTTGCTAGGTAGGGCCTCGGACAATTTCAGGGAAAACCACTAGGACGTAGGTAACAGGATTAACACAAGAGCACTTACAATCAGGCAATCAGGGAGGATTTTGAGCTTGCATCACATCAGGTGTCAGATTGTGGCGCACACTGAGTCACCGTAGGGTGCTGCACAAGTCCTAATCCCACCGCTGCCACCAATGTTAGAACCAGGGTTCCAGGGACCACTCACTCCCACACTGTAGCTTGGCGCGAGGCCGGTAGGCACGCCCGAGGCTATGTGTGAAGTAGTTGTGCAGCACACTCCCACTCTGACACAGCAAAGCACACACAATAAGGAGGCACCACTCCAGTATCGTTTGCAAGAACAAGTATCTTTATCCACCTTTTAGTCAGGGTTGAAAACGTGAGGTTCGCACAGAATGCAGGATAAACGGTTTCTGTAACATTAGATCAATGCAGGCAACAATTCCTAGGCAGATAGTCCCTACAGGTAATCATTCCTGGGCACATATTCAGTACAAGTAATCAGCCTTATGCAATTATTCACTACAGGTAATCATGCTTAGGTAAATATTCACTACAGGCAACAATGCTCCTTCAGGTATAACATTCAGATAACAATTCCTTTACGGATACTCAATACTAGGGACAATTCTTAGGCAGAGATTCCATGCAGGTTCAGAGGGGGCATCTCAGCAGGGGCGCATGTCCCAGACAGTGATTACTGGTGTCCGAGGGTGTTGACCCGGTATTCCGGCCCCAGGAGCCCCCGGGGCTATCCCTGCTGTCTGTGGGAAGGGGCCTCCGCATGGGCGTAGGCCCCAGACCTCCCCAAATCACCGCTCTAGTCCTGGGGAAAATTCAGGCCTCGTAGCAGCGCCGGCCCTGGCAGACGCAGGCCGCCTCCTCCCCAGTCAGCCCGCTCCTTCCTGCACTCGGGGCTTAGACTGGGGGAGGCAGAATATCCCCCCTGCTCTGACCGGCCTCTCCGCTTCTGGAATCCCGGTCGGGGGAGGTTAGGGGCTCCCGCTCTCCTCGGTGCCTCTCTCTCCGATGCCTGGGTGGGCTCCGAGCTTCCTGCTCGACTCGGGGCCCAGGAACCAATCAGAGCGCGGCTTCCTGGGGGCGCGGCCCATGACGCGGCTGGCGCCCCGGTTGCCAGGCAACGCTCTCCTTCGCGCGCTCGGCTCAGCACGCCCTTGGCGGCCTTGGCGGCGGCCCTCACCCCACTCAGGGGCCTGCAGCGGTGATCTTGGGCGCAGGGCGCGCTCTGATACAGCGCCGATCGACACGCTCAGGTTCTGGGCCCACAGCGCTCCTCTGCACTAGCGCTTGGGGCTCAGGGTCAGGTTCGGGGCACGGCAGCGCTTCACCGGCATAGCGCTCAAGATCAAGGGCAAAGTCTATTTGGGCAGCGCTTCGCTGGCATAGCGCTCCGTACCTCAGGATCCCCAGCAGCAGCAGCACTCCCAGGGTCACAGCGCGTCGCAGTCCCAGCGCTGGGTAGAGATTTCAGGTGTCAGGCACACAGCGCTTCCCAGTCTCAGCGCTGGCGATGGATGGCAGGGGTTAGTTGTAGGGGAAGAGATTACGGTAGTCCTGGGCAGGCACACTGGAGCTGGTGTCCCTGGTTCCCCTCACACAGGGCAAGGTCAACAGGCAGGCAGGGTAACTCATCTGACTTGGGGCAGCAGGTCCTAGGATCAGTCAGCCTCAGTAGTGTAGCATCCCCCTAGCTCAGCAGCCTTCACTCCAGCGGAGGGTCCCCCAGTCCAGTAGTGCAACTAACTTATCAGGTTCCCTCCTTTTCTTTTATACCCCTAGGTCAGGTGACCCTTCAAAAAGGCGGCAAGTTCTGGCGGCAACCTGGGGGGGGTTGGAAGGTTCTAGAAGACTCTGGTGACTCTGTGGTGTCTGTCTTGGTGACAAGAAGCGGGACGGTCAAGGTTACAGTAGCATTAAGTCCCAGCCTTGTCCCAACTACTAGCGCGCAGATAGGACAGTGGCCTCACCGCAGTAGCAGGGGCCTGTGGCAACCATGTTGTTAGGAGAGAGCACCTGCACCTCAGCACTGTTTAGCAGCGGTAAGGCGCCCAGAGTTCTATGTCCAGCAAAAATGGCGGTCAATAACGAGGCAAAAAGGGAAAAAATGTAGGGGAAGACCACCCCAGGGCTGGCAGGTCTAACAATATGGTATGCATGTTTTGAAATAAATGTACAAATTTATGACCATTTGAACTTTTGATATTTCAAAATATTATGTGAATATTACCAAGTTGCGCACATTTAGTTCATGAGTGTTCTTCAATGGTATTATATGCATAAGCTTAGAGACTATAATTAATCCTCAACAGCTGAAATTCCGGATATTCATTCATAGGCAGTGGCGTCCTATCTTATTAAAACTCTAAAATTCTTACAAGAGAGAGAAGATATTTGAGACTTTGCCATTCAGTGTGAGACTTCTAATTGCTACTACAGAAAATTTGGTATTTTCCTTTACAGGTAATAGTGAGTCATAGTTTACTGAATATATTATATGTGCTGCATATATTCTTAGAGACAAATAGAAGATTACCAACTCAACTTTCGATTATATCTGTTCCAGATCTCCCTCCCCGCAGTACCCTCCCCAATTCCCTTCCCCCCATCTGGCCCTCTTGATACTCTGTTGTTGTTAAGCGCAGAGTCAAGGCTGCCTGAAGGTGGGCTTCTTGAGGGTACTGCTCCTGAGGAACCCAGCCTGACAATTCATTAGTAAGTCAGAATCCAACCTTGAACAGGAAAGACAAAATAATAACTGAATACAGTGTTCTGCTGAGGCAAGCAATACGAATAATGAGGCCTAGTTCAGACACAGCCTAATAGGGATTACGAAATACAAAATGGAGTCACACATGCTAACTGAAACCTACACATTGCAGGGATAACTCAGTGGGTTGCATAAAATTGATATGAATGATGCCTAATTTAGCCGCACACTGCTAACCTAATATAGCATAGAACAAGTGTATAACGATAAAAGGATTTTTCAAACCTAACACAGGAAGCCAAAACAATACTTGTGTATCTTTGGGCATCTTGAAAATGCCCAAAGTGGGTAGGGTTAGCCCCAGGAACCTCTACCCATGTGTTAGGATGTCCCCCTGGGGACGTGTTGAAAGTCAGAAGAGGACTGAAACTGCTGCCTGAGACTTGAGAAGAACTTAGAGACTGGAGCTGCTCTCCCTCTTATACCGAGGCCAAAGAAGTGAACTCCAGGGGTCGTAAGACTGACCTCCTGTCCAAGCTACTAGAACACAACAAGCTACAAGAGATCTTTTCCTGCATCTGCCCAGCTGACCACTGGCAACTGGATCTGGACAGGACCCTCCTGTTGGCCTCTACCTGCCCCCCAGTGAGTCTCTAGTGCCTCCACTGAGTTCCTCGGGGGCTTTAGAAGTGTACTCCTATGGTGGATTGGGACTTTAAGGACTAGAGTTGGAATGTAAAATATTTGATCAGAATGAGCCTGCTTAGTGTATCTGACCCACACTCCTGTGCAGTCAGCGTCAAATTGTGCCTAGGTCCTTTACTACTACGATCATTGACTATCATTGGCACATTGTGCTTCTTGGTGATATTTCTACTTACAAATTTCAAAATTCATATCTCCGGGTATTCTTATTGGATTTTTGTCCTTTTGGTGTCTTTTTGATTAGTAACTGACACTCTATTTTTAAGTCTCGGCTAGACAGTGCATGCGCTGTCTCTTCAAGACAAGTTGTTACACACACACAGTGGGCTTACAGCCCACCCATACCTTTTCATTGGCTTGCTTCCACATCACTCTCATTTCCGCCATTCCTGTTTGTCAATATATGCCTGCAGCATGTCCTCCTCCAGAGCATGGACCAAGAGCATGGCCCAAGTACTTGTGTCCATCCACTGCTCCCGTTTTTGGAGCTATTTTGTTTTGTGTTTTAGCACTTCACATGAGTGCTTGTGTTTTCCCCTTTGCCCTAGTCCATTTCTTGTCCACCCCTACCCACCCACTCCCTGTTTCATAAACGACCCCACACTACCCCTGAACTCAAATGCCCCTCACCTCACCTCCCACCCACCATTGTTTGTGTTTCTTTGAGTGCACGTTCAGCAGATACCAAATCGTTGAGAGTCCTCGGGGTTGTAAATGAAAACATTAGACACATTGGCTTTCAGAGCTGGGCACGGAAAGTCTCTGAAGCACAATTAAGAAAGTTCCATTACTTAATTATTTACCGCACTGACAAACTCTTCATTACAGTTTCAGGACTCTCTCACCCTGTAAGCTGCACGTGCCTTCCTGCGACTGTCTTGTGTTAGCTATACATTCCTCTTAGTTTCACTTCTGCAAGTCTGTTCCTGCAGCTGGCTTGTGTTTGCTCTAAATTCCTTTTAGTTCCCCTTATTACTTTGTCAGAGCTACACGTTTCTGCCATGAACACCCGTTTTGACTGGGAGAAGAGTGGTAGGAGTGCTAGTTACATGATGGCTCCTTTGTATACAGCAGTGAGTAGCTGCTCTCTACCCAGGGTGCGCCATTACGATCAAAGCTTCCAAAACCTGGAACTGGGAAACCAGGTTCAAGTCTTGGTGTGGGATAAACATTCTGTGATTCTGGGCACATCACTTAATATTCCACTCCCTGTAAACCATTAATATTGACAAAGCCAATAGTTCTTGCATTGCCGAGACCAATTTGTTTTGCCAATGCTTGTATTGTATAGTAGTTGTGCATATTGCTTACATATCAACTGAAAGGTGGCTACATGTTACACCCTGACGATCCACCTTTCAAAAGCTCAAAGGTTGCTTGGAAACCTACAAAAATAAAGCTAGTCCCTTCCATCACTGTGAGTGTTTATTGTGGCTCTCTGTTTAGTTTATAGCATTTTTATTCTTTCTGCTGTGTTTTTATATATTTTCACGTAACATTCTTAATCTAACAGGGGGCCCTGTGTTGCTATTTCGCGTTCATCTATTTTGCTGTGCCCACCATCCACTCCCCACCATCCTACTTTTGGCTATTTATAAAATGCATACTCCCTGTTTTACTTACAAATATCCCCTTGCACTCACGTTATCGTGTTTCTAAATGCTCACAGTATTGGAAGATAAGGGCTCTCAGGCATGAGATAGTGGTTTGCCAAGAATAACACAGTTAGATTAATTGGTGAAGACTGATTAGAACCCCAGGCTTCTCGATTGGTGGAGTCAGGAGACCATATTTAACTCTCTTAAAAAACAGAATCACATTTATATAGGACTCACTGCAACAGATATGCAATTTGAGGGGATTAAAAAAAACAAGTGTTAATACTATCAACTCAATTGCACATATTTTGACAATTTCACAAAGCCGAAGGTTAGAGTTAGTCCCGTATTTACAAGTTGCCCACAGATCTTAACCAGTAAGTAATTGATCCACTGAGCATTCTAATCTTCAATACGTAAATGTTGCACTCACGGATGCGGAACAGCTCATTTTACGTACTTCCTGCAGTTCTCCCAACAGAGGCAGCTTCTGATCTGAAAATGAGAGCACAGATTCTGCTGTGTAATGGGGTTATGAGGGGCAGCCGACCATTGGGAGGTCTGCGCCACGGGATTACTGGGGAATGGAACAGTCGGACGACTGCAGGCAGTTTGGGCTAGGTAAGGCTCGTACACCAATTAAGTTGGACAGGTTGGAGTTTTGGCTCTCACAGTATGACCGTCGGGAAGATGCCAGGCTATTGTTGGAAGGATTCACTTGGGATTCTGACTGAGATACGAGGGCACAAGGGTGTGTCGCTGGGCAACAATTTAAAACCGGTCAATGCACACAGATAGGTGGTGAGGGACAAATTGGCAAAGGAGATACAAGAGGGCAGAATAGTGGGCCCTTTCAATGATTGGCCAATGGAACACCTAATTGTGTCCCCTATCGGGGTGGTTCCAAAAAAAGAGAAAGGACAGTTCAGGTTGATTCAGCACCTATCCTGGCCGGAGGGATACTCACTTAATGACTTCATCCTGGAAGAGCAAGTCTCCGTGTCCTACTCTTCAGTTGACGTGGCCCTTTCCATAGTGGAAAAAGTTGGACAGGGAGCCCTTATGGCCAAAAGTGACATTAAGTCTGCTGTCCGTTTGTTGCGGGTACACCCTGACGACTTTAAGCTCTTGGGAATATAGTTTGAAAACAAATGTTATGTTTACAAGGCGCTCCCTATGGGATGTTCCATATCTTGTGCTCTCTTTGAGAGTTTTAGCACATTTCTACAATGGCCTTTCTCTTGGCAGATGGGACATGAGCATGTCACACATTACTTGGATGATTTCTTTTTTGTGGGTGACCCTGGTTCTACAGCCTGCCAGCGGCTGCTGGTAAGTTCTCAGGAGCTCATGGGGGACCTTGGGGTGTTGCTGGACCCAGGACGGTGCTGTCTTTTCTTGGCATTGAAATTGATTTGGGGGCTATGGAAGCCCGGTTGCCAAATGATAAAAAACTAACAATGCAGGTGCTGTTGGATGCGATGTTGGCCAAAACCAAAGTTACGGTAAAGAGGTTCAGGTGCTCTTGGGATAATTGAATTTTGCATATAGGGTGGTGAGAGCAGGGAGGAATTTCTGTAGGAGACTAGAATTGTCACTGTCGGACCTGCCTTTGCCGCACTATTATGTGAGATTATCGGCAGGTGTCAAGGAAGATCTGAGGATGTAGTGTTTGTTTCTGGAATCCGTTAATGGAATGCCTTTGGCTGCCTTGAAGGAGGTGGACTGTGATGCACAGATATTTTCAGATGCAGCAGGAGGACTTGGCTTTGAGCTATATTGGCAGGATCAATGGTGTGCAGAAGAATGGCCTTTAGAGTGGAAACGAGGCGGGCGCAGTATTGCTTTTCTGGAATTCTTTACCTGTGTGGTAGCAGTGACATTGTGCAGGGAGCAGTTGGCGCACCAAAGGGTTTTGTTCTGGATTGACAAAATGTCCGTGGTGCAGGTCGTAAATAGACAGTTGGCCAGAGATCCTCAGGTTTTGAAATTGCTGGGAGTTTTTGTGTTGGGATGTTTGCAACATGACATAATTTTTGGAGCTAGATATTTGCCTGGTGTGGACAATGACATTGTGGATGCTTTGTCTCGTTCACAGTGGGAAAGATTCCGTAGGCTGGCCACGGACACAGACAGAGTCAGGACCCTGATGCTTCAGGAACTTTCGACAGTAGGCGACAGAGGATGCTTCAATTGGTGGTTTTGACAAGGAAAGCTTATGCTCAGGCTTGGTCAGAATTTTTAGCCGGTGCGGCACAATGGAGGCAGGAGGAGTATATGGTACAATTCATTATGGCAATAATAGATAAATGACAGTCACGGGTAACAAATTCTGGAAAACTGGCGGGTATAGCTTTTATGGGGAAGCTTCTTTGGGGTTACACGCCTTCGGCCGGCAAGCTTGGTTCATTATAGGTAGCATATATGAATCGTTTAGGACGAGGGGTTTTGGGACCTAAAAGAAAATCGGATAAATTCATGTCCTTTAAACCCAAGTGTAGAATTGAGAAAACAGGCATGAGAACTATTGTTGTCTACTGGCCATAACAACCCCCCACCAGGACTCGAAAACGAAGAATTAAATGTACCGTTCTGCACCATACTATTTAATTGTTCTTCTGTGTAATTTGTAAAATTCTGCCAATCATCAAAACGGGCCACAGAAGGAATGGTCGGGGCATTTATTTTTTTCATTTGAGCCAATACTAATCAAGTAGTCTGCTGAATTGTTTCATTTAAAAAAATAATTAGTGTGGGAATTAAACAGGCTCGAAATAAAGTTTCCGTGCCTTGAACCTGACAGGACTTCGTACCCCAAATTGATTTCAAATCAATGGTGTCCTTTCAGTAATCATAACCTTTTAAGGTCAACTGATTGACGAACATAGTATTATATATAAGCTTAGTTTGGGTAAGCATATATTTCTTTGGTGGTATTGGGGTTAATTTAAAATAATATGATGTGGGGCCCAGGAGGTAGATTGGGTAGGACCGAAAAGGAGGCCAGTGACTTTGGGGTTTTTGGGTGACATACTTTTGGTTTTGCCAGGGATTCGCCGGGGGAGCAAGAAATGGTGTTGTTCTCGACGTGGATGTTCTTTGGTGCATTTCAGGTATCAGAGCTATTGGGGGTTGGGCGGCAGTGGCGGGGGGTGCTTTGGAAGGAGATTCGCCAGTGTGCAGCAGGTCTCCAGGTTTGGCTACAAAGGTCGAAATCAGATCAGAGGGGTCAGTGCAGGATCATTTTGCTCTGAGTTTACCCAATAAACAGGTTTTGCCTGGTACGTTGGGGGTCAGCATTACGTTTTCAAAATGTCCCAGGGAAGGGTAGAGTTTACCAACATGGGCATGGTAAGACGATGACAGCATTCCAGCTGCTGGCTGTGTTGCGCAAAGCGTTGGTCTATCTGGGACTCGATGCATGAGGGTATGAAACGCACTCCCTACGCATAGGTATGGCGACAGAGGCGGGTAGGCGGGGCTGCAGTAGGCAAAGAATTATGGACTTGGGGAGATGATTGTCGCACTGCTTTCAGCGCTATATAAGAGGAGGGACTTTCCTCTCGCTCATAACCCATGGGTGCCTATCACTGAAGAGAAGATTGTCCAAAGAACACTCACCCGATATGCATTACATACCTTTGGCGATTTGTTTCCAAGCGGACAGATGTTTCATAGCGCAGAAGATGCCCGGTTTCTGAACGCTTCCTTTATGGATAGATTCACGCTAAACAGATTACGCAGAGCACTTAGGGCGCTACTGCCTGAATATCCCTTAGAGCCAGAATCCTTTACTCCACTGACCACCTTGATCACCAGTGTACAGGGCGACCACTTAATTTCGAAATTGTACAAGACTTCTATGTCATTATTGCCTGCCAGAGACACTAGGATCCGAGCAGTTTGGGAACTCGACTTGGGGCACCCTATTAATGACGATCAATGGGCGTTCTGCTGCTCCCAAATCAAGGAAGTATCCCTAAATAGCAAGCATAATTTGCTGCATTTTAAGTTCCTGTGGAGAGCCTACATGTCCCCGGCAAAACTCCATGCCATTGACCAATCCAGACCACACACATGCCCTAAATGTGGGGCTTTACAAGCTGACTTTGCCCACATGACTTGGAATTGCACGAGAATTGCTGCGTATTGGATGAGGATTTATGAGGCACTGCGTAAAATGACTGATCTAGACCTACACCCCATGCCACAAGTGGCTTTGTTAGGTTATGTTCGCAACATCCCCAAGCAGCTCCGTAGATATACTTCAATAGCATTACTGCTGGCGAAAAGGGAAATAGCGGTGGCCTGGGGTAGTAGGCGCGTCCCCACTGAAAAAGCATGGTTAAGTAGCCTAATTTATTGTAACACTAACAGTGATTTGTTTTCCTCTACATTGCCTACGACCTCAAGACCTAAGGACATCTGGGGACCCCTGAAAGCCTATCTCTTAGCAATTGCTCAACCCTCTTCATCACAAACTCCATCTAGGATTGTCCCCGCTGGGGTGGGTTGA
This sequence comes from Calotriton arnoldi, assembly GCA_963921515.1. Classification (NCBI taxonomy): domain Eukaryota; kingdom Metazoa; phylum Chordata; class Amphibia; order Caudata; family Salamandridae; genus Calotriton; species Calotriton arnoldi. Next base: position 771,240 of record CAWUFW010007292.1, on the reverse strand, counting down.
ATTTTTAAGGTACCATGTTGTAATGGATATTTCAGATATTTTACTCGTAAGAAGTTACTGTGTCATATCATATCAGAGGTCTTGAGATGTACGGAGTTGATGTTAATCAGTGCTTGGGGCAAGTGTCAAGAGCTGCTATGTTGCAATGTGTTTTTTTATGGCTTGAACAAAAAGGGGTACCCCTAACCACGTTTCCTAAATTAGGGTCTACATATTACATATGAAAAAACATTTAGGAAACATAATGAAAAAGTGGACTCACAAATATTAAAAGTATGCAAACACCCCAAAAAATATTTCATATCAAAAAATCAATTTTATTATTTTTTCTTTCAATCTTTTGTTATTTATTACTAATCTTTTTAAATAAAAAGCTGGGAATATAATTGAGATAATTCCAAGTTGTACTTATACATATATACCCATCACATGATTTTATAACCTAATGCTGATCTATGTCTTCCAGGCATACTTCTGCATTCATACTCGTCTGTCTAATGTCATTAATTTCATCAGAATTATAGTTCTTCCATACATGTACTGTTTTTTGTCAAAATATCCTCAATATGTCCACTACTTGGTGAACAGTTGGATCAGAACAATTTAATAAAGATGTTTGATATAACTCTATTTGATTCTTTTTTTACACGTACAGACAGTATAATACATTCAGAACATTGTCACGTTTTTTAGCGTCTAAAAAGACATAGGATGAGTAAGGACATTCAATTGTGCCATGGCTAAGATTGAAATCCTACGCGCGTTTCGGCTTGACGCCTTCATCAGGTAGCCATGTACGATACAAAACCTAAAAGGTAAAGTTTAAAAATATTGGGGTTGCATATCAACAGTCCTACTTACAATTTTACAAACTACAATTGGTTTCAAGTGATTCTATAGTCACAGGAAGAACAAAGCCCAAACTTGAAAGAAATTTGAATGAAGCTTCTATATAAACTAACTTATCAAGGTAAAAAAGTTTTGTTAAAATAGTATAAAGATACTATACACCCAGGTGCTCATTTAAATACATGCAGGATGAAAAGGAAAGGGAAAAAGAAAAAAAGAAAGAAAAAGGAGAAGTGAATACTAGAATATGAAGTGCTTATATGTAGTAATGCCTGCATACTTAGGTTCAGGCCTATAAGTAGGTTAAAAATAGGCAGTTACCTTGTCGAGCTCAATAATCATATAAGTCACAGAACGCTCATGATGCGTAGTGGTAGAGTCAAAGTTCAGCGGTATATTGTTCTAAGTTTGTTTCAAAGATGATAACGTGAAATAAAAGAAAAGAAAGAAAAGAGAAGAAGAAAGAGAATGAATATTAATTCCTCTTCTCACATAGAACATGTACCTACAGTGCGAATTTGATTCAAATCAAACGGCTTACCCATACGTTAGGATAGGTAGCTGTCTTTATTTTGGTGTTAAAAACAAAACTTGGCGATATGATCTTCGGAATTTTCTTTATCTATATGAACAAAAAACATCAAGAGGGGAAAGAGATTATTGCTTTTCTCTTCTTGTGGTAAAAACTCGTATGTAAAAGAATTTTGCGATTAAGCTAACTTAACCTAAGAGTTTAAGGAATACTGATATTTCTGTTTTAATAATAGCCTAAAAGGGAATTATGTATATGTTTTGTAAAAACATCTATTCATTGTGGCAGTCCTTTATTTTAATTCTTGCTCAGTCAAAATTCCTAGCGCTTGTTAATTGCTTTAATTAACCATAACGAGTTTTTCTTACCTCTGGGAGCGAGATATTAGATATTTAGAGTGGCCGTAGTCACTCGTGCTTCCTCTTTAAATACGCGCTGTTGCCTCCGTGATTCAAGGACAGCAGACGCTCACGTATCAGGCATCCAGGGCCGTATATGTCCAAGGACTAATCCGAGCTGTTCTCGGCGTCTATTTGAGTTCTCTAAAAAAGGCGAAATGAAAAGTGATGTGTTGTAGGCAATGTGTTTGTGCTGTAAATTGACCGCGTGCATCAAGCTATAGCGAATTTTGCCTTACCCGTGGTTTAAGAATCTATAATGCGCCCGGGATCGCTCGCTCCTTCTCCTGGGGTGTAAGCAGTTGCTTGCACGATATAAAGAGGCAAATGCTCATATGTCAGGCATCCGGGGCCGTGTGTCCGAGGGCTCATCCGAGCTCCTCTCGGCTTCTGTTTTAAATTGTCTACATGGACAAAAATAAGACGAGTAAGGTGTACGCGTTGAAAAAGGGGGGTTTTAACCACTTTGAATTTCCCGCGTCCACCTATAGACGGTGGTGCAGGGAGCTCCTGATTGGTTAACATAGATAACTATACTCCTCTCTTTCTGATGTTAGTAAAGGTGGCGGCCATCTTAGTCGTACAATGAAAGTTTGTTACGATATGTCAATATTGCGTGTGGTCGCTGTTAAGACTAATTAAATGGTAAATTATGAGACAACCACAACGAGTATTTCTCAATGGTGGGTACAGAGAATTGTGTTATTCCGCTAATGGAATAAAATGAAAATTAGTTCCTGCCTTACTATTATTTACAAAAAAGTCAAATACAAAAAAGCTACATAAACATGGTTGTAATGATGGCTGATACAACCGTTTAACGGAAATAATATAATTCATAAGGCTATTTTAACAGTGTATAAATAACATAAAAGGATTACTCTTCCTAAGTTAGAATATTTAAAAACGCTTCATATGGCATAGTTTAACACACTGAGGTGCTTCTACACTTTGGTGTAATGAAAACGGTGTCCTTATTCGGTAAACCAGGGTAGTAAGTAATAATGTCTATACATATAGGTAGTAATATCCAACATATTTGGAATGTATAAATAACATATAACCATATCTGACTTAAGAAGAAGAGATATCTTTTCATTACCATATTGCACTATCAGACGTTATTAAATCTGATTGCCTGGTCCCAAGGTATTTCACTATTCATGCCTTTTAGGTATGTGTCTAGAGTAAAAATCCAAAATACTTCCCTACGTTTTCGTATTTCTGTACTGGGACTGCCTTTGGTATGGATTTTCTCAAGGATCAGCCATCTAATGTCCTCAGTAGAATGGTTTGCATGTAGATAGTGTTTTACTAAGGGGGCATTCAGTTTTTTTGTTCTGATGGCTGACCTGTGTTTTTTTATTCCATCAAAGTATTACGCTGTGAATATGTACCCGATGATCGTTTTTGTTGAAATTGGTAAATACATTTATTTAAAAAAATATAAGAGGAGGGAGGGAGAATTGTGAATCCTTTCTAGTCGTTAATTGTTTAAGTTTTTCAGGTTCGGTTCCCGGTCTGGAGGCTGCTGGACTGTCCATCTGGATCACCGGGCATTCATTTGTAAAATAGGTGGAAAGGCAGGCGAGACAGAGTAGCCGTGGTGTAAACTAGGGACTGGATGACAAGATGTATGGAGTGCGCTGGCATGGCAAGAGGGGCATGCAACGGAGGGAATTTTTACCATGTTTGAATAGGCTTTTGGCAGGGGGTGGTGGTGTCTTGTCCAGATATTTTGATGTTGCACCTGTTGCAGGGATTCTGCTCTGGAACGGAACTATGCTTGGGACCATGGAACCTCAGCATGTAGGGACTGAGTCATCCTACTACCTCAGTATTCATGAGCCTGAGTCTGACTAACTATAGTGCCTCACTTGCCCTCCTAACCATACCAGAGAAACAAGTGAATTGGCACCCCAGAACACAACACTCTCGAGACACTCAGGGATCGCGGTAACAGGACACACTCTTTCACTTTCCCACTTGTACTTGTCCACAATAAAATAACAGAGAGACATGAAAGAAGTTTAGAATATTTATTCAAACTACCGTGCTTCGAAATGCATTATACATGCCACAATTAGAAAATAAATGCATAATAAAAATACTGTTAGCATGTTCAATAATCCATATACCATGAAAAGTGCTGTCCTTTTATAAGACAGAGTAACCTAACACCCCTCCCCTAAGAGTAAAGCTACATGTTTATATGAAAGATCTCTGGGACTTTCTGAAGACCCCGTACCTTATCATATACAGATGAAAGCTCTACATCTCAGCAAACGCAGTTCTCCTGTCTCAGATCTCTCGCTTCATGTGTCTGTCTGTGGCTCATGTACTCATCTATATGCATGTGTGCACATAAACAACAGATGCATTCTTGTGTTATGTCTAGGTGCTAGTGCCTGGCCAGAAAGAATAACAAGATACATTGTTGTTTGACCTTGTCGGTGGTGCTCTGATTAAATCCCAGAAAAAGAACAGAACGCAAAAACATATACAGGTTCTGTGTGAAAGTACAATGTGGCACAAAAGCAAGCATGTTGATATAGTAACATGTGCAAAAGAAAATGAGGCCTACAACATGCACAATTAGGCTAACATAGGGAAAACTACAATGGGCCATGCAGGAAACACACAACACCACCTAGGCAAGAATGACCGAGTTGTGGAAAAAGGCTTGGCCTTGTTAAAATCCATGAAGGAGGATTTAAGGGCGATTCGACGTCAGTGGTCGGGTTGCCACATATTGTGGACTGAGTTTGTTCCTAGAAGGGTCTGGCTGGGGCCCATAGGCCTGCAGCTACAGACAGGGCCAGGAGAAAGCTCAATAAGGAGATTTGTTACTTTTGTAGGGATCTGGGCCTTGGCAGAATTGAACATTCTGATCTCAGGTATGATGATGTTGAGTTTTTTCGCGGTGATGGGGTACACTTGTCGCACATGGGTATGGAGTTGTATTTGTTGCAGCTGAGATTCGTTTAGGCTAAGGTGTTGAACATTCCATAGACCACATCGGGGGGAAAAGGTAGCAGAAAAAGTCGTGGTTCGGCCTTTTTCTGGGTGGCGGTTGGCCCAGAAGTTGCCATGGTTTACTAAAGTTTATATTTGTTGACAGCAGCAATCCAGGCCGAAATGGAACGGGTTGACAAGCTCACACCTGGACGAGCCAGGAAGTTAGAGGTTCATTAGGAAGTTTAGTTAGAGGTTAAAAGTTGCATTAAGATTTGCGCGAGCTAAGATGGCCGCCCCCGGTGAGCTCCTCATCGCGTCTGCCCGTTTTTCGACAATTTCATACATTAAGGTGCCATTCTTTACCTTAAATTGATGGCAGCAGCTCCTTGAAGCCTCTGCATGCCAGTAGGGTGCTTGTTTGTTTATCTGCATGACGGAAAGTGTCCTTTTTAGGTCTCGCCTAGCGTCGCAGCGCATACGCTGCTCGCTCTGCGAGATCTATTGTGGTCAAGTCGACTTCGGAAGTGGGGTGGAAGCTCCGCCCATACTTTTCATTGGCGCGCGCCACACTTTATGCTAAAGGCTTGCTTTCTATTGAAAGTGAGGCTTTTTTGTTCCCTCCCTGTCTCCTTTATGCCCCGCCCATCCGGACTCGTACATGAGCACGCTCTCCACTCTGCTGACGATCTGCGGCGCGGCACCACAGGCCCGGGCCGCCGTCAGGCAGGAGCCCGCGTGTACTGCAACCTCGCTTAATAACGCAGTGGTGCTTTTTGGTGCGTGCATGGATGAGACTCCAAAGCAAGTGCGTAGAAGAAATATTGTGCTTTGTGACAAAGATTTGGTTAGGTGAACGGCTGCATGCTAGAATCTGAACGCGCGGTGACATGGGGTGAATCTGCATAGCGCGCGACAATCGCCGCAGATGCATCCATTGAAAATATTCCTCGGTCAGCAATATAGAGTCTGTCATCCATTCTTGCCAGTAGAGCTTTGTGGTTCGTGATGTCCAATGTTACTAAATATGTAAGTGCGACCTGCAGAGTCTGTCGGTGCATATGCGTCATGCGTGGACAGGTTGACCACACACTGTCATGCCACGTACTCCCACACGAATGTTTGAACCCACTGGTATAATTACGTACTGGACGCGACTACATCCGCATGATATTTTGCACACATATGACCTCACCTGCTATAGTTCCCTCGTCCTATTAGTATCGAAAGTGCCTGAATTATAACTGACAGCTGCGAGGGGTTCCGATGTTCTGTAGTGCAGGGAACATTGTTTCGATTGGGTTTCGTTGAGCTGAAAAAGGGCAGAAAATAGATTTCTTGTTCAGTACTGATTTTGTTATTTTGCATTATTTGGTGGGGGGCTGCCCGACCCCGCTAATTTAACAGCCTATTTATGAAGGTGTAATAGATATTGCGTATTTTATTTTTTTGTGTTAAAAAGATAGAAATGTGGTGATGATGCCTGTCTGGAAGATCCGCTGGGGGCGCCTTGTGGGGGCTTTCTGTATTAGGGGCGGGAGGGTTGGGCGTGCTTCAGTCAAACGGAGCTCTTGAGTGCTAATTAACAGCAAGTTACTGTGCGAACTTTGTTGTGGGAATGCCAGCTGCGTCTTGAAACTCGCTTCCAACGAAATGATGTTGCGTTCCTTTACATAAATGTAGTGTTTAGTCAATGCATAACGTCCCTGCATACAGGCACGCCGTTTCTCCATGGACAACTAAAATAACAGCATCACATTTAGCATGCGCGACCCTCACGAGACGTTCATAATTCAGGTTGGGCGGTGGTTTTAAACAGCCAGTAGCATTTCCTCAATGTTACGGTCACCGGGGAACTGGATTCCAGCTTTCACAACTACCTACCTAAATACCGTCTGCCGCCACTGGGCCCGGTGGAAAGCACGTGCTAATTGGTTGAATAAGATTTCTACCAGGACTTCCCCTCATAAAAGCTTCAGTGGAGGGGGCGCTGGAGCCCCCCGTGAAGCTTCCAAGAAAAGGAAGGGGGGGTTGCTGTCTGACAGGCATTTGATGCCCGCGGGGAGGGGTTATCCCGGCAGTCTATTTCAGCGAAGAAACTTATGCCTAGTTCATAAAATGCATGGCTTTTTATAACCCAGACAGCCCCCTCCCCCATTCACACACTGGCATCTGTTTTGTGAGTGGGCACTGCCCTGTCCATAAACCCTAGGCCGGGAATTCCACCCCCTTGGGCACTGCTTCCCTGGGGTGTACTCACATTACCATAATCATGCATATATATGTCTCAGCCCTGCCCACATGCAACCTCCATTGTTTAGACGCAGAGTACATTGTAGACTTTGAAGCCTAGCATGGGGTAGCGAAATGCAAAGCATTTTAAATAGAAACCGAGCCTCCCTCCCACCGCCGTGGAGGAAACCAAAGAGAAGGGGTGGGGGGTTATTTGTGTGAACGTGGTCTGACTCAATCCTCCGTTAGATGCATTGTCGCATATACCAGGCTGGATTTCAAAAATGTAAAAAGTGTGCCAAAGATGGCTCGGTGTGTGATGTTGTTATATACAGCGCACTATGGCCTCATTCAACCTTTATCTTTAATATACACATAGGATTAGGAGGCACTGAAAGTTTGGGGAGTACAGTAGAGGTATAATTTCAAGCAAAATCAATAAGGTTAGCTACAAGGTCAGAAATACCAATTGGACAAGCACCAGAAGAGGGTCAACCCTTTCGAAAGGGATTTTGGAGGATTATAAAACCAAAGGTATTTTGGCAAAATGAGGTTAAATGTTGCATTTTAAAGCATATTTCTCCCACTACATTAGTGAAAAACCTTGTATTGTAGAGACTGTTCTGAAGGATAGGGTAGGAAATACTCCAGTACTTAAAACTTTCCCACACTACCCGGAAGGAAAGTCACTTATGTCCCATTAGAGGGCTTCCCTGCTCAGTATCAACAGTGGGTGGGTAGCAGAACGTTTTACCTTCCAGATGAGAAATCACAGCCAACTGAAATATTATGTCACACCACAAATATATCGAATTACAAGTAGCTGAGATAAATTCATAATTCCACCCAAATTATTTCAGATTACAAATATTGTCCATTGTAACTCTTGTGCCAAGAGAAAATATTTCTTGGAGAACGGGGTAGTTAGTGAGAAGAACTTTTAGGGAAATGCTCTCATACACAACATCATACAACAAAAAGATACTTGCAAGAGCTCTAAGTGGATGTTCAGAAGTAACATTCTCAAGTTAAACTTTGAACTGCCAATTTTGATATAGTCATTAATATTTTGCAGTGTTTTTTAGGTCGAGCCTGGGCAGCGCATGTGCTGCTCTGCGAGGCATGCTGTTTTGGAGTATGGACTTGAAGCACCGCCCACTCTCCGCCCATATTTGTTATTGGCTTGTGTCATTATCCTTCGTAAATGCTGGCTTTTGATTAGTTACTAGGCTTGTTAGTCCCTCCTTAGTACCGCCTTCTCTTCATTTGTAACCTCCCATGAGGACTGGCCCTTTTACTTCGGTTGTTACACGGTACGTCTTTTTTCGTCTGTAAGCACTATTTAGTTTCTCCTACTGTAGGCACGACATGCTTTCCTGCAACATTCAGTGCGCCATGCGCGCTTTCACTTTCCAAGCAGACCGGGACAATGGCTGCCGCTTCTTTGAAATGCAATAGGTCTCCCATTTACAAGAGTCTGAGCTATTGGCATTGTAAATGACAATGCCTTTTATTTATGTGTTAATTATCAAAACAGATAAAGAAAAGGCATTGTCATTTACAATGCCAATAGCTTAAACTCTCGCAAATGCGAGACCTATTGCATTACAAATGCTTGTTCTCTCCTGTTACTCTATCGGTCTTCTGCAGCAGGTACAGCTGAGTTTTCCAGTCAGGGGGGCAGAGCAATATTCAGGAAAGGGCGAGGCTGTGGCCTAGTCACTCCCACAGTCAGATTTAGCTGCTGCACCTCCTTATTCCTTGCTATACTTATATTCTGCAATTTATATTACATTCTACTGCAGAATTTTAATTTAAGGAAATATGGAGGGCAAAAACATGCATGTTCAACTTAATAAAAGGAAGCAAAATATTTCTCCACCTCCAGTTAAATCAAAATTGGTGGAATCTAATGAACCTTCTTGGCTTTACTACTGGATGAAATTCAGGCTATTCGTTCCAGCACAGATACTATTTAGTCTGAAATTAAAAATATACGAAAGGACATGGCTGGTCAATCAATGAAAATATCTGACAATGCAATTAAAATTCAGGATAATAAAGTTAAAATCGATAGTTTCTCACCGTTTGTGGCAAAAATACCTACTATGTCTAACCTTCTCGAATTGGAAAACCGTAATAGACAGTATAATTTACGCATCTTTAATTTACCAGAAGATGTGGAAGGTAACGATTGTAGAATTTGATACCTGGCCTCCTACGTCTAAGGTTTCCTGAGAAATTTGAAATTGATAAAGCTCACAGGATTCCCTCTCATCGTAATCCACACCAAAATAAACCACGACAAATGATTTTTAGAAGTTTTATGTCATCATCACTTAGTGATGATAAGAAAAGCAGCACGTGAAATTCCTTCTTTAATGGTTAATGGCAATAAAATCTTCATACATCAGGACTTCGCAAAGGAAACTGTTAAAATTCACAAAGACTTTTCTGATCTCCGACCACTTTTGCGAAGTCTTGGCTTCAAATATGGTCTTTTTTACCCTTCGACTATGCGGATTTGGAAAGACGGTTTCTCAAAGTCCTTTCAGCACCCTGAAGACCTTTGTCTCTTTTTGGATCAGCCACAGCTTCCCATGGATACACATGAAACTGCTACCTGAATATTAATTTCATTGCTCTTGCCGGTTAACCTATATTTTCAATTTCCTTGCAGAGCACCAATGGTTCGGTCATGCTTACTAAGCGTGTGTGCGTTTCAGCATTGTTATTAATGTTTAAATGTTGTCCATATCTATGTTTGTACGTATCTTTACTTTCCCTTTTTCCTTATTGTTCATTAATAGAGCTACTTTTCATTCCTTTATGCTTTAAAAAATATTTGCATCTCTTCTTTCTTCTCTACATTTTCTTTTCTTCAATATGGTTAATTTCAATAATATTAAAATTGTATCCTTAAATGTTAAAGGTTTAAGACATCTTGTGAAACGTATAAAAATGTTAGATTATTTACGAGGATGTAAGGCGGATATTCGTTTCTTGCAAGAGACTCATATAGATGATACTGTTTTAGCTTATATGCAAAAAAATGTGGTTAGTACTGTTATATCTTCTCCTGCTGTTCATAGGAAAAATGGTGTTGCTATCCTTCTTGCAAAAAGGTTACATTCTCAAATACTGAGCAAATCTTCGGATTCATAAGGATGTTATATTATAGTGAAACTCAAAATTCAAGACACAGTAATGTTTTTAATTAATGTATATGGTCCGAACACTGATGACCCCAATTTTTGGTCTCTTCTTACCACAGAAGTGCTCAAGTTAGGCAATGTTCCACTTATTGTTGGAGGAGATTTCAACCTTATATGTGATCCCTTATTAGACAGAATATCCCAAACTAAATACCGACCACCTAGAGGTTTTTTTACGCTAAAGTCTTTCTTTAAATCAACTAAGTTGGTTGATATTTGGTTGCATCATCCTACTGAGAAAATGTTTACCTTTTTTTCAAACCCTCATAATTCTCACTCAAGATTAGATTATTTATTAGTTTCACGTCAGTTAATTCACTCAGTTACTACACCACATATCCATAATATTGATATTTCTGACCATGCTCTTATTTCTATGGCTTTACAACTTAAGCCAGATTCACAAGCTCAATCCAGATGGCGTATGAATACTCATACTGTTCTTAATGAATATAATAAACCAAAAATGTTATCAGCACTTCAGGATTATTTTAATTTTAACCCAGTAGGCTCGACATCCTTGTTAACTAGATGGGATGCCTTTAAGGCATATATTAGAGGGGCATCCAAATCTCTTATGGCTCATGAAAACAAATCATTCAATTCTAAAATTAAAGAACTAGACAAACAAATTGCAAAATTTGAAAGACTTTTCATAACATCTAATGATCCCCAAATTAAAACAAAATTGCAAATGCTGGGTTATGAGTTTAACTCAATTTTAAGCAAAATAGCTGGTATACAACTTTCTAATACTAAAGCCAAGTTTTGTTTTAATGCTAATAGATCTGGAAGGCTCTTAGCAAACTATTTACGTATTAAAAAAGATAAAACCCAAATCAATTCAATTCATGGTTCCAATGGAAAGATTGCATTATCCCAAATGGATATTGTTAATGAATTTTTAAATTACTACTCAACCTTATATAATAAGCCTAATTTAGAAAACCCTTCCCTGATTGACCTTTTTTACATAAATGTGGATTACCTAAAGTTTCGCAATCAAACAAAGACTAATTAGACTCGCCAATCACTATGGAAGAAATTGAATTGGCTATTAAATCCCTTAAACAGGGTAAATCTCCAGGTCCAGATGGAATTCCTGCAGAATTTTATAAAGAATTTGGCTCGCAACTTATTCCTCATTTATTTAAACTTTTTACCTTTTTTGGAGCTTCAGGCTCAACCTCTGGTTCCTTTACGGAAGCTTTGATTATAGTTCTTCCAAAACCTAACAAAGACCCGGCCATTATATCGAATTATCGCCCAATTTTCTTAATAAATCAGGATTGTAAACTCTATGCTAAAATTCTTGCAACCAGATGGACTTCATTATTGGATTCCCTTATTCATCCTGATCAATCTGGTTTCATGAAAAAAACCAGATTAACCCTAGTGTTATTAACTGTGTATTATTATTAACTGTATACAGTTAATAATACAGTTAATAACACTAGGGTATTATTACATGCAATGAACAAGGGTCCTCCTTATCTTTACCATCTGGAGTGCTTGCATTGGATCCTGAGAAAGCTTTTGATAGAGTTCATTGGCAATTTTTATTTCATACCTTATCTGCATTTAATTTTGGTGATCTATTTATTCGCATGATATCTGCTCTCTATTCTAGCCCTTCTGCTCGCCTATTCATCAATGGTCAAATTTCTAATCAGTTTTTTCTTTTTCGAGGTACTAGGCAAGGCTGTCCCTTGTCACCATTGTTATTTCTCCTTGTTATTGAACCCTTACTTACTACTATTAGAAAATGTATTGCTATCACTGGTATTAATATCAAGGATGTTATCATCAAAACATTAGCATATGCAGATGATATACTTTTGTTTATTAGCAATCCCGAATCCTCATTCCCTCCATTATTAGATATTATTTCATTATATTCGCAGATTTCAGGTTATAAATTAAATACTAAAAAACTGAATTTTTTCCTCTCAATCCTCTTTGTACACCTGATATGTTACCTTTACAAGAAATAATTTGGCAAAGGGATAAAATTAAATACCTTGGGATTCAGTTTACCGCTTCTATAAAAAAAATTGTGAATCTATTATAAACTATATTAAAGAAAAAATTTCCAAATGGTCTGCATTACATCTGTCATGGTGGGGAAAAATTGACTCAATAAAAATGGTAATAGCCCCCAAAATCTTTTATTCCCTAGCTATGATTCCTAGTCAATTTCCTATGCAGTTTTATAAGACTATTGATCGGCATTTTTCTAACTTTCTTTGGAATAATAAAACACCCCGTATAGGCTACAAAAAATTAAAAATGGCTAAATGTAATGGAGGGCTTGGTATGCCAGATTTTTTTAACTATCATGAAGCGTTTATATTAAAACAAAGTTTTCTTTGGTTTAATCATTCCCATTTAATAATCCCCCTACATGGCTTACAATAGAAAAGAATTTAATAAAGCCATTCCCTTTACCTACTTTGTTAACGATGTCTAATAAATCAATATTACCTTTAAGAACTCTATTATTTTGAAATCTACAAAGTTAATTTTTCATGATTTAGATTCTCTTTTTAAATCGACTATTTCTCATACTTCTGATATATCGTTATGGCATAATCCTAAATTAAAACTATCTCGATCAGTAAAATTTTGGCTTTCCTGGATTAAAGCTGGTATTTTTTATTTAAAGGATATATACCATAATAATACTTTTTTATCATTTGATGAAATATGTCATAAATGTAGCTTATCTCCTTCTGATTTTTTAAAATATGAACTTTTATGTAATTCTGTTCTAGATTCCTTTCCTAATAATTTCCCATCAAATATAAATTCAGATTCCACAACTTATATTCATGCAGTATCTTCTTCATCTCACGGTGTTTCATTAATTTACAAAAACTAAATAATTTTCAAGGAAACAATATTGAGTTGATTTCATCGTTTTGGAATAATGAACTCTCAACATCTTTCTCGCATGATACATGGAATAAAATATGGTTAAATAATATTTCAGGATGGTTACCTGTATCACTATATGAAACAAATTCCTTTATTCTTTTTAACTGCTTATGGACTCCGTTAAAGTTATTTCAAGCTAAGCTTTTACCTACTTCGAATTGTTGGCATTGTAAATTACTTCCAGGCTTGTTAAAACATATGCTTTTTTAATGTAATTTTGTTCACACATTTTGGAGGGAAGTTTGGGATGTTATAAAAAAAATATTCAATTTTTCTGGAATGCTTTCATTTAAACTTTTGATTTGCAAGTCCATTACTCTCTCTACAAAACTGTCTGACTTGAACTGTAAACTTTTAAATTTGTTATTGTCGGCTGCTTTAAAGTCTATTACTGCATGTTGGAAAGATGTGTCCTTATTATTGTTTCATGTTTGGTGGTCATGGATGATTTTTACTAGAAAAGGTGCTAATTTATCTTTTTCCTGGTATTGGTCATAATAGTCCCTCTTATCATTCATTTTGGCAACCGATTGATGGTTATATTACTTCATACCTATAATTTTTTATTTTCCTCTCTCTATTATAATTCGTATGTGGTAATCATAAGTAGCTCTGTTTAAAAGAAAATTGTGTTATATATTAATACTATTTTCTGTTTCTTTTCCTTCCTTTTTAATTTGTTATTCTTCTCACTATATTGTACCTTTTATATTTATATGTATTGTTCTTGAAAAGAAAGATTCTTCAGGGCACTTATTATGGTACTCTTTTCTGTATTGTCCTTGTTTCTTATAAAACTCAATAAACTATTTTGAACACAAAAGTTGCATTAAGGATGGAGGGGAGTTTAAAGGTCTCAGTTGCAGAAGATCAGCACTGGAGCAAGTTCAGAATTAAGTTGTGGTGGGGGAGAGGGATGCTTAGGGGTCGTGGGTATGTAAAGTAGGTGAACAATTTTGTATAGTGTGGTTTGTAGTTTTGTAAGGCAAAGGCCGAGGTTGAGTATGTGACGTGCACATGTTTCAAATAAGCAACCTTTTTTAACACAAACCGGTGTCAGTGGTCTGTGCTGCTCCCCCTCTTCCCCAATCGGGTTTTGGGGGGCAGCCGACCACAGGGAGGTCTGCCCCTGGGATTATTGGGGAATGGAGCAGTCAGACGACTGTGGGCGGTTTGTCTATATCTATAGCCCAGGGGTATTTAGCCGGATATTTTGGGTTACCAGCCACCATTTTGTCTTGAGGACACAATGGCTGGTACTAGGTCCTATAGCATGTTTACCACCCTCCCAGCCCCTTAGCTAGTGATTTAGGAATTTTTCTTATATCTTTGCAGTTTAGTTATTGGGCAGGCTTTGTCTGGAACAGGTGTGCAGGGGGATTATTCATGTATGGTTGTCGTTTTGAAGCAAGTGCAGGGGCGGTTGGCCCAGAAGTTGCCATGGTTTACCAAAGTTTATAGCTGTTGACAGCGGCAATCCAGGCTGAAAGGGAATGAGTAGACAAGCTATCGCCTGGACGAGCAAAGAAGTTAAAAGTTTATTAAGTTTAGTTAGATAGAGGTTAATAGTTGCAATAAGGATGGAGGGGAGTTTAAAGGTCTCAGTTGCAGAAGATCAGCACTGGAGCAAGTAGAGACTTTCAGAATTAAGTTGTGGTGGGGTTTAGGAATACTTAGAGGTGGGGGGCATGTAAAGTAGGTGATAATTTTTGTATAGTGAGGTTTGCAGTTTTGTAAGGCAAAGGCCAAGTTTGAGTATGTGATGTGGACCTCTTTCAATAAAGCAGCCTTTTTCACACAAACCGGTGTCAGTGGTCTGTGCTGCTCACTCTCTTCCTCAAAAAATGGTATTCTGCAGTCGAGGCGCTAGGTGGTGGAATGTAGCAGTGGGCCATTGACGCGTGTCCTCTGAGTCTTTAAATGTTGTTTTGTAATGAAGGAAAATACTAAAAAACCTTGACATAGTCTTTTTGACTGTTATTGTAATCTTTATTTTATGTGACCTACCTGTAATACACACAAAAGTATGATGAACAAGTCCAGTGACAGCCAGGGAGTAAGCAGGACATTTTTCCTTTTACACACGTACGTACACACACACACTCTCTCTTATGCTCCCATATGTTGCTCTGTGCCCCTCCCTGCATGATCACCAACTGCAATATTCTATCAGAACAGGCACAGCTTGAGCCTAAGCATTACATGGGCATCAACAGAGCAAGATTCACTTAGGCTCAGATTCAGCGTGAAAAGCAGCAAGCTCTTGTTGCAAACACAGATCAAGGACACCGTGGAAAGCAGCGAGCTCCTGGCACACACACAGATCCAGGACAGCGTGAAAAGTAGCGAGCTCCTGGCGGGCACACAAATCCAGAATATTGTGGAAAGTAGCAAGCTCCTGTCGCACACACAGATCAAGGACATCGTGGAATGCAGCGAGCTTCGGGCACACGCACAGATCCAGGACATTGTGGAAAGCAGCACACATGCATCTAGTACAGCATGGAAAGCAGCGAGCTCCTGGCACACATTCAGATCCAGGACAGCATGGAAAGCAGCGAGCTCCTGGTGCACACACAGATCCAGGACAGCGTGGAAAGTAGCGAGCTCCTGGCACGCACACAGATCCAGGACAGTGTGGAAAGCAGCGAACTCCTGGTGCACACACAGATCAAGGACAAAGTGGAAAGCAGCAAGCTCCTGGTGCGCACACAGATTAAGGACACCGTGGTAAAGCAGCGAGCTCCTGGTGCACACACAGATCCAGGACACCGTGGAAAGCAGCGAACTCCTGGCACACACACAGATCAAGGACACCGTGGAAAGCAGCGAGCTCCTGGTACACACACACACACATCTAGTACAGCATGGAAAGTAGCGAACTACTGGCGCAAACACAGATCCAGGACAGCGTGGAAAGCAGCGAGCTCCTGATGCACACACAAATCTAGGACAGCGTGGAACGCAGTGAGCTCCTGGTGCACACACAGATCAAGGACACCGTGGTAAAGCAGCGAGCTCCTGGTGCACACACATATCTAGTACAGAATGGAAAGCAGCAAGCTCCTGGCACACACACAGATCCAGGACAGCGTGGAAAGCAGCGAGCTCCTGGCACACACACAGATTCAGGACAGCATGGAAAGCAGCGAGCTCCTGGCACACACACAGATCCAGGACACGTGGAAAGCAGCAAGCTCCTGGCGCACTCACAGATCAAGGACACCGTGGAAAGCAGCAAGCTCCTGGTGCACACACAGATCCAGGACAGCATGGAAAGCAGCGACCTCCTGGTGCACACACAGATCAAGGACACCGTGGTAAAGCAGCGAGCTCCTGGTGCACACACACACATCTAGTACAGCATGGAAAGCAGGGAGCTCCTGGCACACACACACATCCAGGACAGCGTGGAAAGCAGTGAGCTCCTGGTGCACACACAGATCCAGGACAGCGTGGAAAGTAGCAAGCTCCTGGCGCGCCCACAGATCCAGGACAGTGTGGAAAGCAGCGAGCTCCTGGTGCACACACAGATCAAGGACACCATGGTAAAGCAGCGAGCTCCTGGTGCACACACAGATATAGGACAGCATGGAAAGCAGCGAGCTCCTGGTGCACACACAGATCTAGGACAGCGTGGAAAGCACCGAGCTCCTGGTGCACACACAGGGCCTGATTCACAGAACTAACTTACGTCAAAAACGTAAAGTTAGTACTTTTTGTTATTCACAGAATGAACTTACTCATTTCGGTATTCACAGAAGTTAGTAGTCCTAACTTTAGGACTCCTAAATGCCTTCTGTGAATACCGAAAGTCTTAAAGTTAGGATTTTTCTCAGTTTAGGAGTAGTAAAGTTAGGACTCCTAACTTCAGGACTCCTAAATGCCTTCTGTGAATACCAAAAGTCTTGAAGTTAGGATTTTTCTCAGTTTAGGAGTCGTAAAGTTAGGACTCCTAACTTTAGGACTCCTAAATGCCTTCTGTGAATACCGAAAGTCTTGAAGTTAGGATTTTTCTCAGTTTAGGAGTAGAAAAGTTAGGACTCCTAACTTCAGGACTCCTAAATGCCTTCTGTGAATACCAAAAGTCTTGAAGTTAGGATTTTTCTCAGTTTAGGAGTCGTAAAGTTAGGACTCCTAACTTTAGGACTCCTAAATGCCTTCTGTGAATACCGAAAGTCTTGAAGTTAGGATTTTTCTCAGTTTAGGAGTAGTAAAGTTAGGACTCCTAACTTCAGGACTCCTAAATGCCTTCTGTGAATACCAAAAGTCTTGAAGTTAGGATTTTTCTCAGTTTAGGAGTCGTAAAGTTAGGACTCCTAACTTTAGGACTCCTAAATGACTTCTGTGACTACCGAAAGTCTTGAAGTTAGGATTTTTCTCAGTTTAGGAGTAGTAAAGTTAGGACTCCTAACTTCAGGACTCCTAAATGTCTTCTGTGAATACCAAAAGTCTTGAAGTTAGGATTTTTCTCAGTTTAGGAGTCGTAAAGTTAGGACTCCTAACTTTAGGACTCCTAAATGACTTCTGTGACTACCGAAAGTCTTGAAGTTAGGATTTTCTCAGTTTAGGAGTAGTAAAGTTAGGACTCCTAACTTTACTACTCCTAAACTGAGAAAAATCCTAACTTTAAGACTTTCGGTATTCACAGAAGGCATTTAGGAGTCCTAAAGTTAGGACTACTAACTTCTGTGAATACCGAAATGAGTAAGTTCATTCTGTGAATACCAAAATGAGTAAGTGTATTCTGTGAATACCAAAAAGTACTAACTTTACGTTTTTGACGTAAGTTAGTTCTGTGAATCAGGCCCACAGATCACGGACTCCGTGGTAAAACCGCCAGCTCCTGGTGCACACACACATCTAGTACAGCATGGAAAGCAGAGACCTCCTGGTGCACACACAGATCCAGGACAGCGCGGAAAGCAGCAAGCTCCTGGTGCGCACTCAGATCAAGGACAGCGTGGAAAGCAGAGAGCTCCTGGCGCGCACACAGATCCAGGACAGTGTGGAAATCAGCGAGCTCCTGGTGCACACACAGATCCAGGACACCATGGAAAGCAGCGAACTCCTGGTGCACACACACATCTAGTAGAGCATGGAAAGCAGCAACCTCCTGGTGCACACACAGATCCAGGGCAGCATGGAAAGCAGCGAGCTCCTGGTGCACACACAGATCTAGGACAGCGTGGAACACAGTGAGCTCCTGGCGCAGACACAGATCCAGGACAGCGTGGAAAGCAGCGAGCTCCTGGTGCACACACACATCTAGTACAGCATGGAAAGCAGCGACCTCCTGGTGCACACACAGATCCAGGACAGCGTGAAAAGCAGCGAACTCCTGGCGCATGTACAGGACCAGGGCAGCGTGGTAAAGCAGCGAGCTCCTGGTGCACACACACACATCTAGTACAGCATGGAAAGCAGCGACTTCCTGGTGCACACACACATCTAGTCCAGCATGAAAGCAGCGAGTGCACGACATCACTGCTGAAAGTAGTCAGCGTCAATCTTGTTGCAGAGGATAGGCACACCCACACAAGTGGGTACAGTTTTAATTTGAAGTTTTAATTGTAAGTGTGGGAAGGCTGGATGGTAGGAATTTTGCCGATGACCACAGATTACTGAACTAGCCCTCAAACAAACTGGAGGAAACGGATTTCAGACAAGGATTAAGGTTTGCAAGGCATTCTGGGTACAAAAATGAGGTATTCAACCCCCCCACTCTGGATTACTTTGGGTGGGGTTAGTTTTCATACATGTCTTGGTTCAGTAGGTTTCTCAGGGGGACTGCAGAGCGCCGAGGCCAAACACTGCAGCTATGCAGATTGTAAAAATGGGTTAATTTTAAGGTGGGGAAAATTAGGATTAACCATGTTTGCCAGCTCATGTCAAAACTACCCCCAAAAGAATCCAAATCTTTCACTTGCCAAGGGAATTTGGATGCTCTAGCCCCGGGGAGAGGGGTGTGGGGTAAAAGGCTTATGCCTGGCTGCCCACTCTCCCCCCACAGCCACCAAGTCTAGAAGAATGGGGAGCAAGCCCACAACTGTATGGATAATTGCATGATAATATGGGCAACACTAGTCCTAAACTCAGTATCTTGGACAAATTTCAGGTTAACATAGGTATTTAAATCAATTCATTTATTTTTTTCCGTTTGAATTTCTGCATGTTCAGTACACAATGAAAACATTCTCAAATATATATTAACATCTGCTGAAAGGTGGAAAGATAGTGATCTTAACACAAGCAACCTTTTATTGATTGCATTTAGGGTGGGAAACAGTTAAACAATCAAAAAAACATTTCGCTACATTTTGGCTATTTTCTCGGTTCCTACCAAGGGAATCCACTAACTCTGGGTACCTTTACAATCCCCAACATGTGAAAAAGGTAAGAGTTTCAAATTTGGCCTGCATACATTTTGCAGAAATAAAGTTATAAAAGCTGAAACAATGTACCCCAACAACAAAAAAAGGGCTGAACAGCTAATGCATTAATCACTTCAGTGTATGATCTTGCAGATTGCTTGCGCAAGTCATTTTCAGGTGTGACCATGGGTTAGATTGAACTAATCCAGGACTTTAAGTACCAGAATGCACTGATTGGGTAAAAGAAAGCCTAGGATCAAAATCGAGTGTTTGGGTGGTATGAAACCAGAGCGCATCAGCCTTTCACAGAGGCAGGTTACAAAACAGGAGCTCATGGAATACAGATAATTTTCCAGATGTTGGTTAAATTCTATTCGGGGGGGGGGATTCACCCACCCCCCATAATTTGGAGTCGGGGTGCAAGGGACAATATTGCCTCTTCTCCTCACCAGAATTTGAAGTGGAAACAGAAGATTTAACAGTGGCAGAAAGAGCATCTCTGAAGCCATGCTTAACATCACCCAAGCCGCCTTCAAGCACTGTAACGCGAGGTGCAAACTGTGGTTGTCTGTGACTTTTATTTACTTAACAGAGCCATGCTAAATATCACCCAAGCCGCCCTCAAGCACTGTAACGTGAGGTGCAAACTGTGGTGGTCTGTGACTTTTATTTACTTAACTAATCAATGTTGTGGGCCCTCTCCTTTTTTTTTTTTTAAATATATATATTTTTTTTTCCAATGCAGTGACAAAAATAAATAAATAACAGAGAAGTCATTTGTACAAAGTGCAGCAACCCTCCCCACCCTCTCCCCCCCAAGACTGAGACTATAAAGCTGATGCCAAATCCTTAAGAACCTATATTAATAAATAATATAAGTACACAAATATCATAATAACAAAATTCAATGTACCAATAATTGATCAGTTTGATAAAAAACACGTAATAAAGTGACCAGTGCAGCAATACATCTTTATAAAAAAAAAAAGGGGGATTAAAACACCCCAATAAACTAAGTATTATAGAGAATTACTAAGGCACATAGAATAAAGTGACTAGTGCATAGAGACAAAGACCGCGTCAGGATAATTAGCACCTATTTAAAAAATATTACCTGATTTGACTGATAAAAGTAAAGGAATAAACTTGAAACACTCTCCTAGTTATTTTGAGAGCTTGACTGATTGAGCCAACGAGAAAGAGGTTCCCAGATGCTTAATCCTTTTTTTGTGCTCGACGTCCCTTTTTAGCGTATATTGCCTTTTCAAGCGAGTAAATTGAATAAAACCTAGCTAGCCAATGCGTAAATATTGGGGGATTAAGATCCAGCCAGGCAGATGCAATACACAATCTAAGAGTAGCCATAGCGATGAAAATTAAGGCCCCTCCGTTCTATCTATCGAATCATGTATGCCCAATAAAATAATGGAAGGAGTTATAAGTATATTGTGGGATAACACCTGACCAAGGAAGCTTTGAATTTTTTTTATTAATGGTCCTAACTTAGCACATGTAGCAAACATGTGGATTGAATCAGCCTTAAATTCAGCACAGCGCAGACAATATGTACCTTTCCCAGTCCCCCATTTTGCAATCCTAGAAGGGGTGAAGTAAAGGAAAAAGCAGGTTTTAAAGAACTGTGCCTGAAGGTTAGCGGACAACAGATCATTTTGAGCGTACTTAAGCGCCAAACAGAAAACGTTATTAGAAATGTTCAATTTCTGTTGCCACTTGGTTGAAACTATAAACAGGTCGTCGGGCATTAAACCATTAAAAAAATGATAAATAATACCAATACGTGGAGGTATGGTTCCACAAAGTTTCTCGATCAAATCACAATTGGCAAAACCTAAGGGCCCCCTGTCTTCCGAGAAAAGAAGGATTTAACAGCCAGATATTTGAAAGAGTCCCTATTGTCTAGATCATAAAGAGATTGAAGGACTTCAAATGGCAAGACCTCCTCCTTAGATGAACAAAGGTCTCCTAATTTTTTTACTCCTTTATCTATCCAAGTTTGGAAATATGGTGGACCAAAGATATCGGGTAAGTTAGGATTATTTTTAACAGGGGTGTAAAAGTTCAGTCTCCCGATACCAAGATTCTTACGTGCCGCTGCAAAAACTTTATAGACACCTAGAAGGGTCTTGAACTTGACCCTTCTATAGTATCCAAATTCCAGCTGTCGCCACAAACAACCCCAGGCGTCGGGACCTAGCAGGAGTTCAAAAGGTGAGGGCAAACCTACAGCATGAGTTAAGGGGGGGTCTTGCAGCAATATGGGACAAGATTGTAAAACAGTAGCCCAATAATATAGTTTTAAGTTAGGTAGAGCCCACCCTCCTCTTTCCCGAGATAAAGACAAGAACTTAAAAGCCCTTCTGGGCTGGGAAAATGCCCACACAAATTGAGAGAATAGCCTTTCGAACCTTAAGAGTGTTGATTTATTAAACTCCAAGGGTATAGCCCTAAACAAATATAAAATTCTTGGGAAAAAAATCATCTTCAACAAATTACAACGCCCAACAATAGAAAGATGTAGATTATTAAGACGGCTCAATGTTTTCCTTGTCTCTAAAATAAGAGGATCCGTATTCTGGCTAACTATCAGATCGATATCAGCCAGGATGTCAATACCTAAATATTTAGCTTTGGTCACTACTCTTCCATCGTTCCAGATGATATTTTTATTGACTATAATTTGAGTTTTCCCTTGATTTAGTTTATATCCAGATAGGGCACCAAATACATGAGCCTCTGCCTCAATTTCTAAAATGGTTTTCTTTGGATCCGGCGTGACCAAAGCCAAATCATCGGCATAGGCCATAATTTTGGTTTCTAGGCCGAATCTACTCACTGCCGGTATAGCCTGATTTCCTTCGAGTTTTTTAATAAACAGGTCGATATATATAGCAAAAAGTAGTGGGGAACAGGGGCAGCCTTGTCGGGTTCCCCGCGTGATTTTTATTTGTTCGGTCAATCCCCCGTTAATTGACACCCTGGCCGTGGGGGTAAGATATAAAGCTTTGATGGCCTGAATGGCTTTAGGCCCAAAGTTCATCCTCTGCATGACGCCCCAGAGAAAATTCCAGGAAACCCGATCAAATGCTTTTTCGGCATCTAAGAAAATTACAGCCATCGGGTCTCTTGAAACCTGTGCGGCATCAAGCAGAGTGATGACTCTCCGAATGTGCTCAGTGGTGCCCCTAGCAGGGATAAATCCATGCTGCCACCTGGATACAAGACCTTCGATTCTAACCGAAAGTCGTGTGGCGAAAATGTTAGAATAAACTTTTGAATCACCGTTAATAAGGGTGATTGGACGGTACTGAGCCCATTTCGGTTGGCAGTTTATCTTTTTAAGAAAAATAATAATTTTAGCGGTAGACCAAGACTGAGGAGGAGTAACCCCTGAAAGATTTGTGTAACTACTGCACTAAAAATGTTTTTAATTTGAGGGAGAAAGACCTTATAAAACTCGACTGGAATGCAGTCGGGCCCGGCAGCTTTCCCATCTGGTAGGTTAGTCAAAGCCCCAGCAATTTCTTCCCATAAAGGAGCGACTTCAAGTTGCTCCCGCTCTTCTCTACTAAGGGATGATAGCGTAATTGAGTCCAAGTAATTGCTAAGGTCCGGTTGCCCACCCAATTGGGACGCCACCGCTTCTTCCGAATATAATACCTTGAAGAATTCACAAAAGGCTGTACGTATTTCTTCTGGGTTGTTGGTTATAGCACCTGTAGATGTCTTAATTTTTTGAATTTCGTTAGCAGTGGTCTGTTGTCTGGTTCTCATTGCCAACTGATGGCCGATCCTTTCACTATACTCATATGTTTTTCTCGAGCAACAGCCCACTTAGAGGCAGCTTTTAGCCAACACTGAACCTATCTCAGCCCTGGCAGCAGCCACTGCCAACTGTGCCAGGTCAACCTCACCCTTGGACTGAACTGCTAAAATAAGATTTTCCTCAGTTTTAGCTAGCTTAGCTTGTAAATCCATCATCTGTACCTTCTCCTGCTTGTTTTTTTTTAGCGAGAATTGTAAGGTTTCCCCTCGAACACAGGCTTTTAGCGTATCCCAGACTACCATCACAGGGGCAGATCCTAGATTGTTATCAAGAAAGGTTTTTATCCATTGTTTCATGTGAGTTTGGTATCCCTCATCCAGCAAAAGTGCTCTTTCAAAACTCCAGGATGGAATTTCTTTACGTATAATCAAACCCCGGATGTTAAGACTTAAGGGGTTGTGATCGGATAGAATACGGGGAAGCAGGTCGATTTCGCTATAGTGAATTAAAGAAGAAGACACCAAAAAAAAATCCAGACGTGCAAAAGATTTGTGAGGTGCAGAAAAAAATGTATATCCAGGCAAGGTTGGATGTAAGTAGGACCAGGCATCCACTAGACCATGAATATGTAAAAGATTTTTTAGTGCTTGAAGCACTTTGGGTTTGCGGGTAGTCTGATGACATTGAGAATTTAATCCCCAATTAGTGGGTAAATTGATGTTAAGATCCCCGCATATAATAACAGGAAGGGGCCAGTGCACCAATTCTGCAGAAACCCGGTCTATCACACTAGGGTCATCCAAGACACTCCCATAGACAGAGCACAGGGTAAAAGAGAAAGCAGGAGTTATACGACATTCTATAAACATCCATCTTCCTTGGAGGTCAGATTTAACTCGAATAGACTGAGGTAGATAATTGTAGCGTGCAAGAATGGCAACACCCCTCGTTCGAGTCCCTTGTGTTGTACCCCCAATGACTTTATATCCCAGAGAATTTAAAAGATGCAGCTGAGAGCCTTCAATATGTGTCTCTTGGAGACAAACTATGTTGGCCCCCAGCAGCCGTAAGCTCTGGGCGACTTTCTGCCTTTTTCGAATGTCATTTAACCCACAAATATTCAAAGACAAAATTTTAAGGTTTGTTGCATTCATCAGGATTTTGTAGGAAGATTCCCCAAATTAAAAAAACACTGTGAGTAAGTATGCATAAAACATATACGGTATGTGTAGAAAATCCCGAATAAACCCATTATACCCATGTACCAATAACCCATATTAATAAAACACATCGAAAAGCATGGAAACCTACCCAAAGTGAGTATTTGAAATACACATATCAAACTATAAGACACTCTATATGTACTTTTGATATAAATTTGCACATAGAAATTAAACATTAGGCACAAAGCAAAAGCAAGAGCAACTAATTTAAACTCAGTCTCCCCCCAGAGACACCCCCTCCCAGCCCAGTCCTAGCCCCCGGATCCCCCCACCCGCCCTCCCCCCAAACATGAGCAATCAGGAATAACCTGAATGATGAAACCTGTAATAACACCCCGCCACCCCGCCCCCGCCAAGTAAAATACTTCTAGGTTTAGGTATGCGGCAAAGAAAAACCCCTAAATGAAAAGAAAGAAAAGCAGGAAGAGAAAAAAAAAAAAAAGAGAAGAAGGAAAAAAAAAAAGACAAAAAAAGGAAATTGAAAAAGGAAACACAGAAAAGAGCATTCCTTTTCTCTCCTTTTCTCCCCCTCTTCCCCAGGTAACTCTTTACTGAAAATAGGCTAGATACATTTCGTAGAACCGTCTAGTTATAGAGATAATTTTCTAAAATGACAGACCTCCAGTTAGAGACGATAGCTATGGTCATCCTAGTAGAAAATAAATGTTATTTTAGCACTTTTTTAGCCTTGAGTCCATCAAGAAACTCCTGCGCCTTGATTTCTGAAGTAAAAATTTGTGAAGCGCCATTCTGGATGACCTTCAATTTGGCGGGATTCATAAGAAAGACTTGTGCTCCCAGCTGCTGAAATGGACCAATTAATTGGCGAAGGCGCCATCTTCGCTCCACGGTGATGTGGCAAAAGTCAGGCTTGGCAAAAAAGGATACCCCCTCAAAGGATTTTTGCGAGTACTGTCTAGCTTGGTCGAAAATAAGCTGCCTCAGCAAAAAATTCCCCAAAAAAACGAGGAAGGCTCGTGGCTTAGTAGGCTCGTTAGTGCTGCCAAACTGTTTCTTTAATGTAAAGGGGAAGCGGTGGGCTCGTTGGACTTCGTGATCCCAACACCACTCGGTCTGCTCGGGAAAAGCCCCTCTCAGAAGTTTTATAATATAGCGCCGAGGATCTTCCCCTTCAACTCCTTCGGGAATCCCAAGAAGGCGGAGATTGTTTCGGCGTTGCCTATTTTCCTGTTCCTCCAACTTCCATAGAACGTCTGACATCCGATCGCCCTGGGAGGTACATTGATTTTTAAGCAGCACAACATCCGATTCAAGGCTTTCAGTGCGTCCTTCTACCATAGTCACTCTTTCGCAAATGTCAGAACAAGTTTTATTAAGTTTTCGAATACTTCCTTGGAGTTTTTGGCAGCACATTTGGCCTGCTGGTTGTCTACCCGAGCTTCCTCCTGAAATTGCTTGATTGAGTCCAAAATAGCAGCCAGAGAGGGCTCGTCAGGCTGGGCTAGTGAGACACAAGGTGTTTTAATGGGTTCATCATTATGAGAGAAAGAAAGTTGAGACCCAGAGTAGTCCCATTTAAGATGATCTTTCTTGTCCTGTTTCTTTCCTCTGCTTCTTGCCCCCTGACATTTCTGTCTTCGAACCGTATTTTTCCCTTTAGAAATATCGCTAAGATTGGATTCAGAGAGATCACAGTTACTGGAAGAGGAAGAGCTTACTTCGGCTGGGGAGTTCGAGCCGTCTGAAACCGAGAAAAATGCTCCCCCAAGGGGTCTGGGGATCCTGGAATTGATAACCGTTGTGTGCTGATATTTTTTAAGCCAGAGATCTCAGTAGTCGAGGGGCCCCAGATATCATAATCCTGGGGAGCGTTTACAATTGGATTCAGGCTAATGACAGCATCGGTCAACAGGTCAATGTCCGCAGAGGGATCGATAGCTTCCGTATTAATATTAAGTAGAGTTGTATCTGCTATCAAAGACCGTTGATCTTGATCTGTCAAGCCAGTTTCTGCTTCAAGTATACTAGTTAAAGGCATAGTCATAGATTGCTTGATTAAATTGGCCGAGGCTGATTTTGTAGAGTCACTTTCTTTATTAGAGTTATTTGTGGATCTTGTCCCGCTTCCAGGACCCATCCCCGCTGAGGAAAACAATTTTGCAACTGAAGGTTGCGAAGAGCTTCCATCTTTTGGAGGTCCTCCACCGGCAAGTTTATTTAACATTTTTTTATGGCCCAATGTCTCTCGCTTGTTTTTAGGGGTAGGTTCTGTTTCAAGAGGGATAGACACTGCATTTGAAAGACCAGAGCTAGAATTAACTGGTATTTTTCCTTTTACCCCCCGGGCACCGCGAGAAGTCATGCCCCACTCACCGGTAAAAGAATCAGGTTCAAGAATTGGCGTTTTTGTCGTATTTAAGTCCCGCAAATTATATAAGGGACAGCACCAAGCAACCAGACAAAGCAACCAGGTTAAAAAAAAGTCCAGCAGGAAACCGGGACCACTCCAGCCACTCCGGTGCCCCGGAAAAACAAGCAGCACAGTCCAGACTCCGGGGCTCAAGGAAGGCGTCCAGGCTACCAAATCTCTCCCTCTCGAGCTTCCCTGCGTTCTCACAGATATCCGCGGTCGCGACCGCGACGCTCGCAGCAATTCCAGCCGTCGCAGAGGGAATTCAGAAGAACTCCAGGAGCGGCAATCCGACGCCGACACCGACCGTTCCCACCACAGCAGGATCTCCAGGTCAGGCCGCATAGCCAATGACCGAGTAATCTCGTGGCAGAGGTAGCGGTGAGATAGGGAATCACACAGGCTCCATCTTGCTCCGTTGTGGGCCCTCTCCTAAAGTCATTTTACCACGCCAGGTAAGCCAGCAGAGCGAGGGAAGGTAGGGAGAGGCTATTTTCAGTTAGTTAGGGTAGACTTGAGTAAAATAACTATTTTAGGAGTGGCTTAACACCACAAATAAATAAGCACAAAAAAAAGTGCCCCAAAGGCTCCTCTAAGCACTACAGATGTGCGAGCCATTGTGCGCTCAAGCCTAGCTCGAGTTGTTCTAAGACCCTTAAGGCCAAACTGAGCAGAGCCTTCTGCCTACCACTCTAACCTCCAGGAATTGTAGTGGAAGCATTAAAATCAGATGTTAAACAGGAAAATGATACACCCTCCCACCCCCACCCCCATCTGGTGACTGAACTGCATCAACCTGAAACCAGGACTAATCCTCGTCTCCCCTACTTGACCAAATTGGGTGATCCTAGGCAAATATTTTATTTCACCAAGCCTCTTTTTCATTATCACATATGAGACCATCTTCAAATGCACAACTTCAGGCTGTGTGCTATACGAAAACCTTCTGTGTTTGACTGAACAGCCGGTTATGTTGCTCCATCTATTAAAAGAATGTAGGGTACACGACAACTAACTTTCCTTTTAGTACACTAACTGCATCGTCTTCTGTCCGGAAAGGCAGTGTGGCACTAAAGTTTGAAGTTAACATTTTAAAAATCGCTTGGTAAATGCAGTGATATAAATCTGATGTGCTAAGAAATAACTTTTACACGTTAAAGAAATGTATTTTGCATTTCTGAAGCAACTTTACATTTTAACATCATTTGCTGCATGCAAGCAGCATCCAGCTAACGATCATATTAGATGGAGTACAGGATCTGTGCTCTACAAAAAACATCAGCTATTCAAGGTTAATGTGAATTATTCTGGCTTCACACTTAAGACAACATAGGCTAAATAATTAAACAAAATTTTAAGCAACTCGTGGCAGCGTCGTCAGGGCAGGGGGAATTACTGAATGCGCAAAGTTAATAAAATGTGTTTTACTAAATGTTATTCCATTCAGCGATTTAATCCTACGTACTTGAAACATCTATAAACAAAACAAAAAAAGTCTGTATCACATTATTCATGGCATTTGTTGCGTGATGCATTTGTTTTTGTAATTAACAATGTCTCAACCGGATTCAATGAGGCAGGCAGATACAAGTGTATGTACAAGACATTACAAAGCAGAAGCAAAAAGGGGAGACTCCCAGTATTCTTTCAAAAGTGCTCATGGCATCATATATTTAAATTCACAGTTTATACAAAACAGTTATAGCAGCACTGTGGGCATAAATTGCGAAGGCAACCCAAGAGAACTTTGTGCACGTAGTGCTCGTGAAACAATGAGTGGCGGCGCAAGTGAAAAGTGGAAAAACACAGCGAAAGACGCAAGGTGACAAGGTGATGAAAAAATATATGTACAAGAATCAATGGTTCAGTGGATTTAGTTCTTATCAGTGATTAGAAGGTATATAACTTTTTATGAACCAAGGTTGAGTATGCGCCGTGAGTTAAGCTGTACGGTTGGTCGACGGCGTTTCGATCCTATTTAGTCAGGATCATCTTCAGGACCGGGTTGCCAAATTTATTTGGGGTGCTGTACAGTGACAAGGAGAGGCTAGCCAGTAAGTCCACTGGTAAGTCAAAGGATCTGTATGGACGGTGGCAGCGTGGAAATGTATAGCCGGGGCGTGTGGAGGCTGTGTGCCATCACGGGAAAGGAGGAAGGTTCGCCGGTGTGCGGAGGAATCACACGTCCAGGGCAGCGTCGAGTGGCGTCAGCTAAGTAGTAGAATCAAAGATTGTTGGGTCCGCCGTTGTGGCGAAGAGGAAGGAAGGTAGCAGGGTCAGAGCCCCGAACCACTGCGCGGGTCACGGTGAGGGTACCTGGGTAACGAAGGCTGTCGGCAGTGTCGGGTCCCCGATCCACTGCACGGGTCCCAGGGAGGTTACTTCGGAGGCGGGGTAATCGGTCCACGGAATGAATCCAGAGGCCGTAGTGACGTTACGAATTGGTCCTGGCCGCCACGGTGGTGTGCGGTCTAGCCCGGCAAGTCGACTTGCCCATGCAGTGGATCGGGGACCCGACCCTGCCAACGACAGCCTTCGTTACCCAGGTACCCTCACCGTGACCCGCGCAGTGGATCGGGGCTCCGACCCTGCTACCTTCCTTCCTCTTCGCGACAACGGCGGACCCAATGATCTTTGATTCTACTTAGCAGACGCCACTCGACGCTGCCCCGGACGTGTGATTCCTCCGCACACCGGAGAACCTTCCTCCTTTCCGTGATTGCACACAGCCTCCACACGCCCCGGCTATACATTTCCACGCTGCCACCGTCCATAGTGATCCTTTGACTTACCAGTTGACTTACTGGCTAGCCTCTCCTTGTCACTGTACAGCACCCCAAATAAATTTGGCAACCCGGTCCTGAAGATGATCCTGACTAAATAGGATCGAAACGCCGTCGACCAACCATAAAGCGCAACTCACGGCGCATACTCAACCTTGGTTCATAAAAAGTTATATACCTTCTAATCACTGATAAGAACTAAATCTACTGAACCATTGATTCTTGTACATATATTTCTTCATCACCTTGCGTCTTTCGCTGTGTTTTTCCACTTGTCACTTGCGCCGCCACTCATTGTTTCACGAGCACTACGTGCACAAAGTCCTCTTGGGTTTCCTTCGCAATTTATGCCCACAGTGCTGCTATAACTGTTTTGTATAAACTGTGAATTTAAATATATGATGCCATGAGCACTTTTGAAAGAATACTGGGAGTCTCCCCTTTTTGCTTCTGCTTTGTAATGTTGTGTACATACACTTGTATCTGCCTGCCTCATTGAATCCGGTTGAGACATTGTTGTTAATTACGTATACTTACCCAGATCTCAACCTGGTCTATGGGTCATACTCCTGTTGTCCTTTACCGCATTTGTTTTTGTGGCAATGTTCGTGCAATGGTTGCTCGAGCCGTGCCAGACTCCTGCCCCGGGTCACTCCCAAGGCAGTCCGTGTCCCCCTCCCCTAGAAGTGTAGTGTCTCCTGCGCCCTTGCTCGAAACGTTATTTTCCAAGCACGCAAAGTACTAAAATGAAAATCGCAGAAAAAAAATAAAAGGGGACCACAAGGTGTAAAACTACTCCACCCTTCAATGCCCCCCCCAAATCTGGTAAGCGCCACCTGCGCTCGCATTGAAGCTCTCGGCGTGATCTACAGAGCGAAGTGCAGCTGGTAACAATGAAGCATTCGGCTGGGGTTAAAGCCCCTCCGATGCCCCCCTTCACCCCGACGAGTGAGGGTCCCAGTCTAAAAGCAGCCCCCCCCCCTCCCATGTAACAAGTCAGAGAAGCCCCTGAAACTGAGAGGCCGAGGATCACACATGGCTACATTGAGTCTTGCTCCTAGCACCGGAAATCAAACCGGAGGCCCCTCGGTCCGGGGTCTTCAGGAGCGTGAATAGATTCCACTTTGTCATAAATACAAGACACGTATTTTATACGGAACCCCATAGCCTCATGGACGCCTCTGCTTTCACCGTTCAATGGGGGAGTTACGGCTCCCTTCTAACATTTACTAGCCATTTCCAAACTTTAAATTACAAATTTATAAAATAAACAAAGACACAAAACTCATGACTTTTAACATAAAATTACAGTGAAAGAAAGCAACGTCGTTGTTCGATAAAAAAACAACCACATTTTAAAACAAAATGCATTAAAAAAAAGATCTCGGAAAAAGAAAATCTAATTCACGTACAACCGCTCTCCGTGACTACCCAAAAAATGTGCTTTATTAATAGAAGAAAACGCACACTGCACCGACTATAACACAATCACCCACGCAAATGAGGGTGTGGGCAGGGCCAGCTATTTATAGGTAATTGAAGGGGCGGAGCCAGCAGCAGCCGCCTCATTGGTCAATAGAAGCACCTGGGCTTCATTCCAAGCGCGCGGAACAATGAGCAACCATTTCATTGGTCAATTAGAGCACCTATGCTTCAATCCGTGCGCACGGAGCAAGGAGAAGCTGCCTCATTGGTCAATTGGGGCACCTTGGCTTCATTCCAAGCTCGGGGAGCCAGGAGCAGCCGCCTCATTGGGCAATTCAAGCATCTGTCATGCATTGTACTCCTCCGTAGGGGAGGGGGATATCTGGAGCCATTTCCTGGCGAGGGGAAAGCTGCTGCGATGTCACCCTGGCGCATGTCTGATGTTAGTAACTTCTTGACCTGTTTGCTTACATTGTTTCTTGAATACTTGTTGCATATTTAAAATGACAAAAGCGAGTACTGGAATAAATTCATACCGAATACCAGTGTTGATTAGCAAAATTTCCGCGATCTGCTTTGCATTATGGGATTTGTAGTCCTCATTATCCAATTATAAACTAAAAATCAAATTTTTTTTGCAAACAGAAGCTTAATCTGGTTGAGTTACTCATGCATGGAAATGCAAAATATAAACAAATTGGATCTCGAGATTTCCATTATTTCTTCAGCTTTCAGCTAAGCTTTTTAGGTTGAGCCTGAGCCAGCGCGCAAGCGCTACTATAGCGATCTGTTGTAGGTCAGTACGTGAGAGAAGCCCCGCCCACTCCCCAACCCATATTTTTCATTGGCTTGTGTCTTTGTTCTTCGCAAATGCTGGCTTCTAAATTTGTAATTAGCTTGTTAGTCCCTCCTTAGTACCGCTGTGTCGTCATTTGTAACTTCCCATGGCTACTGGCGCCTTTACTTGGTTGTTACACAGTACGTGTACTATTTTCTATAATGAGTTTCTCCAACTGCAGGCACGACGACGTGCTTTGCTTACAATCAGCGCGCCGTGCGAGCTTTCACTTTTAAAGCAGCCGGGACAATGGCGGCCACAATCCAATGCCATAGGTATTTTTCTCACTTTGACGTCTCCGCCCTTCCTCGGACCGTGGTGCAGTCTGGGAGTGTGAGCTTACGTGGGGCCATTTTGTGGCTCTTTGCTGGTGGCTGTGTCTTGCCTGCACTGTGTTGCCTTCTCTCTGCAGTACTCAGCCCTTGGCGCGTGGACATGGGCGGAAGAAGAAGAAGCAGCTCAAGCCTTGGTGCTGGTATCCTTTGTCCGGTGCACGCCGCTGTAGGGAATTACGCTGGTTTGGTCGCGTTGGGGGACGCAGTTTGGGCAGGTACTTTACTTGTTTCCTACTGCAGGCAGGACGACGTGCTAAGCTGGGACAATGGCGGACGCTTGTTTTATTTAGGATTTGTGTCCTGCGAAGAATACAGCAGGTAGTGCTACAGAGAGGGTGGGCAATGATTGATAGCCAGTGTTTGCTATCGGATGACGGATGGGCCACATTAAAATTTTGCTGCAGTGGTAAATAAGGCCGCCGCACTTCGCAGCTAAATTACTCGCCTGTAATACCAGCGCTTTTTTATCACCCTCCTGGGTTTGCCTGCCGGAGAGTTATTCTCCTCCGAGACCGTAAACCTGCCGCGCCAATTTATTCTGCCCTTCCGGAGCCGATTACATATAGGATTTCAGCGCTGTCCTGCCATACCGCTTTTTTTAATCCGTTGAAGTGCTTTAAAAATAAAATTCTCAAATCCCGCTCTAACGCTGCGTACTGTAGAGCTCCTGGCACCTGGAAGGGCCCTACCTAAACAGACACGAGCACAAGTAGTAAATACAAAGCATTTGGAAACAGGAGTGGGCCGGTTTCTGACCTGGATTGCCTGCCACCACTCAGGGGCGGTAATTACTACTTCTTACGGAAGCTGTAGGACAACACTTACTTTCGCAGTTTTATATAGCGGAAACTTGACCTAAAAGTATAGGAGCGCTTTACGTAAGCTGCACGAGGTCGCATTCGTTTTAGGCACCGGGAGAGTAAGCGGTTTGCCCAGAATCACAAGATGTTGAGACGGTTTAGAATCTGGACATCTGAGTTTAAATTCTGGCTTCCTGACTTGACAAAACTTTGTGATGCTGGTTCTTTGAGAGGCATAGAAATTTGTTAACAGAAACCACTAGGTCTTCATTCACTTGTCAGAGATTGTTAGATAGAGAGGCGTTAAGTCTGTCAAATGTTCTTCTGCTGAAACCCTGAGCGAGCAGGTAGCGTAGTTTGAGTGCACATCAGCCTAATTTTGTGTGATTTAAGTGATGACCAAGGAGGTTGGGCCATGAGTCTTATGCCCCACACTAACAAGCATTAAGAGACGTTGTTGGAGGCTTTTTAACAAAAAAATAACTTCCGGGGTATTCTTGATCTATGAAGTTTTGCAGGCAGTAGTATCACCTTTGAAATGACCAAGTGGCGTCTCCTCCGCACCTGATTGTGTCACTTATGGAAGCTGAAGTATTCTATTCCAGCACTTTGAGTGTTCTGCCCGTTTGCACCCCAGCAGAGATTTGCACCCAACAGTGGCAGTGATTTGGCTCGTGACCTTGCCGTGGTTGGTTGCTTGCATTTGCGCTTTTTATTTTCATTGCTGCACACACGTTCTTCAATTAATGTCATTTGCCTTTGTTAGTCGGTAATAAACGTCTCTTAATTTCTTAGCTTGTGCATCATGCAGTAGATGACATTGTTCCAATTAGTGTTTACCCACAAGGATCGTTACGTTTTATTGTAAATGTTTTTCCACATCAAGTGACATTTTAGCTAAGTGTCAGTTCGCTTTTGAGAGGTTTGTTTTTGTGCGAAGCAATTTGTGCTAACTCGATAAGAGAATTACATTTGGAAGTGGATGTTTCATGTCATCCCATGTGGAAACGAAGTTTTATGTTGTAAGCAGCACTGAACCTTGCCGCCTTTACAAAAGCACTTTGCTTCATTACTAAATGAATCACAAATCACATTTCCTACTTCAGTAGTGCAGTTTCTGTGGACCTGGGGAACCAAATTCGAGTCTCAGCGTCTGCTCAACATCCTGTGATTCTGGGCAAATCACTGAATCTCCCCGTAAATAACGCAGTAGGTCTCGCATTTACGCGAGTTTAAGCTATTGGCATTGTAAATGACAAAGCCTTTTATTTATGTTTTAAAAACCAAAACATAAATAAAAGGCATTGTCATTTACAATGCAATAGCTCAAACTCACGTACATGCGAGACCTATTGCATTGCAAATGCTTGTTTAAACTTGATGTTGTGTAACCTCCAGCCATGCCAAGTTTCCTACATCCATCCATGACTTTTCCAGTATTTTTTGGATTTGAAAACTTTCTTTTTCCATTATAAAACTGGCACAAGTCCAAGAATGGCAAGAAAAACCTAGAATGAAGCCACTAGTCACACATGGAGCCTCTCAGAGATGCTTACCAGCCAGTGCTTGTTTTTTAGTACTCATAACTACACTGTGATATTTAAATTCTTCTACGCCCTTTCATACACACAGAACAACAGGTTCTGTAATTCAGGAATGAAATTTGCAAAATCAGGCCTGGAAACATTGTCCCCAGGTCACATGAAATCATAAGGGCACGCCTCTTCCAAAGGAATAGCAAGTTGTGCTCTGGTGCACTAGCTTACCCTCAGCCCTACTAAATCTTTGTAACTATACGAGTGCAAACGCCCCCACCTTCACAAAACGACAGTTCCCTTCCTATCTGGACTAGGCTTGTGTTCAAATGGGAATATTTCGGCGGACGGGATATCTGTCACCGTTATGATGGAGTAACCCATCCGCCGATATCTCAATCAGGCCCTAAGCCATTTCAATAGTATTACAATGTCAAGTGTGTGCCCCTGAACATTTATGCTCGGGCAGCAGGATAAAACAAGAAAATGATCACAATTGTGGTCCTACATGGCAAATACCATCTGAATCTTTCTTTCAGATCGATTACGGCTGGAACATGTTATCCTACCTTGTAAGGGTTGAATCATTCCCTTGATTCTTTTAACTCCTCCCACTGGGGACCATACTAACATTCTCAGTTCACCAGGAGGCACTCTTAACACTTAGTCTCTTGACCCAATTCATATATTACCCCCAGAGCAGATCATTTAGTCTCCCCTTTGTTGACAGGATTGGACCTCTAGTTTTCCATCCTTATGAGCCCCGTGGTTGTTCAGGGCTGAAGCCCATATTGGTGATCACTTCAACCGATGTGAGGAGGATCCCTTTGATGAAGCAAGCCGTCACTGGGTGGATGAGGGCTTCCATCCTTAAACAACTGGATTTCCTTGAAAAAAAATCCACGCGAGCTCTAGATATTCTACCACCTGGGCACACCATTTCTTGGTGATTCAAGTAATGAAGGATATGCCTTTGCAGTTCATCCCTTCCCCTCATGTTTGTGAGAATAGGAGGCCACAATAGTCCAGGTGAATGTGGACAGCATTTCCAGTGCTCGACTGTTGTGTTGTTGCCTGAAGCATTCTGGGGGTTATAGTTCTTGTTTTGCTTATATTGTGCCAATTATACAACCTGACCTGAATTCAGTA
Organism: Calotriton arnoldi; assembly: GCA_963921515.1. Lineage (NCBI taxonomy): Eukaryota > Metazoa > Chordata > Amphibia > Caudata > Salamandridae > Calotriton > Calotriton arnoldi. Next base: position 735,505 of record CAWUFW010007292.1, on the reverse strand, counting down.
ATTTGTAGGTGAGAGTGAACTTAATGACCTAGAGAGAGGTTTCCACCCTACATGAAAACATCTGATAAGACAAAGCTCCCACAGCCGAGCATTGTAACACTATGATTTGGATTATAGTTCTTAGATCATCTGCAGAAATATGTATTTTTGGGACTATGTGCAGCTGAGAAATGGACAGATTAACAAATTGACGTCATGTGATTTTGCAATCTAAAATTAAAAACCAAGGAAGGTGTCTTGGGGAAGAATCCATCATTCACAGCAACAGAAAGGTCCCAAATCAAAGCTGCACAAGGAGGGAGCAGGTCAGACCTGATGTTGTTTGGTTTGTATATTTGGACCATTTCTATAGAGCACCAAAACAGGTTGGTATTGAGGCGTTCTGAAGTTAATAAGAACTGTAACACAGTTGCATGGAGATGGTGGGGATTGTTACCTGTGAAGAGTAAAACAACAAAACACATTGAACAAAAACAACCGAAGCAAACAGATGAGCAGGTAGAGACATTGAGCCCTAGTCGTGCGTGTGTAGGAAATGAATGAAAAGGTGGGCTGTAAGGAATTTCTGAAAACTATCTATCCGTTCATTGATTGACAGTGTTAATGGAGTTTTGAGATGTAAGTATGGTGATATTTTATTAGTTTGGACTCAAATTTTGATTAAACTGAGTCCGAAGGTAGTAATGGCTCGTATGAACGGAAAGACTTTATTGAACGACCATCTGCCCTTTAATCCACAGTGTTTATTACTTTACTATTTGACTGATCAAATGTGATATTAACGATATATTATTTTATTTAGATGCACCTGCACCTTGACCGCGCTTCTCTCCCCGGTCCACCACAGCTCATTAGGGGCTGATTGAGTGGAGGGAGGGAAGGTGGAAGTAACTCCCTTCTCGCGCTCTTCACTTCCTGGACCTGATCCTAGGAAGGTTGGCGCTATAGTTTTGCAGGCTCCACCGGGATCGGCCGGGCTTTTCCGCCGCCTCTGATATAAGAAGCAGCATGGCGCCATCGCGCAGCTGGCGTGCCGAAGGCAAGCTCGTCTGCAGCCCGTCCGCGCCGAGGGCCAGGACCCCTGGTCAGTTAGAAGCACAGAGAGGTATAATGCCTTATACTAGTAAGCAACTAAGGGCCATTAATAATGGTAGCAATCAGTATAAACAGGTTTGTGCCCGCTTAAACCCAGATGCCATACTTAACAGGCTCACAGTTTTATGTCCGACCTGTGGGATTAGACTGCACAATGAAATGAAATGAAATGAAATTTGTACTTGTAAAGCGCACCCATACCCCCAAAGGGGTGTCCAGGCGCTGTACGCATACCGCTGTGGAACCCTTCCTGGCTTTTCCCTGTGAAATGTCCACTCCTGGGCACCCCCAGGGTGAAGCCAGGCATCCCAGCGCTGTTGGGGCCGTTGTGGAGATTAAGCAAGCTATTGCCCAGAGTTGCAGAGTGGGACCCATGATTAGAATAGGCACCGAGGCGAGAATTATCAGGTCCGAGGAAATTGAGCCCAAGACCCGCCGAGGCGGGAATTGAACCCTGGTCCCGGGCCAGATCTCTGCATCAGGGTCTGCCGCTCTAACCAGTGAGCCACACTTCTCCACACTTCAGACTGGAGGCCCATCACAGGGAACAGAACCACCAGGCGGAAACTGCACTTAATAACACACATCCAATAGAACCTAAGAAAAAGGACAAGGTTTATTCTGCCCTGATTAATGCACGCTCCCTCCCAAAGCACAAATACGATATAGCTGAATTTTTAGACAAGCATCACCTAGATCTCCTATTTATCACAGAAACTAGGGCTGACCCTTCTGCAGGCCCGGATTTCTGCACCGCTACCCCGGATGGCTTTTCCGCATATAGATGCGGCAGAGTACTAAAGAGGGGGGGAGGCCTGGCTCTCATTCACAGAAATGACTTTTCAGTCAAAATAGAGATGATTCCCTCTACGGTATGTGAGGCATTTAATTTTAATATAATGCTCACCAATCATCAGTCATTCAAGGGGACCCTCCTATATCGCCCACCGGGCCCCAGGGAAGATTTTCTATCAGCAATGGGAATCTTACTAGAACCTGTGGCCGGTGAAGCTAACTTCACCATTATGGGGGACTTCAATTTTCATCTGGAAGCCCCCAAAGACAAGGATTCTATAGCCCTTATCTCGGAGCTAGAAGCGTTAGGACTCTCTCAAAGAGATATGAGTCCCACTCACTCAGCAGGGCACATACTGGATGGGCTGTTCACGAATAATGTGTTACAGCAAACAAATGATGGACGGAATGCTGACAATGCAAACATTCTCCCCCAGTCAAAAAATCTGGGTTAAATCCATCGTTCTTTTGCCCACTGCGCCACCCCAGTTTGGACCCAGCCATATGCAAATCAGTCTTGACCCTGTGCCCCATGGGAACAGTCCAGACCGAACTGCCAGGCCAGGTCCTCCCTGGACTGGAAACAAGCATCCTGGGACCGGTTTCAGGGTATGTCACCCTTCTTCGGCCAGGCTAGCTTGAATCCAGTGGCACAGTGAGCAAGGGACCCACGTCTGGGCATACCCATCCCACTTAGGGCGAAAAGTGTTACAGCAAACAAATGATGGACGGAATGCTGACAATGTAAGGTAGTTCAGTTTGGAGAAGCAAGTACGGAGGCTCTTTATAGATCTGGACCGATAAATTCTACAAATTGCTGTAGAGAGACGTATTGCATGGAAGTATACCTTATTGAACATCTATTTGCTAATAGAATAACAGTGACCTATTTCTATTCAGTAATGAAATGTAATTCTAAGAATGTTCCAATATGATATGTAATCAGTAGTACGAAAAGCTACTTTAATGATGTGTTTATGCGATATCAATGATCCAGTACGGCATGTTATCACTATATCACTTTATATTTGTAGTATAATCGTTTTTAAGTTTGATTAACTGGCTTTGTTTTTATAATTCCTTTTTAACTCATTCTCTTATGAATTAATGTGTATACGGTTTTATATTTTTCCTTTGATTGTAATGATTTTTATTAATCAGACAATAAAGACTTTATTGATAGACATCCTGGTCCGCACATTGCTGACATGATAAATCAATTGAATGGTGCGAAGGTTTTCTCTCTTCTCAACTTAAACAAAGGATATCAACAGTTGAAACTGGAAGAAGATTGTAGGACCATTAGGAACTTTTCAATGCACATTGGTCTATTTATTTACAAGTGACTGCGCTTTGGTGTCATGTTCTGCCAAGCTTTTCCAAGATGTCATTCGACTTACAATACAGCCTGTTGTGAATGCTTTTAATTATATCGTTGACATCTTAGTTTTCGGAGCAAATCAGAAGGAGCATTACAAGGCTCTCATGCAGGTCTGTCATTTGCTAACCGATGCTGGCTTAACTCTAAATGCTAATAAGTGTGAATTCCATTTAAAAAAAAGTTTACATTCTTTGACCATACCTTTCTGATGGGGGCATGACACCCGATTCAGCTAAAGTGCAAGCTATGTCTACTACCAGTGCCCCACAGGACATTTTCATGTTACTTTCATTCCTTGGTTTGGCCAGTTACTGTTCTCAGTATATACAAGACTTTGACACGGTCTGTGCTCCGATGAGAGAACTGACGCAAAAAAAATCTGTCGTTTAATTGGTCACATGAATGTGAGCAGAGTTTCCATAGGATCAAACAAACATGCCACTGAAATGGCCTACTTTGACCCCAAGCCACATACAGAGGTTGTAGTAGATGCTAGCCCTGTCGGGTTAGGTGCAGTTCCTGCACAACACAATGGACAGCCAAATGCACAAAGACATATTGTAGTTTATGCCAGTAAATGCTTGTCCCAAACTAAACGTGCTTATTCACAACCTGAGAAAGAGAGCTTGGCAGTGGTGTAGGCTTGTGAATACTTCCACTTGTTTTTATATAAAAGCTTTTCACAGTAGTGACTGATCATCAGATCTTGTTGACAATATTTGAAAATCCAAAAGCCAAGATGCCTCCTCCTACTGAATGTTGGGGTTAGAGATTACAACAGTGCAACTATACGATTGTACATCATCCAGGGAAAGATCAAAATCCTGCTGACTATTTCTCAAGAATACTGTTACAATGCCCTGGTAATCCATCTAAGACAGCTGAAGCCTACATAAACTTCACTGGGAAATCGAGCACGCCAGCTGCCATGTCATTGGAGGAAACTGTCACTGCCATAAGCCATGATAGTGACAAGCTAAAATTGAAAGACATTATTACTCACCAATCCTGTAACCAGCACTCTCCAACTCTGACTAGTGACAATGAATATTTGAAATTTAAGAATGTCAGAGATGAACTGTCTGTAACTCAGGAAGGTCTCATCTTGAGAGGTTCACCAATTGTTATTCCTGAGAGTCTAAGAGAGCAGATAATTAAGATGGCCCATAAGGGACATCGAGGAATCGTTGCCACCAGACACGCTCTCCGAGATCGAGTCTGATTTCCTCATCTTGATGAAAGGGTTGAAAGAGAGTTGAAGGCCTGTTATATATGCAACTGTTTCTCATCCAAAGTCACACAACACCCCTTAAACATATCAGAACTGCCAAACCATGCTTGGGAGAGAATTGCTGTTGCTCCCTTTGATGCTTAACCTTTTACTGTTGTGACCACCAAAGCTACATGAGGACTGCCCAGCGCCCTGGGAAGTCACTTACACGAGATTCTTCGCAATTCAGACGTGTGACTCATCACTTGCCAAACATTGACTTCAATGAAGAAACTGGGTCCGAACAGTTCGTTGAGGATCCTGTGACTGCTTTTGTTTCCACCTCACCAACGCAAATCACTGACACTTCGACTGCTGGCTCCCGGTTTCTGAATACCCAATCTGGCCGTGTGACAAGAGACCACCACGCCAACTCACTGAAGAGTGTGAAAATGTGTACACACACACATATATATATATATATATTATGAAAAAATTGTAATTTTTTATTTAACAAAGGGGGAGATGTAGTGTCTTGTGAGTTAGAAGTGACCGAACCCTTTTGGCAACCGATGGACTCCGTAGACTTATTACATGAATGTTCGAATTTTAGGAAGAGAAGACAAGTTTAGAATGTTGAGTTCACGTTTACACACTGATGAATAAAGACATGTAAAACTACCCTCCATGTATGGCGCAGTCCTTTACGAGTGCCTGAGCTGGGGAGAACGCTACAGCCGGTACCGTTACAGACTCAGTGTGCAATCACTGGAATAGGCGAGCACTCCACATCAACGCTCCCAGCAATTTAAATACACTCCACACCTCTCTGTAACACCCGTGTTTCCTCCTCTTTTCCAGAGACAAGAAATTTCAAGTTTATAAAAAAGTTGAGGGCGTGGATAAATAAACGTACCATTGGTACAGGAGTTGAAGTCCCCAAAGTAGTCCGTTCACCACTCGTCCCCCATCTGTAGTGTGGAATCGCAAATAAATAAACCCCACATTTTAAGTTAAGGTAACTTGTAGGTTTATTTCAGAACAGGGACTCCAGCCTCCAGCCCTCCAACCTCAGCTTCACAGTCTCTTCAAATGATACAGAACCTAGGAATGGGCACTGTAGATTCCAAATACAGAACCAAGTAGGGTGCCTCACAGACTGTTGAAGAAATGAGGGCTAGAAGAAAAGATGTTGTTCATAATGTCCATGATTGATGGGCATGTCTGAGGTAACTATAACAATAAAATTGTCCAGAATTTTGCTTAATGAGAAACTTTTCTGGGGATATGAGCCTTCAGTGGGAGAACTGGGTAGACAAATATTACAAATATGGGCAAAAGGGAGAGGGGCAACTCAAAAAGCGAGGGTACTCATATCAGTTGAACTGCTGACAGAAATGTTGTGGCGGCTTGAAGACGTATACTTCAATTTGATAGCTTTGGCTGGTTAGCCGGTGTATGCTTTGGTTGTTTTTTTGAGCTTCCAGAGTATAGGTAATAGGAGGTTTGCAGAGATTCATATGGGAGAAGTACTGTTACGGAGGGAGCAGTTGCATTTGTGGTTGCATCACTCAAAAACAGATGAAAGAGCAAGTGGGTGATACTGAAGCGGATTAACAACAAAGTGTGAATTTGGAGAAGTGGTATTGATTTCTTGAAGAAGGTGAGGGGAAAGTTAGCTTTGGTATATTGTCATGCAAATGGCAATCATTCGGCAGCTTTTCAGCTGTTAGTCGTGCTGTGCAAGGTGTTGGTGATGCTGGGTAGAAATCCGGGTGATTTTGTAACCAACTCATTTAGAATTGGTGCAGCGCCGGAAGGAAGTAGACTGGCTTATGTGATGAACGACATTAAAACGTTATGCAGGTGTGCTTCACTCCACGAGATGTATTTGCCCGTTTTGTGAACAATTTGATTGCTAATGCTGTATTCTGTTTCATTGCAGTATGTGTTGCAGGGCTGTTGTTGGTGGTGTTTAAAATATCGATCATTCTTTTTTCAGATTGTCGGCGAAGCAGGTGCAGAAGAGATGTGGCACATAATTTGGTCTGTGATACTTTAGTGGTTAAACGGTGGGATATGAGTGGTATGAAGTGGGGGCAAATGGTGCCTTGGGTGGCAGAATTGGTTATGTTACGAGTTTGTCCCCAGGTGCTGCTTATTGTAGTAATGACACCAGACACAAGAACTGGGAACAGGGGTTTATTTCAAAGACAGACGGTTCCTCAGTACAGCAAGAGAAGCGTGAACCCCTCACGCCATCCAAACACCAACTGTCGCTCGTGGAACAGCGCGACATGAACGTTCTAATAAACGGAACGTTGGGACTGGACGCAGCCAAGTCCAAAAAGGTAAATACTACATCACAACACAGCCCCCTCCCTTCACCTGAAAGGAAAGAAGACAAAGAGGAAAGCAAGGGTGTGAAGTGAGCCAAGAAAAAGAGAATATAAGGGAAGAAAGAACAAAGGAAATCATGTAAGCACATAGTCTTCCAAATAATAAGGTGGTCTGCGCTCTCTGCAAGGGCGTGAGGACTCATCCCCCAAAGGGAGGGAAGAGGTGCTAGGCAGTGAGTTTTGTGCTTCCCCAGAGAAATGCCCAAGACCACAATCGCCACCCACGACAATCTCGTTAGCGCAGTTTTCAACATCACTCAAGAGCCAGAAGTCATTTGTTTTCCGATTTAGTAAAGTCTTCACCAGCTATTTTAGGCCACCTTCCACCTTTTGTTTGAAACAATGCAACCTTACGGTTGTTCCACTTGTTACCATTGTTTAGCACAACATAGTTCTTGAACACTTGCTTTACCCTGAATGGACCCCAGTACTTGGACAGACCTTTGACAGTCTTGCCGTGCCTGATTTTAACTAAATCTCCCGCACAGATACTAGATGCATTAGAGCTGGGGACAAACTCCTTCACAGTGGTAGAAGTGGGTGAAATAAGCCAGGCAGGTATGAGTTTGGTGCCAGGTCTCCTCCCACTCATTTTCTCAAACGGAGAAAACCCAGTCACTCTGTGCACAGTAGTACGATGCGCCCATACCATTTCTTCCACCATCACCCTCACATTCTTCCCACTCTGGATGGCCATGGAAATAGTACCCTTGACCAGGCGATTAGCCCGTTCAACCATGCCATTGGCCTGGGGGTTGTACAAAGCTGTACGATGATGTGCGATACCACACTTGTCAAGGAAATTTCTCATTTCCTTTGAGACAAGTTGGGTCCCGTTATCAGTGACCAGAAGACGTGGTAGACCCTCCTCTTGGAAAACCACTTTAAGTTGCTCAATGGTACTACGAGTAGTGACTTCAGACATGAAATGCACAATGAGCCACTTAGAGTGGACATCAACCATGACCAACGCATTTTTTAGTTTTTCATCCACCCCTTGCATGGGTCCGATGAAGTCCAAGTAAACTGTACTCCAGGATAATCCGGGATCCTCGATATGCCCGATAGCAGATTTGGGACCAGTCTTGAGTCTTTTCTCGCTCTGCACGCACACCTCACAATTGACCACCCACGCTTTGATTTCCTCATCCATACTAGGCCACCAAAATTTTTCTCTCACACGTTTCTTGGTCATAGTTTGACCCAGATGGCCCTCATGAGCAAGTGCGATTATCTTGCGTCTCAAACCACATGGTGGTACAAATTTGTCATCTCTCATTAATACCTTGGACTCACTCATACTCAACTTATCCAAGATCTTGACGTAGGGTCTAACTGTGGGCACAACTGTACTTTCTCTTCTACCACCTGTGATCATCATATGTTCTACTTCTCATAGGGTGGAATCGTTATCCATGCTCGACTTCCATTCCTCTGCCGAAAATGCACCACCAACACACTCAGACACATCACCCATGGAGGCAACTGCACCTTCTTGCTCCCACAACAAGCTACTATTTATCTCACCCTTATTACTTAATGACAACCAAGACAAACAGTCAGCTTGTGCGTTTCTCCACCCTGGAATGTGTGTCACCTGGTACCTGTACTCCTGCAGCCGAGAAGCGAGTCTGGCTAACCTTGCTGACCCCTTACCAGCACCTCCAGGGCTCAACGCTTTCACTAAAGGCTTGTGGTCTGTACGGATGCAGAATTCAAGACCCCACAAGAAAGTCCTGAAATGTTCAACAGACCATGCTGCCGCCAATGCCTCCCGCTCTATCACCGAATAGTTGCACTCGCACTCAGACAAAGATCTTGAGGTAAACGCCACAGTACACTCACGCCCCTTATGGATTTGGGACAGGACAGCCCCCAGTCCGCAAGCACTCACGTCTACAGTAAGAAAGGTGGTGAGTTGGGTGTCAAAAGGTGCAAGTACACCAGCATCACAAATGTTTTTCTTGATTTGCTCGAAAGCTGCCTGTTGGGCCTCCCCCCCATGAAAAGGAACATCCCTTCTTCAATAGTATTCTTAATGCTTCAGTTTTGCTTGCAAAAGAACTGACAAACTTAGCGTAATACTCGATTAAGTCCATAAACGACCTAAGCTTGTCTTTGTCGTTTGGAACTGGTGCATCGCGTATTGCCTCAATAAGGTCAACTTTGGGTCGAACAACTTGACCAGAGATAGTATGCCTCAGGTATTCAATTTCTTCCACCAAAAACTTGCATTTTTCTTTCCTTAGGGTCAGGCCAGCCTCCCTCAACCTACCCAAGACTTCCCTCAAACACTTGTTGTGGTCTTGAATGGACTCTCCAAACACAAGGATGTCATCCTGAATTTTTTTTACATTTTCTACACCCCTCAACACTTCTGTCATGATGCGTTAGAAGACGCTGGCTGCAGAAGATAGCCGGAACGGCAGTCTCCTGAATCTAAAGGTGCCCTCCATGGTGACAAATGACGTTAGATCCTTGGACTCCTCATGTAACCTGATCTGGTGGTAAGCACTTTTCAAATCAAGTTTTGAAAAGTACTTACCACCTCCAAGCAATAGTAACAGTTCATTAATGTTGGGAAGGGGAAAGGTGTCAGTTACGATATGCTGGTTTAAACTACGCAAGTCCACACAGTCTCAACTTCCCATCACTTTTTTTGCTGATAACTACGGGAGAGACCCACTCAGTGGCCTCAACCGGTTCAATGACGCCGTCTTCCAACATTTCATGTAACATTTTTTTGACCTCGTCCCTCACGACAACGGGTACCCTCCTCAATTTATGTTTGACGGGGACAGTGCCGTCTTTCAAAACAATTTTGTGAGTGTACCCTTTCAATTCTCCAAGCCCCCCTCCAAATACACCTTCCATTTCTCTCAAAACATCATCAGTGGACGCATCAGACAAGCTAAGTACTTGACCCTCAGCATGTGGGTCTATGATGATACAGAGATCAAACTGATGGCCCCACCCCAGAATAGGAGGTCCGTCCTCCGCAACATAGACTTTGCCCACTATTTTTCTGGACTTGAAGATGATTGGAGCGGTGAAGAAGCCGAGAACATCAATGGTCTCTCCTTGGTACCCTCTAGGATCAATGTCCTTTGGTACAAGAGAAACTTGCGGCCACTCCTTTTTCCACATCCACTTAGGCACAATGGTGTACAAAGACCCACAGTCCACCATCAGTTCCACCTGTTTGCCTTGAATGCAAAATGTACCCTTCGGACGTTGTCTTTTGCCTTCAACAACATTGCCAGGAAGGACCATCAGTACACGTTCATCATTATCTCCATCAAAACTCGAATCCTCCGCAACAGCAACCCTAGACCGGTCCAACGTCTTACACATCCTTGCGTAGTGACCTCTGCATCCACACTTTCTGCTGTCTTGTTTGCTTGCAAAACACCATTTAGAATCACTAGTATGCACCCAACTACCACATCTAGCACATCCCTTCTGCTTTGTGCCTTTCTGCATCTTTAAACCTGTTTTTTCATTCAAAGACTTCAATGGGTAATCCTTCCTCCCAATTGCTGCCACTTCCTCAGCAGCGGCATCTTTTTTGCTCATGGCCAACATGCAACGCTCAGACTCCTCAACCACCTTGGCAATGGACAGGGCATCTTTCAATGTCGGGTTTTTAGCTGGCCATAATTGCTCTTGTGTTTTTTTGCTCTGGCATTGAACGATGAATTGGTCACGAATAAGTTCATCTGCCATCTGCCCAAAGTTGCACTTGATAGACAACTCGCGCAAAACTGAAACAAACTCTTCCATAGATTCCTCAGGTTTTTGTTGTCTAGTATAGAATTTGTAACGTGAGAGCACGACGTTCTCTTCTTTTGCAAACCTTTTTTCCAATCTTCCCTTGGCTTCCAAGAACACATCCTCAACTGGTTGCCCGCCACTTCCAAGCATCTGTGGCAAATACTTGAATATGCGGTGTGCTTCCTTTCCTATAGTTCCCAGTAACAGTGCTTTTTTCCTCTCTGCCGAGAACCCTGACCATCTAATGCTACGATGTAATTCTCAAACAGGTCAATCCATTCCTCCCACGGCATAGAAGGTTGCCCTGGTTGTGCCAGGAAAGAAGGAGGAATCACAATAGATGATACAGCCATTGAATTAGTGGTACCACAAAATCTGAATCACTGGGATTTTAGTTTTCAAAAACACTGCTTGGAAGATCTGTTAAGTACACCAAAACTATTCTACTGAGAATATAGACTTTTGATCTGAACACATGAAATGCGCCCAACGGCCAGTAGAGGGCTCACTACACTTGGTGTTCTTTTCTTCAAGATTACTCTCGTAGCTGTGATACCGGAAGACAGTGAAGACGACAGCTTTCTGTGAGGAGATCGAGTTGCTGGACTAGGCGCACTCAGGTAATTTATTATTTTTATTTTATGCTGCCTTGCCCTGAACGATGTTTTAAATGTCTCTGAATACTTTAGAAATGCTTTTCCGTCGAGTTCCTCACCACACAACTGTGCTGCACCACGTATCCTTAGATCTCACTACGCGTTAATGCTGCCTTCAGAAACCGGTCACGCTCTCCTCAACACAGTTCTTTTCATTTTCTTTACTCGCTGAAGCTGGAGCCAACACTCTCTCCAAAACACGGAACACCTCAGTCAATATATATATATTTTCTTTTCCGATATTGACACGAAGCAAAAGCGCTCCTCACAACAAAATATTAATGCTGTTCTCTTTCACTAGATTCACCACCACACAAAGGCTTACGCATTCGCTGACTTAGCTCCGACTACTAGTCAGACAGCATACTTTTACTCCTCCTCGGTGAAACAGTTGAAACGCTGCTTTTCTTGAATCTTCTAGCGCTTGAATGCAATCGCTTCACCACAGTAGACGGCTACCTCCAAAGGGCTGACAGGACGGCCAGACACGTTACCGCGCACGCCTCTTGCTGCACAGGTGTCACTACATATGGCTGGCGCTCGTCGCCAAGAAATGTAGTAATGACACCAGACACAAGAACTGGGAACAGGGGTTTATTTCAAAGACGGACGGTTCCTCAGTACAGCAAGAGAAGCGTGAACCCCTCACGCCAGCCAAACACCAACTGTTGCTCGTGGAACAGCGTGACATGAACGTTCTAATAAACGGAACGTTGGGACTGGACGCAGCCAAGTCCAAAAAGGTAAATACTACATCACAACACTCATCCACTTAGGTAAGAATGACCTAGTGCAACTTTCTGGTTTGGTTTTGCTGAAAGCGATGAAAAATGATAGAATAGTTGGGTCTTAAGGGATTTGGATGGAACTAGTGCAGAAAAGAGTATGGTAAGGGGCTTTAAAAACACAACGCCATTGAAAAACCTAGACCTAAGTTCAACCGGGTGATGTGCCGTTTTCATGTGGGTATAGGCATATGTTTTTTGCAGCATCACAGCATAGTGCAGGATGATTTTTCGCGAGACAGTGTATATATTTTTTGGGTAATTAATATTATTTACTTGCGATAAGGGATATGTTGGCGTAGAAATTAACAGTTAATTTGTGGCATTGAAGGTATAGAAAGGTTGGTTGTTGGACTCACAGCCAAGATGTCTGGGAGCAATATGTTTTAGGCTGTTGGAGGGATAGCCCAGTGAAGCTTTTGGGGTGGGGGGATGAAAACTCCTTGTCAGGGTTTTCCTGGGTTGGAGGAAGCACAGGACTGAGGCACTGATATGGAAGGGTTAGGGGTCGCCGGGAGGATGTTTGAAGATGTGACACAGGGAAGGCAATGTTTGGATCAGGTTGAAAGGACAGTGGTTGGGAAGGATGTTGGATAGTATCGGATGTTGGGTTATTTGATTGGACGACTTCATATTTTGGGGAGAGGTTTAAGGGTGAGGAGATATGCTTTGTTAATGTACTAGTGAGGTGTTTTTTTTTATTCTAACGTTTGGCTGCAGGTCTGTCCCGATAAAGGGGCCATTTGCTTTTTAATGATGGTCCTGATTCTTGTACGGCATCCTCCCGAATGTTCAACCCTTATAGAAAATGCTGATAGTTGATTTCTTTTTTACATTAATCATTTCCTTTGACAACGTCGTACTTCATTGACTGACATTTACCATGTGCAGAACTCATGTACTGTATTCAGTGAGTGTATAACAATAACTTCTAGTGTTGTCTGTTAGATTGTAGAGCAGCTCTCCCTGAGCTCAGAGATTGGCCATGGTTTACTATTCAGGGAAATTATATCACAAGGGAGCAAGGAGGCAAAGAAACCCAGCAAAGCCAAGAGGAAGCGGAGCTGCGAGTTTTACTCATCGGAGGCAGCCACTGCAGCCTCCGCACCCGCAATTGAGACACTCTCAAACACACTGGTCATTCAATCCCTGCTGGTAGGGGTAAGATTGATCGAAAGACTGGTAGGCAGCAGGGAAACCTGTCTGCCATTTAGAGCTTTGGAGCTGGAACACTTTTGACTTTTCTAGTGAGACTCCTGTGACTCTGCCTGCTAGGGTAGCCTAGCCTGAATGTCACCTGTAGTGAATAGGGAATAACCACTAGTGAGAAGGAAGTGGGACTCAGGGGCCTGCCTATTGAACACTAGTGCCCTGACCTCAGGGGCTATATGTATTGTTTGTGTATGCTGTATTTCACTTTGTGTTCGGATATAAATGCTACTTTTGTAATAAAAGACAGTATTTGACCGGACACTCATTTATTGCTGCTATTGAACGTACTTTGAGTTGTGAGCCTGTGTTCATCTCCCTGTATCTACTTCCCCTCTGAGACGCCTTGGACTGCTTGACCTGCGCTACCACTGAGAGTCAAGTGTTGAAGGGGTACTTAGTCCAGTTATTCCAGATCCATAGTAGGTGGGGCCCTGTGACATCGGGAGTAAAAGGCCTCAAACCCCATGGTTGGTTCCAGCACCTTCTGTTTGCCCCATGGCACTCTAAAAGGGGTACTGACGAACTTCTTCCTTAGAGAGTATGTTGTGAATTCCTTTCCTAGAATCTCACTTTATTAGGGCACGTTGCCAGAATGCCCGATCAACCTGTGTTCATGTGAGGTACACTTGTTAAGATATTTCTAGCCATGGTAGAGGGGAGGTTTCTCCCACCCCTTTCTCTCTACATAACCCAGAATGAGAAATCTCTTCTAAATTATTTACTTTGGAGGTGCAATATTCTCTCATTACACAGATCTCACACTCAGATTATTCTGCAAACTTTGGGGGTCAGATCCTAGGCCCCTGGCGATCGATAGTGGTGAGCCATAGCTATAAAGAAATCTTTGGCACATGAATGTTGAATGTAAATTAATTTCCTTATTTGACATAAGGTGGTGAGTTTGAGTGGTTTAGAAAACTTCAATTACTTATTTGTGACTTAGAGATCGACCAGGCATATTTTTCAATGGGCAGATCAACTCTCTGCAAACACAAGTCAAACTATTTTTCATATCATCAGGACCTTATCCCTCGTAGATTCCAAGACTCCTGCACAGATAATCTAGTTCCTAAGTGGGCAGTAGATATTAGGTGCTGGCGGTGGGGGCTGAAGTACGGGTCCTCATGAGCTCAACAGTAGTATTTGGTCCTGACTCTGCCTGGGCTAAATATAAATCTACAATTCCTATCCTTCATCCAGTTATCCCAACAGTAGGAACCTTCCTCCTGTTCTACTCCCAGCACGTGTGCACGTTCGCCCTGCTTGTGCCTGCACCCCAGTATGTTTGCACATAGAGAGCACACTGGTGGTAAAGCTAGTAACCGAAGAGCCAGCTCCCCACTGGCAACAGAGGAGCAGAGTGGAGTGGAGCAGGCCTGCATGCATAAAATATCCATATGTGGCTCACTGTGTACCAGGAGGACACCGGCACATAGATATCCACGGCGCGGTGTGTCAAAGGCTGCTGCGCACGCTGTGCCGAGGGCGGTGGTGGCGGCCCACGTAGCAAGTGGAGGAAGAAGCTAAATTCGGGACCTGTCCAAGCAGCGAGTCAGCGAGGGCCCAAACACTGGGCGCAGGAAGGCTCCATCGGTGGGAGATTGAAGAGTGCAAGCCAAGGGGGCTCACATCGGGGCCCTGTAGCAACAAAATTGTGCTGCGTAGCAAGACGGCCTATAGACTAGGCCCCACCCAAGACAGAGGCGGCATGTTCGATGGAGTAGTGAAGATCAGATGATGTCGGTACAATAGGTGAGCCCAAGCACATGGCGGCATATTAGTATCAAGGCGACCACCACTGTGAGAAGAAGGGCAGAGGGCAGACAATAGCAGGCATAGAGACAAGGCATGATATAGTCCTCCCATGCCCAGCAACAGATGGGGCGTTGAGTGAGCGGATCGGAGGGGACAGCAGGCTGTATCTACCTTGAAAGTGCACAGCGCATCTCGAAGTGAAAGGACACGAGGATTGTCGTAAAGTCCACAGGTGCACCAGCGAAGCAAAGACCTGAGTGGTGGTTGACACCCCAACATCGGACTGGGCCTGTGATGGGAAAGCCCAGGGGTGTGGGTCCCTCCCAATTCAACAAAATGGATAATTATGCGGTGCCTAAAAACCCTGCAGATTCGCAAACTGAAAACACGGCGGAACCGACACTCAGTGCAATCATGGCGGCGATCCATGACCTAAAGGACATGCTGCAACCCAAAATCGACGCGGTGCAAATTTAAACGAACCTGATAAGAGCGGACCTCCACAAACTGTCAGATAAAGTAAACACGGCGGAGACAAATTTCTCTCAGCTTCAGTCGACCACCAAGCGCCCCAGGTACTGACGCTCACCCAGAAGGCTACAGAAATGGCTGCAAAGCTTGAAGACCAAGAAGGTAGAGCAAGGAGAAACAACATCAGGGCGGTGGGGGTGCCCGAGGGTGCGGAGGGGGGGTCGGTAAACCTCTTCCTGGAGGATCTCATCACGAAAGTACTCAAACTCAAGAGACTGTCCAAATTCTTCTCGATCGAAAGGGCGCATTGTGCGCCAATACCGCCACCTAGGCCAGAGGCCCCTCCAAGGACAATCATTGCAAAGATATTTAACTACAGAGACCGCGACGTAATCCTGCAAACTGCCAGAGCCATGGGTGACGTGAAATTTAAAAACGCCCATATTTGCTTTTTCCCAGACTTTACCTTACAGGTGCTGCGGCAACGAAGGAGCTTTGAAGCGGTAAAGAGGGAACTGAGAACTCATGAACTGAGATACATGATGATGTTCCCAGCAAAGCTACGAGTAATTGCAGAAGGCAAGACATGGCACTTCGCAACACCAGAGGAGACCTGGGAATGGCTGGAGGGATGGCGGCCAGCCACCCTTCCGAAAGGCAAGGACAGGACACAGGAACAAGGATCGCAGACTCAAGGAATCCACGCAATGAGACAAGAGCGGACATCCGGCGAGGAGACCGTAGAGTCGACGCCCACAACCGGTAGGAGAGAGGAGGAGTGAGATTCTTCAAATGAAAGTAAGGTAACATGGGCCCGACCCCAGAGACTTCCACGAATGTAGTGTAATTAGGAAACCGGCCTTGATTCGAATTGGGACATAGTAGAACCACGCGACCAAAAGAATTGTTTGAAAGACTACTACTGGCATGGGGGGGTACAATGCATGAAGAGGTAGTGATGGGTTTGTCCTGAGGATGCGGAGTCTCGGAGCCATTTTCCCCCCCGGTGGTAGTCCCGCGGGGGCGTGGCCGAGCATCCCCCGAGTTGTAGTTGTTCAATGTATGTTCAAGGGCACTCTGCGGGTTAGAAAGTTGGGGGTTGCACAACCTTAGTAGCAGGGTTGCAGGGGGGGGTTAGGGGAGTTGGGGCCTTTGATTAGTTTATCTCAGAATTGTTTCGAAGTAGATCAGAGCTCAGGGGGTTATCAGGTTTAGCACAGGAACACAGGAAGGTGGGAGGAGGTACGGGCTGGCTACACAGTACAAGATATTAGCACAGAAAAGTTCTCTACAATGGCGCATTGTATGACTTCAATGAACCCCCTGAGAATGTGGTCAAGGAATGTAAACGGGCTGAACGGTAAATTGAAATGCTCCGTAGTCCTGCAATACATTAAGCGACACTCACCGGACACAGTCCTTATGCAGGAAACGCACCTAAAGGGCAACCAATGTAAAGCTCTAAATAGATTTTGTTAGACACTAGTGGCACACGCAGGGTACACCACAGGCTCCAGGGGTGTGGGGGTGCTTATCAGAAAATCGCTCCCATTTATCTAGGGGAGGGTATGGGAGGACACTCTGGGGAGGTACGTAGCGATTATCGGGTCGTGAGAAGGGAAAAGGCTAAATCTCTGTTCGGTCTATGTTCCCCCGGGGCTTCAGGTCACAACGCTGGAAAAGCTGGGCCCTTGGCTGCTGGGGCTCCCAGAAGGACGCCTGGTCCTGGGAGGAGACATGAATGACATCGTAGATGTAGATATGGATGTTACCAGGCAGGCGGTAACAGGCAGAAGAGTGGGCCAACTGAGGGGTTTCCTTCAGGCGATGGGGCTAGGGGACATATGGCGACACCAGCACCCCTATGATAAACAGTATACACATTTGGTGGCCGTGAGCTTGGCAAGACTAGACTATATGGTATCACAGCTCACGGGATTGGGAGAATTTGTGGGGGCAATGCATAGGGCGCGAGGGGTGTCGGATAACTCTCCAGTGGAGGTGGGTCTCATTGGCACCAGGAGGGACTATACACTACCACCACGGATAGACCCATGGCTATTCAAAGATGAAGAATTCAGGGAAGATGCTGTGGAAGGCGCAGATCTATTCTTTGCCAAAAATATTGGGTCTGTAGAATCTAAAGTGATCTTATGGGAGGCTTTCAAGACAGTGCTCCAAGGGAGGATTCAGGCAAGAGCGGGGGCTGAAAGGAAAGAGAAAGCTCTCAAGGGCCAAAGATTAGAAGATGAAATAACAGTACTGGAATCCCAGGTAGTAAAGGATGGGCCTGTATCGGGAGATACACAACATCACCTTTGGCTCTGCCAAAAAGACCTTAGAGATTTATTAGAGGAAAGCGCCAAAGCCCAGGCATTAGCCACGCAACACCGCATATACGATGTGGCCGGACAAGGCAAACAAACTATTGGCATAGTTAGATAAACGAAGGGCGGAGGGTAGATGGGTGCCTGGCCTGATCGATCAAAAGGGGCATACCCTTGTCACAGAAAAAGAAGTAGCAGAAGGTTTTGCAGGGTATTATGAGCAGGTATATGCCTCCTCCTCCGTGAAAACGGAACAAGACTGTAGTGACTTCCTGCGGGATATTATCCTCCCGCGGTTGTCAGAGGAGGACAGGGATACGTTGGAGGAGGACATAACAGTTGATGAAATTAAAGCAGCTACCCTATCGCTGCAATCAGGCAAGGCAGCAGGGCCGAACGGACCTCCGGTCGAGATGTATAAATGCCTGCTGGAGAGCATAGCAGAGCACCTCTTAGCAATGTTAGAAGAGGCCAATACAGAAGGTAGACTCCCCATTGATCAGCGGACGGCAGTAATAGTTGTAGTCCCAAAAGAGGGTGAACCACCTACAGAGTGTGGTTCATACAGACCTATCTCCCTACTTAACTTCGAAGTTAAGGACTTGGCGAAGCTCCTGGCCACACGGCTGAGCAAGGTGGTCACCTCGCTGGTGCACCCGGACCAATCGGGGTTCATGCCCTACAGAGGGACTAGACTTAACATGCGTGGGTTATTTGGGGTGCTACATCTCACAGAAACGGCACCGGATGAACAAACTGCGCTCCTATCCCTTGACTCCATAATGGCTTTCGATAGTGTTGAATGGAACTATCTTTTTGCAGTATTGGGAAAATTGGGAGTGGGACCAGCATATATAGGGTGGGTGAGACTACTCTATCAAAACCCGTTGACCAGGGTGCGAGTTAACGGCACGGTATCAAGAGAGTGCCAGCTCCCAAAAGGCACAAGACAGGGGTTCCCCCTGTCTCCCTTGCTGTTTGCTCTGGCCCTAAAGCCACTGGCGGCGTGGATACACCAAGACCCCTTGATATGGGGGATACCGATTGGGGATGAATGGGAAGAACGCATTTCCCTATATGCTGACGATGTCCTGCTGTATGTGAGGAGGCCACGCCAGAAAGAATACTACAGATTTTTAGAATATATGGGGAGTTTTCAGGTTACCAAATTAAATGGAATAAATCATTGCTCTTCCCCCTTGGCAGGGGGCGCCCCAGAGTTAACGTCCAGATGCACGTTCCCGATAGAGACTGAAGGGTTCAAGTAACTAGGAATATATGTAACAAGAAACAGGCAGGAATCTATCGCCGCAATCTTGGTACAAAATTAGACAGATTAACAGTGGACGCCAAGCATTGGCTGACCCTACCCCTCACCCTGATGGGGCGTGCAGCGTTGTTTAAAATGATGACTTTCCCTCGGCTGGTGTATGCTCTACAGAATACTCCTTACGAGTTGCCCCAGTTGTACTTCCAAAGGGTGGAAGCTGAATTGCGAACGTTGTTGTGGGGTAGGGGAGCACCCTGGATAGCGCTCTGCAAACTGCAAAGAGGAGTCTATGATGGGGGACTGGCAATCCCAAATGTTCGTAGCTACTACTGGGCAGCCCAACTAGTGACGGTGAATGGATGGATGTTTGCAGAACGGTCGAAACCGTCCTACAGAGTAGATAGATTCACCGAGGGTAAAGGAGGACCCATGTCACTGCTCTATACTACACGACTGGCGAGCAGCACACCACACCACACCCGGACTGTTGCTTTGGCCTGGAGGGCGCCCACGAAATTCTTAGGTTGGAAGAATAAGTTAACTGGGAGGACCCCACTCTGGGTAGGTACTGGGCTTAAATCAGTGAACAAATTAAAAGGGTTTTACAAGATGGGAACTTTTAGGCATCGAAACGCTTGGGGATGTATGGAGGGGTCAAGCATATATTACGTTCGCAGCCCTGCAGTTAGATTACGAAATGGGTAAAGGGGAGTGGTTGTGATACCTACAGCTGGGACATGCTGTATGTGCCCATATCAAAGAAGGGGAAACGCTGGTAGAAACTGCGCCCTTAGAAGACAGGATACTGACCGAACCCTTGCTTGAAAAAGCCATTTCCCTGATATATAAAAAATTATTAATAATGCTCCTGAGACGTTGATTTCACTGAGGGCGGCCTGGGAAGGGGACATGGGTCAGCTTGAAGACGAAGAATGGATAGAAGCGCTACAAGGCCCCAGGGAAGTGGCGATCAGGGCCAGATTTAGATTAATACAGTTAAAGGCCCAGCACCGAGTGTACTACCCCAGTACGGCGCTCTATCGCATGAAGAGATGTGAAGATGCAAAATGCCAGAGAGGGTGTGGAATGGAGGGAACCTTCTACCACCTCATCTGGGATTGCCCAAAATTGCAAGTATTTTGGAATAAAGTAGGGGAGGTCCTAAAAGCAGTTACTGGAGTTGAGGTACACTTGTTGCCGAAATGGGTGCTACTTATAATAGCCGGAGAGGAAGACTGGCCTAAATACACGAAACAATGGGTGACACTGGCCTTGGGGGTGGTTAAGCGCAATGTAGCAAAGAAATGGGGGGCGGTAGACCTGCCAATAACAAAAGAATGGAAAACTGACCTAGACTGGTGCAGACAGGCGGAACAGACAGTCTATAAGAGCAGGGGGTGCCCGAAAAAGTGGGAAAAGATATGGAGTGCTGGGCAGATCTACAGAGGCCTGTGGGGGGTGGAAGAGGGACAGTGTAGGCAGAGACTGTATTGCCACGGTAAAGATAACTGTGTTCATGTGTTTGTAATAAGATGTACTGTAATGCGATGTAAGCATCTCCTGATGATAATACTAACTGAGTTGATGTTAATAAAAAGAATTTAAAAAAAAAAAAGAAAGGATTTCAACAATACATTGTTTTAAATATTGAAAACTTCTGAATATGCTTCTTCAATAGTGAATTACGGGATATAAATCTTGATATCACTGAAAGATGGTTTCATCCTAAAACATTTTGAATAGTGATCTGCAATGTTATTGTGACACACTCAGTAAGCCTGACGTTGAGTAATGTGCCGTTTGTGTTGTGTTGAGCACATAAAGAGGTATTGCATTTCTAGAGTTTAGTACTTGCTGATTGCAGACCACTAGAGGTGCCTCCAGTGCAGTGGGCTATGGTACATTTATGGGGTACTAGACTATTTCTGGCAGTCCTTTAGTGTGAGCCCCGTGTTGGTGGTGAGGCCCTTTACAGGGTGTCACCTTAGGTGACTACAAAATATTTGTTAATTTATGTGTAGTTTGTATAATAAAATACTTTTTTTTTTCTTAAGAGAAAGCACTGACTAGAAGGCAACTTATTAAATGTTGTTTTTGCATTGCTGAGTTGGGTGTCTCTAGCCCACCAAGACTCCCCTGTGGAAACCAGGAACTGCTCTGCCTCGCTACCCCAAGAGTCGAGTGCTAACAATTGGTACTTGGTTCCCAGTTTGCCTTGACCGGGGCCCAGGAACCCAGTACCCCCATGTCTCTTGGGTCCCCACCTGGTCTGGATTTCTTATAGTAATTGTGAGTTAAACACTGGTGTTGGGAGGTCTTACAGTCTCTTTCTTGAGTAGATGTAAACATTTAAGAGGGACCAAACTGATAAAAAGATTTAAGAGTTTAAAATACATATCACTGCTATGATGGTGACCCCACATTTCCTTTTAAATTCTTCAACTATTAATATGTAGTGGTTAGCACAGATATGATCACAGCTGTAGCTTTACAGAATGATATCAGTAAAATCCTGTTAATTTATTTGTAGGTCAGAATATTCAACACAGAAATATTATCTGACATAAATATCATATTTTTTAATGGCATATTGCAGCAATTAGTATAGATTTTATATTATATCTAATAAGGCAATATTTCTGGCAGGCAGTATCTGACAAAGATATTCTGGTAGAACACTGTCCACGTAAAGAATGGATGTGTAGCGTTGAAGTTAGTTTTGTACAACCAACCAGCCTATGTATGTAACTAGCCATAGCACCAACTTTGACCTGTTGTCTGACAAAGAACCTAGATTTATAAATAGTCATGACTTAATCAATTCTGAGTTAGATTTTATTCTCCTGAATAAACTCATTTTTAAGTCTTTCAACCACCATACTTTTTTAACACTTCATATAAAGCTCAGAGGAAAATGGAGTTTGAAAACATGTCTAGGTATTCATTGGAATACCTAAAAGTTCATTACTCTGGCTTAATGTTGGGTCCTGCTGATGAGTGCAAACTCATTCAGACCCACAGTTGTCATAAACCACATTCCTAGCTGAAGAAACTCTATAATGCAATTTGTTCTTGTATATCTCACACACTTCTGCATCAATATAAAAATGTTCTCCCAACCCAGACGCTTTAAGCAAGCTTCCTGTAAGCACATCTTGTCTTTATCTCTGGCATCACTTATCCATGGTTGGCAATAATAACATGGTTTGGGTAGGACTCTAATTACTTCAACTAGGAGGGAATATGATACACAGATGTTCACTGTACTAACTAGGATTTAGTCAGCAAACTATGTATCTCCCAAGACATTTTTATAAAATATGTCTACTAGTCGTCTACAAACTGTACTTTTCCCCTCTTCCAAACCAATGGTAATCCACATACAACTGATCTTCTACATTCATTCATTTATTCTGTTCTGTCTACACACTTCAGCTTCTGAACACGCTCCATGAAAGAATACAATCACATATACATTCATGCTTGTTACCCTCTTACAATAATTACCAATAGTTCCAGGCAATTCTCTAACCAGGCGCAAGTCTCTGTACAAGTACCTTCCCTGGCGCCAATCTGCATTACCTGCAAGCTACTGTCACCAATAGGTGCAGGCCTCTTCACAACACTGAAGGACAAGTGTGCAAGCCTCATCATCATGTTGACCTACCAGTATATACATGTCTCTAACTGACACAATGCTCTATACTGACAACAGCTAAACATAAGTCTGCACAGGCACCCCATGGCACACAAGCAGTCTGAACAGGATCCTCCCAGTACTTTGGTCCACCATTGCTCACGTCTTTCCAGTACCATGGCTTGTGCCCTATTCTTGACCAGTTTCATTCAAAAATGCTTGCTCTCCCACACGCTGGCATGCTTGTTTCCAATTACAATTCTTACGGTGTAATATGACACTTCTAGCAATGTATTGCACTCTCTTCTTTGTGTTCCTGCCTCCCTATCGGACTCAGCTGGGGCAGATAAAAGACAGAAACATGTCTACTTGATTTTGGACAATAGCTCTCTGTGGATGAAGGCTCTCCTCTAAGTAGTGACAGGAAGTCATGTCCCAAGCATCTACAATGCCCACCCGCAGTCCAGAAAACATGTTCCGCATAATAAGATCCAGTTGGAGCGACAGCCAGTTGCTGCCGTAGTTATGTCCAGTGTTAGCAGTTTTGAGGATCACCGTGGTACTGGGGCTCCTCTCTAGGAGCTCCACCACAGCCCTGCGGATGTTTCTCAGCCGCCTGATGTACACCTCCACCGGAAAGGACGTGAAGTGAGCCCAGAGGTTAATAGCAATCACCATATTTGGTCCCCCGCCAAGACCAGCAATGTCATTGGCCATGTAGTGCAGATCTGCTACCATCATTTTCGCCATCCGAAGAGGTTTCCCATGAGACCTCCACTGCACCAGCAAACCGTTCCTTGCATCCGTTGCCAAAAGAGGCCCTGCGTGGTACTCGACATGCAGATCAATTTTCTTCAGTGCTGCAAAGTCAAGAAACAAGGGAGTTACAGTGGACACTGAGTCACGACACTAGCCCAGCCAAAGATCAATTCTTAAATCAATACTGATGGTTATGATTACTCCTCTTCTTTCATGTGCAGCTGCTTTTGTTAATCTTTTATTGGTATTTGAGCATTATATACTACAAACAAGTACAACATTCATCACCTTAATGTACTGCAATTCAGCTTTGTCCTCCCATAGACATTCCACAGACATGCAAATAAATCCGTCATTGCAAAGAGCAATGTATAAATACAGGATGCACGTGTATTTTCCCAGTGCATACGTTCGGTTGCGTAAATAATAATGAACACACTAATACTGAGTAATAGTTTTGTTCATCACTGTGGCCTATCACCTAAGAGACATTCCAATGTTACGAGTTTACAGTCTGTATATCCAACCCTGACTCTACAGTATGTGTGAATTGTTGCAGTTTCCTCACCTCATACTCAGCTGTTATCCATTGGAACCACTATTTTGTTTGTGGTGCATTTACCTCTCTTTAGGTCTGGCGTTAGCTAAGACCTTTTGATTTTACTAAAATTATATGTATAATATACTTATAGAAAAGGGGCTTTCGGCCACTTCTCTTCATCCATTGGTCAGTTCTTGAGTCATTCACATATTATTTACACCCACTACAGCATTTAGCATGAGGCGGGGGGGGGGGGATCAGCCTACTTTAGCCCCTAGCTAACTTCACTTTCAGTGACTGCATTTAGCCCTTTCACAAGAAGCACTTCCGCACACAAGGTAGTGCTTTCAGTGTCATAGTTTCTGTTTATACTTCATTATTACTTTAATGTTGCCTTTGTTTGTGGAACTTGATGTGATAGCATGAGTATGTACCAGATGAGAGCACATTTTAACATTCAATTATGTAAATTGCCTTCAAAATCCTTTTGTGGGTTGTCTTCATCAACAAACGGAGATATTACCCACTTTGCACACTCTGAGTATGGTAAGAAGCTCAACAAGCTCATTTTTAAATATGATCTAGGTTACTGTAATGAGCTTGGTAAATCTCCAACTGAGGTGCATTGTACCTTTGACGGCACTATGGGAAAAAGTGTTATTGACTTCTTGCTCTTCCCAAACTGCTACTCATCTTACATAGACAATTTCACCTTACATGATTGTGCCCTAAGTGATCACTATCCCCAGAGCCTTTCGTTAAATCTAGGATCAGTAAATGAGCGGAGAGATTCTTGCCGTACCTATGTCGTGGAGAATTTAGAGCTCACTTGTAACAACGGATTTGCACTACGCTGGTCGATGGTCAATCCAACTGTTTTTTTAGAGAACTTAATTCAGAAACATAAAAGCGCCTTTAATGTATGTCTGGATAACACAAAGGAGGATATCGATATTACAAAATCCTTCGAACAAATAACTGGCGCCATTAAGGCAGGGTTATTATCACGGCAGAGGGCAGGTTCAGAACACAGGAAGGGATGGTTCGACCACGCATGTAGCAAGATCCATAAAAAACTTATAGGAGCACTGAAGAATCACCCTAGAAACACGGAGGAGATTCAGTACTGGAGGCGGGAATATAGGCTCATTTAAAAAAAACGTAAGAAAACATTAAAAGAGGGCATGTGGGAGAAATTGCACGAGGCTGGCAGTTGTAACGATAGCACAGCATTTTGGCGTGTGGTCAACTCCCCTTTCCTCATGAACTATTATACACCCAAAATTGAGATTGCTGTAACCGAGGAAGAGTGGGTAACACACTTCTCTGCCCTTTATTCGTCCAATGCAAAAAGTGCATTTTGTCTTCCGATATTAAGTGACGAGGCTGCCATACAAGTGTCTGCCCCCGCACCTGACTGGGCTGCTCTAAACTTTACTTTGGAAGAAGTTTCCCTTGCTATTAGCTCTAGTAGGGGAAACAAAGCTCCTGGGCCAGATGGTGTCCCAATCGATTTATTCAAAGCTAATACCGATCTCTGGGCACCCCTCCTTACTAATGTCTTTAGATCTTACCAACGTACGGGGCTACCTTTGACTTGGGCAGAGTCTCAAATTGTACCCATATTAAAAAAAGGTGACCGTAACTGCCCATCGCATTACAGACCGATCTCCTTACTTGACTCATTAGTAAAGGTGGTGGGTCGGATAATTTTAGTTAGGTTACAAAGCTGGGCTGACAACAACAACAGGATCTCTGACTTACAATATGGATTCCGCCAGGGCATTGGCACTACTGAGCAAGCAATTAACTTGAACTTGTTATTGGGCAAGTATACACGCATTAAAGACAGTAATCTGTACACGGTATTCGTTGACTTGTCGTCAGCTTTTGATTGCGTTATCCATGAGAAATTATGGTCAGTGATGAGCACAATGGGTATCGACGGTGCAATTATTGCCCTCTTAAGACAACTGTACTCGAACAGCCACGCTAGGGTACGGTTTGGCATTAAAGGAGACTGTACCCGCCCATTCAGAATAGAAAAAGGGGTCCGTCAGGGGTGTGTGCTTGCCCCTTTTCTATTCAATCTTTACATAAACGATCTGGGTAACACTCTGGCTAGTTCATGTGCGGATATGCCGCAAGTAAAACAGCGACCAATTCCGGTGTTACTTTACGCGAACGATGCCGTTCTTATGGCACGCACTCCTGTAGCTCTGCAAAGTCTTCTTGATAAATTTACCCTGTTCATGGAAAATCTAGGGCTGCGAATTAACACAAGCAAGACATTTGTTATGAAAATGGGTGGGGGGGGACGAAATGCCGGAATATACATTTAGGTAAGGAAATTTTACCCCAAACGCGAGCATTTTCCTATCTGGGTATTTTATTTGATAGCAAAGGTACATGGAAAAGTGCAATTGAATCCAGAAGATTGCAATTTTTAAGATCGATTGCGGCACTTCGCAATTTTGCTAGGAAATTGGGGAACATACAACTTAAAGAAATGCTATCTATCTACTATGCAAAGTGTAGATCTATTGCAATGTATGGCTCGGACATTTGGGGTTATGCTAACGTTGAACCATTACAGACGGTGGAAAATATGTTTTTAAAAACCTTTTAGCACTTCCCTCGAGATGCTCAAACTATGTATGTCACTCAGAGCTGGGGACTAATTACCTAATAGACTTGGTAAGGACTCAACCACTCTTGCTATGGCAGAAAATATGGACCTCGGAACATAAGGACTTGAATCGTGCCATAGTCAAGGACTGCTATGACTCTGAAATGGCCCTAAAGATCCCCTGGCTAAAGTTTATTTAGAATTCTTTGACAGACATGGGCCGTTTGGAATTCTACGAGCATCCAGAATCCCTGTTAAACATCTCGAGGAAAGGATTAAAAATAGTCTCTAAACCATCTGGCGGATCTGCGATTATGCGTGGAATTGGGCAAAACAACTGTGAAACACAACCAATCAGTCCTGACTACTTTCTCCATGCAACCATACCTTTTTAATGTTCTTAATGCACAACATCGATTTGTTTTAACTCGTTTTAGACTAAACATCTTCCACCGCTTGATAAGTTTCCCAAACCCCAATGACTGGTCAAAAGAGTTACAACGTTGCCCATATAATAATTTATCAAACCAATCAACCATGCACATCGCACTTTTTTGTAAATTCTATAAGGATCTGAGAAGTTTTTTTATTGTACCTTTATTGAAATCACTAAATTTTAAACAATGCAAGCCGGCCTTTTTATACCTACAATTGCTCCCCAGTCTGTACACGTGTGTGGTACTTGCAAGATTTCTTAGGGCGACCCAAGCAAGAAGGAAAACAATAGTAGCAAAGTGTTGATTTATGATCTCTTGGCTGAAATGTGAACTGCACTTTTTCATTCTTTGATACCAATGAATTTTATATGTATGTATTTGTTTTAAGAAATTTTAAGTGCATGTACTCTTTTATGATTCACTTTGTCTGAATCGAATAAAGATATTTGAGATTTGAGAGAGCACAGGGCACATTTCAGCCTTATCAGTTCCTGTCTCCTGCCAATGCTGTTGTAAATTTCTTTTGAAGTGGCCTTTGTTTATCCGACTGCTGATTTTACAGCTTACCAGCAGCTCACATAAACTCTGAATGTAAGCTCCTGAGAGTACTCTATCTTTCCAAACCCACCTGTCTATCATCCATTCATTCTTTTTCTTTCTTACTTTATTTCTTTCTTTCTCTTTCTTCCCTTACTCTTTCTTGCCTTCCTTTTTCTTTCTTTCTTTCCTCTTTCTGGCTGTCATGTTTCTTTCTTGCCATCCTCTTTATTTCTTGCCGTTCTCTTTGTTTCTTTCTTGCCTTCCTCTTAGTTTCCCTTTTTCCTTCTTTGCTACTTTCCTCTTGCCTTCCTTCTTTCTTTTCTCTTTCTTTCCCCTTGCATTTCTTCCTTGCTTTCCCTTTTTTTGTGCCTTCCTCTTTCTTTCCTTTCTGTCTTGTCTTCTTCTTTTCTTCAGTTTTCTTTTTCTCTTTCCCCTTTCTGTCCTTTTTTTCCTTTCTCGCCCTCCTTTTTCATTTTTTATTCCTTTCCTTCTTTCTTTCCTTTCTCGCCTTCCTCTCTCTTTCATTGCTGCTTTCTTTCCTTGTTTGCTGATTTCTTTCCTTCTTTATCTTTCTTTCATGACCTCTTTCTTTCCTTTTTCATCTGTGATTTCCTCTTTCTTTCTTTCTTTGCGTCCTTCTTTTCTTGCCTTCCTACCTTTCATTCTTTCTTTCTCTCCTAAAGTCTGTGTTGGTCAAAGCCTTTTTTATTTTACTAAAATGATGTGTATGATATTGTTACCTATAAAGGTTTTCAGCCAGACGTCATCCATTAGTCTGTGGTTTTGTCATTCACATTTATCTTCGACCCACTCCAGCATGCATCAAGGGCTAATGTGTCAGCCGACTTCAGCCATTGGCTGGGTTCACTATGAGTTGCGCTTGCTGCCATTTCACAAGGGGCCAATCAACTCACACAGTAGTTCTCTTCACTGCCAGGGAGCACTATGGCAATGTATGCTTTTTGGGACCTAAAAGCAACATTTTTGCCTTTAGCCAATGTTTTGTTTGGATTGACTATGGCCCAGAAGCTTCCCAAACAATAAAGTTTTGCAAAAACCATGACAAAATAAAACAAGAATTGCCAAAAGGCTGGCGTCCAACGCTAGACCTATTGAACGAGTTACTTACCTTCGGTAACAATGTATCTAGTAGAGACACAGTCTAGCCGCAGATTCCTTAACTTAGAATATCCCTAGGTGTCAAACTGGATCCGGAAAACGTTTTCCCCAGCAGTACCTCTGCACGCCAGGGGGCGGCGTCGCCCAGCTCCGTCCTGACGTCGTCCACGGAAGTGACGTCAATGGAGCCATATTAGACTCCCCTCCCCCCCCCGGCGTGCTGACGTCAGTTTTCTACAGTGAATCTTTTCCGCACCACAACACGGAGCCACGACAAAAACTGCGAGAGTATAGGAACAGTGTGTCAAAAAAAAGTAAAAACCTTTGAAACAACAATGATAAGAAATCATAGAAACAACACCATGTTGAAAGAATACTCAAACCTTGAAGGGACTGAAGGGAGCGAAGAAAGCACCCGCCCCAGCAAAAATCCCATCAAAGCGAAGAGCCGTATCCCCTCTAAGAGGCAACGGCAGGGGAAACGAATGGCATGACAAACGAAGGACAGTTTGCAACCACAGGATGGAACTGTGTGAAAAACAGTCTGTAACCACAGGATGGAACTGTAAAGGACCACAAGACTTGAACAACATGACTCACGACAAGTGACCAGAAGTGAACAACCTAATAGAATGTTCACCACACCCCCCACAGTGACCTATGAACTGTAGCATAGTCAAATAGAATCTCAACCCAATCGACTGTAGCATAGACAAGGAGACCCCAAAGAAACGGGGAGAAACAGACGAGGGTGGATGGAGGGTAGGAAAACATGAGAATCTCCACGCTGGAGGAACCCAGGTGGAGCAGCATTGAAAAGCACAGAACCTAGCCACCCAAAAACGAGAATGGGTGGAGGGCCAATGTGCCCAAAACAGAATGACACACCCTGCCCCAGAGGTAGGTGACGAGAGCACCCCTCAGGAAGACCAAGGCCACCTGTAAGGAGGCGAGGTGGTAGAACCCCACATGGAAAGGTCCTCGCAGAGCGGGGAGGATGGGTGGGCGTTAAGGAAGAAAACAAGTTACTTACCTGTAACTTTGGTTCTCCAGTATTGGTAACTTTCATAGATTCCCATTGCTTGTATCATTCCCCGTCGTCGAGATGGGAGTCCCCGGTATACATAAAATAGCCATAGAAATAAGCACAAAAAAAGAATTAGGCCTAGGCCCCTTCTAGCTTTGTAGCATATCCACCTTTTTTTTGTAAAAGAGACCAAACAAAATGAACAACCAATCAGGATAGCCTCACCCCATAGAACCTTGCTGAGAGAACCTCAGAGCCTCAGATTTTCGTAGCCGTTGTGTAACAGTACCACAGAAGATGCCGAAGGCTGAGCTTTCCCAGGGGAGGAGGGTGGGCGCATGGAAATCTATAAAAGTTACCAATACTGGAGAACCAAAGTTACAGGTAAGTAACTTGTTTTCTTACTCCAGTATTGGAACTTTCATAGATTTCCATTGCTTGTATCAGAATAGCCAGCAGTGAAAACGCACATTTTGCGAAGCAATACAATCTTATAAAAAACATTGCAAGATGCATCATGTTCAGTACAGACATTAATCCCACACAGTGAATGGATAATAGAACAGTAATCAATCATCAGAAAGAAACATCAAAGCATTTAGAATTGCAAAATGTGCGAAGAGCGTAAGTAAACAAAAGGAAGGAGGGTTAGAAGGGAAAGCTCACCACTCATTGAAAGAGATTCCTCAGGACTGCCTGTCCCACTGTAGCGTCACTCCTCGTTGAGGAATCCAAGCAGTAATGCCTTGTGAAGGTATGGGTACTGCTCCTGGTTGCTGCTCTGCAAATGTCCCTGATCGGAACCCCGGCGAAGAGAGCCGCTGAAGAAGACATAGCTCTCGTAGCGTGCACCCGGACCCCCCCTTCAAGGGGCTTGCCCGCTGCTTGGTGACAATATTGGATAGCGCTGGCAATCCAACGAGCAATCCCTTGCTTTGACAGAGAAAAACCTTTGCGAGGAGAGCTGAAGGCCACAAAGAACTGTGTTGACTTCCTGAAGTCTTTGGTACGTTGTAGATAGAACTTCAAACATCGTTGAATGTCCAGAGAGTGGAGTGCCCTCTCCGCTGGAGTAGTAGGCCGAGGAAAGAAGGACTTGAGAATTACTGGTTCATTCAAATGGAAGTCTGAAGGTACCTTTGGAATAAATTTAGGATTAGTTCTTAGTATTAAAGTCTCTTTCTTAAACTGCAGGAAAGGTTCCTGAATATTAAGAGCGTGCAGTTCACCCACTCTTCTGGCAGATGTTAAGGCGAGAAGGAGGGCCACCTTCCATGAGAGGAATTTAAGGTCCACCCTATGAATCGGTTCAATAGAATGCCTCATGAGCTGAGTAAGGACAAAGTTAAGCTGCCACAGAGGCGGTGGAGGCTTAACTGGAGGGAAAACCCTAAAAAGACCTTTAAGAAATTGTTTCACAATCCTTGCAGACCAGAGGGAAGGTCCAGAGGATGTCCGTCTGAATCTAGAAATGGCCGCAAGGTGTACTTTGATGGAAGAATGAGCTAGACCTGATTTTGCCAATGACAGAATGTACGGCAAAATTTGA
Source organism: Calotriton arnoldi (assembly GCA_963921515.1). Lineage (NCBI taxonomy): Eukaryota > Metazoa > Chordata > Amphibia > Caudata > Salamandridae > Calotriton > Calotriton arnoldi. The sequence goes on along the minus strand of CAWUFW010007292.1, from coordinate 704,137 downwards.
TGAGGTGCAGAAGAGTAGGGATGAATGTTTTCTTGTCTGCACCAAAGGCAGAAACGCTTCCACTTCAAGCGATATGTTTTATTTGTACTTGGGGCTCGAGTCTGAGCAAGTACCTCTCTACATTCTGACGAGATATTCAGATCTAGAAATTCTCGGTGCTCAGGAGCCACGCTGATAACTGAAGAGATCTCGGATCCGGGTGTACTACTTGGCCCTGGGACATCGTCAGCAGGGAAGGAATCGGCTGCAGAGGAACTGGACGGTCCAGGGAGAGTAAAAGAAGCTCCGTAAACCAAAACTGGCAGGGCCACGCCGGGGCCACCAGAATCATTTTGCAGGGTTCCGCCTTGAGCTTCCGGAAAAGTCTGGAAATCAGTGGGATTAGAGGAAAAGCGTAAACAAAGGCGCCTGACCAGGCCATCGAAAGCGCATTCCCCAACAATCCCGGATGGTGATGCCTGCTTGCGTAGAGTCGGCATTTTTTGTTCTCCGGAGTGGCAAAGAGATCTATGGGCGGAGTGCCCCAGAGTCGGAAAATCTCCTCCAGAGTGGCGTGGTCCAACTCCCATTCGTGGCTTACAGATTTTAGGCGACTGAGTGTGTCCGCTGCCTTGTTGAGGACACCTGGAAGATGCTCCGCTGAGAGCGATATCTCCTGTTGGATTGCCCATTCCCAAATCGCCTGAGCCTCTTTCGATAATCGACGCGACCTTGTACCTCCTTGCTTGTTTATGTAGTGCATGGCCGTCGTGTTGTCCGTTCGGACCAGGACGGATGACTGTTGAATCCGCGGAAGGAAGGCCTGCAAGGCGAGACGAATCGCCCTTAGCTCCAACAGATTGATGTGAAGTAGACGATGCTGGGGCAGCCAGCGGCCACTTTCTTGAAGGTCTTGTAAGACTGCTCCCCAGCCTTCCAGTGAGGCGTCTGTTGTAATTATTAGAGGAGCTGGGGTGACCCTGAAGGTGAGACCCTGGGAGATGTTGTCTTTGTCCATCCACCATGCTGCCGATTCTCTCATAGGCTGAGTGACTAGGATCTTTTCCTCGAAAGAGCCGTCCGCCTGGCGCCACTGCAAAGCCAGTTGCTCCTGGAGGGGGCGCATTCGTAACCTGCAATGGGGAATTAGAGAAATGCAGGACGATATTGACCAGAGGAGGGACTTGTAGAAGCAAACTGAAAGTGACCCTCTTCGTTGCAATCGACAAGCTGAGGTTATCAGCCTTGTTTGTCTTTCTTTTGAAGGGAACACTTTGCAGCGAGGTGTATCCAGAATGGCTCCCAGGGGCTAATACTTTTGTGAAAATCCGCGGAGCGGATCTGAGTCCGAAAGGCAGAACCTTGAACTGAAAGTGGCTCTTGGCTACTGCGAAGCGTAAGTACTTCCTGTGGGCTGGGTGGATGGGGACATGAAAGTATGCGTCCTCGAGGTCCAGAGTGGCCATGTAATCTCCCGGATTGAGGAGCCGCAAAATGTCCTGTAAGGAGATCATCCGAAACGAGAGCTTGATGAGATAGATGTTTAGCTCCCTCAGATCTAAAATAGGGCGCCATTTTTCTACGGTCTTTTGAACTAGAAAGAACCAGGAGTAGAATCCTTCTCCCCGTTGAGATAGAGGGACCGGTTCTATTGCTCCTTTGAGGAGTAGTTGATGTGCTTCCAGACGTAGAAGATGAAGATGTCTGGATTCGGTGGCGCGAGGGGGCTTGGATGGTGGTTGATGTTGAAATTCCAGATTATGGCCCGATTGAACTATATTCAGAACCCATCGATCTGATGTTATCAGTTGCCAAGCTTCGGAAGCATTGGGATATCTTGCCCCCCACTGGTGTTAAAGGGGACAAAAGGAACAGTAGGAAGAGCCAACAAGCCGCTATTGGCGCTTAGAGGAATCCCTCCCCTGGCGCCCTTGTCGTCCTCTAGAGGTTGAACGAGAGAAAGAAGATGATTGGCCTTGTCTTTGCGTATATTGCGGCTGGTATTGAGAGGGCTGCGAGTAGGAGGAATAACGCTGTTGTTGAAATCCGCCTCTGTAGGAGGAGAAGCCTCTACCCATAGCCCCACGGAAGGGGACCTTGCGGTATTGTAAAGTCCCGAGGGATCTTGCAGTTTCCGTATCCTTTTTTATATAACATAACATGTGTATTTGTAAAGCGCACGTTCACCCCTAACGGGGCATCTTGGCGCTGAATAACAGATGTTTATTGTTACCCAACTCAATGGTACTCATCCTGAAGCGAATCATCAATATGCTTCCCAAAGAGCGCCTCGCCATCAAAGGGAAGGTCCAAGATCTTATTTTGGACTTCAGGCCGAAACCAAGTAGCACGAAGCCAGCCTTGGCGTTTAAGGACCGCCGCCCCCGCTAGGGACCGGAAAGCTGTTGTGGCAATCTCCATTGCACAGTCTATTATTTCGGAAGATGCTCTCTCTCCCTCGTCGAGTATTTTCTTAGCTTCCACCTTAGAATCCTCCGGCAACTGGTCCAGATAAGGGGAAAGATCGCACGACATCTGGCGATCATACCGACCAAGAATTGCTAAGGCGTTGGCCGCCCTGACAAGGAGGCTAGACATAGAAGAGAACCTCTTCCCGGCATTATCCAAACGCCTGCCCTCTTTATCCGGAGGTGTAGTGAAAGGGGCCGCCGGATTCTTAGGATTTTCTTTGGGCCGCTTGAGAAATTACCGAATCCGGTTTAGGTTGGCTGACAAAACAAGCTGGGCTATCCTCGGGGGCCTTATATTTTTTCTCTAGATGAGGAAGAACAGGTATCACAGTGGCAGGCCATCTTCATCACCTTGAGCCCTTCGTCCCATACGTGACCCACTATTGGGATGGTGCGGACTGACTTCCTGTAGGGTTCCTTATAGTCGTACAAGAAACATTCCGACTGCACTGTTGGTATGGGCCGGTCGAATCTTTTAGACGCTCTTTCCATTAGATTATGAAAACCCCCAATATCCGCAGGGGGGGAATCCGCTGGCTCCGGAACAGGAGAGGCGGGATCCGGAATGATATAATCATCCCACTCCCTGTCGGGATCCGGAACAGCTGTTGTCCCCTGGTCATCGTCCGATGTATCATCCTGGACAGCAATTACAGGCGGTTCTGGTAAGTCTGGCAATGAAGATTGTGGAGGAAATTGGGGAGTAACCGGATGAGCAAGTGGAGTAGCTGGTACTTGCACTGTATCCTGGGCAGGAGATTGTGTAGGAAATCTCCGCCTGTAATCTGATAGCATGAATTGTAAGTCTGTGATGAGGGAGGATGGCATACAGACCATCTCCTGCTGATAAACTTTCTGAGACCTTAACGGGAGCTCATATTGTTGCTGATCCATATAATACTCCTCCGAGTCAGAGTCCTGGTATTTGACATTCAGCTGTGATGGGCTAACAGCAGTCCCATAAGGCCTATCGTCGTCATCAGAAACCTCCTCTTCTAGAAGAAGAGCAGGAGGCAGAGGTGTCACCTTTCTGGGAGAAGTCATCTCTGGTGTAATGCGGCGTCTCCGAATCGTAATTGCCACATTTTGTATCGTTGACGAGGTCGTCGACGGAGCCGTAGACGAAGCCGTCGACGACTATGTTTGAGCCGTCGACGGAGCGAGGGACACCGTAGACGGGATCGTCGTCGAGACCGTCGTCAAAATCATGTTAGAAGTCGTCGCCGTCGACATGGTAGCCGTCGGCACCATCACCGTCGTCATCCTCGTCGACGTGGACGTTGTCAGAGTGGACGTCGACGACAGAGTGAACAACGCATCCGAGCCTGGCGACGTCATTGAAGCCGTCGACGCCGATCCTTTCATCACCGGTGGCGACGAGGAAACTCTCGTCGACGAGCCCGTCGACGTAGCCAAAGAAGACATTGACAAAGTCTTGGAAGTTGTCGTCGACGGAATAGAAGCTGCCGTCGTCGACGAGCAAACTTTTTTCTCAGCTTTCCCATCAGACGGGACAGAAGCTGTTTTTTTAAAAGTCTTCATCTTGTCAGGAGCCTTTTCCAGTGCAACTCCTGAGACAAGTCCTTCCCTCTCATTTACACCTTGGTGAGGAGATTTGATGGGACTACGCCTGTCAGACCTATGAGAGGCCTTTTGGAAGGGGGGTCTGAAGAAGTGGAAGGAGAAGACCTACCCCTTTTTAGAGACCTCCTTGATGAAGTAGCCGAGGAAGCGTCATCACTGTCACTGGAGACAGGATCCTTTCTGGACTTAAGCCTCTGGAGCCAAGTTAACAGACGCCCCTCACGGTCTCGCAAGGTCTTCGTGGAGAAGGTACGACAAATTTTGCAGTCAGCCGCCTTATGCTCAGGATACAAACAATAAATACAGTCTTTATGTTTGTCATCCACATAAAGCCTTTTCTTGGAGCAGGTGGAACAGGCCTTGAAGAGAGCCTTCTTCTCCTTGTCTGACATGTTGACCACGTAGTGTAGATTGAAAAAACAGGTTCAAGATAAGGGTAAATAGGAAAAAACTGACCAGGGCTCAGTGGAGACTCCCTTGCACAACGTGCAGTAGAAAATCTGAGCTCTGAGGCTCTCTCAGCAAGGTTCTATGGGGTGAGGCTATTCTGATTGGCTGTTCATTTTGTTTGGTCTCTTTTACAAAAAGAGGTGGATGTGCTACAAAACTAGAAGGGGCCTAGGCCTAATTCTTTTTTTGTGCTTATTTCTATGGCTATTTTATGTATACCGGGGACTCCCATCTCGACGACGGGGAATAATACAAGAAATGGGAATCTATGAAAGTTCCAATACTGGAGTAATCTGTGGCTAGACTGTGTCTCTACCAGATACATCATTACCGAAGGTAAGTAACTGATAGAGACATCTAGCCGCAGATTCCTTAACTTAGAATAGATACCAAAGCCATACCCCATTGGAGGAGGGTCTGCGACTGAAACCCACCAAGTTCCAAGAACTTATCCGTCAATAACATTGACTAATCACGGTGAGAACAGCAGTGCCAGCGCGGCTGACACCAGATCTATGAAGCCCTGAAAGGGAGAATGAACAAGGGGAGTCAAGGCACCACAATCCGTCAGAGGACGTTACGAGACCTCCCTCGTCCAAAGGGACGAAAGGAGACACAGAACCAGCAGGGCAGTGCAGAATGGAAGAAAGTTTAGAAACTTCTGCAAAAAGACGGTAAACTGAGCACCGGATCCCAAGGGCAGAGACAAAGTCCCAGAAAAAGGGACAAGATAGTATGCAATCTCGCACTGAACATACACCATAGAGGATGCCAAAAAGTGAAATGTGAGGGGACAGATGTCACCATGCAGAGATATACAGAGGCATTTCTACCAGGAGATACAGGTATGTGGATGATAGGATACACACAAGGAGACAAAGTGTACCGTGAGAACCACACCACAGCCAAACAAAAGCCCAAGGAATGGGATTACCAACAGCACGCAGGCGGCGGCAAAGAGAGGTGGGCGCATCACCAGGTAGTCAACTAGCAACCGTACCCAGAGGTACAAACAGCGAAGGGAAACCGGCAAAGCCGGGGACACACAGAGTGCTCTTTTCCATATGAGAGAGAGAGAGAATCCGGGGCTAAAACCCCCGATACTAGAGCAAGGAAAACCTAGTATGCATACCCTCTCACTGTGTGTATAGATCATGATATATATACCTAAGACAAAGACGTGTATATATATATATATATATATATAACAAATGAAGGAAAAATGAAAAAAAAGGGGGAACTCCAAGTGCATGCCCTAGCAAAAAAGGGAGGTCGCACAATAGGTACCAACGGCACCGGTGTGAAGCACAGCAGGACACAACAGTGTCAAAAACACCGAAAAGCGACAACATCCCCCCTGGCGGGGACGGAACCGTGGCCCCCCGCGAGACAGGCGGGGACACTGACCACTGCACTCACGAGGAAGGAGTGAGAAATACACAGACAGAGGTCTGTCAGAAAAAGGGTAGACAGTATTCAAAAAAATAAATGCTCTTGTCAATAAGTTACCTAATCTGTATATATGCCATTCATATAGACAATTACACCATAATACTTCACAGGTCCAGAAAGAGAGAAACCAAGGAATGTGTATGTGTACAATAATTATTTTAATTAAAACATCATCAGAATGTACATTAAATAATTTGCATTGAATAATTTTCAGCCATAAAAAATCGATAACATTTCAAGTTATAATACACAATATTTGGGAAAACATTAAAAACGTTAAAAACATTAAAAGACCATCATCGGAGAGAGATATAAAGATTTATAGACATTACTTAAATCTAACTTACTCATTTTGGTATTCACAGAAGGCACTTACTCATTGATGAGTAAGTGCCTTCTGTGAATACCAAAATGAGTAAGTTACTCAAAATGAGTAAGTTACTCAAAATGAGTAAATAAGTGCCTTCTGTGAATACCAAAATGAGTAAGTGCCTTCTGTGAATACCAAAATGGTAGTAAGTTTAGGCTTACTCATTGATGAGTAAGTGCCTTCTGTGAATACCAAAATGAGTAAGTTACTCAAAATGAGTAAGTTACTCAAAATGAGTAAGTAAGTGCCTTCTGTGAATACCAAAATGAGTAAGTGCCTTCTGTGAATACCAAAATGGTAGTAAGTTTAGGATTTTGTCTTGTTAGTTCTGTGAATCGGGCCCAGTATTGGCAACATTTAATTTTTACAATCAATACTATCCGTTCTTTGGATGAAACCCGAACAAAGGCAAGCGTGGACGCGTTTCGGTGGTACTCAAGAAAAATAACAACCACCTTCTTCAGGACAATATATATGCTATCTCTCTTTCTTTTGCAAAACCTGTTTTAAGACCTAAATCAAGTGTCAACTTGGCTGTTCTCTTTTATTATTGACATACAATTATTATCTCTTTATTCTGTAGACATTATTATTTGATTAAAACAAGTGATTCTGGTGTTGCTTTAATGTAAATAACCACATGCCCCGTGTTGTTCCAATCCAGAACAACACGGGGCATGTGGTTATTTACATTAAGGCATTAAGGCAACACCAGAATCACTTGTTTTAATCAAATAATAATGTTTACAGAATAAAGAGATAAGAATTGTATGTCAATAATAAAATAGACGCTCCTGGATGTTGGCAGGGAAACAGCCATCGCGGAGCCAGGCATGGCGGCGTAGAGCAACGGACCTGGCCATAGCTCGACCCACCGAATCGGTGGTGTCCATGGCCGACCGAATGGAAAATTGCACCATTTCTTGGCCACCACCAATCAACCGTTCCAGGTCAGTCCGAGGATCCTCCGGAAGAGAGGGAACGAGGCGCTCGACCAAGTCCCAAAGGGCAGAAGTAGCCCGTGCAAACACGCAAGACGTGTTCAGGGATCGAAGGCCTGCGCTGGTGGAGGCAAAAACATAGCGGCCACACAACTCCAACCATCGAGATTCCCAAGTGGGAGGGAGTAACGGAGGAGGGGCAGAAGGCAGCGAGACTGAAGCTGCCTGAATCACCAGCCCCTGAGCCCTAGGGTGGAGGGACAAACAGACAGGGTCTTCTGAAGCCGGGCGATGTCGACGTGCAATAGCACGATCCACCGGGTCCCCCGAAGAGGGCCTCGCCCAAGTCCCCAGAAGAGCGTCGTACAAGGACTCGCCAAAAGGTAACAAGGGCTCCACTTCCACGGTGCCCTGGTGGAGTAAATCCAGCAAGGGATCAGAGGGCAGAGAGACAGAGGGTGGCTGCATTTGTAAAATGCCCATAGCTCTGCGAACCGCCCTCGCAAAAGCCGCACTAACCACCGTGGCCATCCGAGGTGGCGACAGCAGGTCATCCGTAGGGGACGGCATCTGGCTAATTCGGCCACCAAAACGTGGGGGCTCTAGAGCCTGAGGACATCCAAGTCCCTGCCAGTGCAAGGGGTCCCGCCCAGAAGGACAGCGAAACAACCCTGGGGGTGGCGAACCCATAGGGTGTGGCGAATCCATCGGGGCCTCCTCAGAGTCAGCCTCCATATCCACAACCCGATGAACGGCCGGGGATGGCACCGGCGTCGATCGGCGTCGAGACGGCATCGACTCGACGTCGATGAATCCTGAAGGAGCCTCATCTGTCCTGCGTTGACACGACCTCCACCAAGGCGGGAACCTACGGAGAGGAACGGAGCCGACTCGGAGTCAAGGACTGCGCCGCAGCCTCAGCCGGCGTTGGCGCAGGCAGCCTCACAGGGCTGTGCGGAGACGAGGAAGGCTTGGACGTGCAAGAAGGACGCCCCTCCGGGCTGTGTCCCGACGTCGCAGCGACTCCGGAACCGGAGTCAGGGTGCTCGACCGGCGTCGAGAGCGAACCCGCCGGCGAAGCCCCGATCTGAGCCCCTACCCCCTCTATGGGGCCCGAAGGCGCGCCAAAGAGAGGGGGTGACACAAAGATGGCTAATAAGGCCCGAGAATAGGCCTCTTCTGGGCCCGAGTCGCCCCAGCTCCAGGAAATGGTGGGTAAGCGGGGGGTCGACTCCTGAGGGCCCGTGTCCGGTAGAGACCGGGAGCAACGGGCCCCGCCGTCGCGTGAGGCCGACGACCTCCGTGACTTCTTTTTCTTGTGCTTACCTGCAGCAGTAGAGGGACGTCTGCTGGAACGACCTGTCCCGAACCGACCCCGCCGCACCACATTCTTGCGCCATTCTCGCAGGGACTTCGGCTTCAGCCAGCGGCAGGCGTCGCTCTGCTCGGAGTTGTGGTGCTCTCCCAAGCACCACATACAGATCGCGTGTGGATCCGTCACCGACATCTGCCGTGTACAGGATTCACACGCTTTGAAGCCCGAAGGCATTACACACTGTTCCCGGAAGCCAAAAGGCGTCGAGAAAGCCTGAAAAACAAAAACAGGCCAGAGGTAACCGCTTCTCCGAAAAGAAGAAAAACTGACATTAGCACGCCGGGAGGGTCCTATATGGCTCCATTGACGTCACTTCCGTGGACGACGTCAGGACGGAGCCGGGCGATGCCGCCCCCCGGCGTGCAGAGGTACTGCTGGGGAAAAAGTTTTCCGGATCCAGTCTGATGCCTGGGGATATTCTAAGTTAAGGAATCTGCGGCTAGATGTCTCTATCAGATGGCTTTGCCAATACTTGTTACAGTCTTGCTCCTGTTTTCACAGACAGCACTGTATCCCAAATTTAAGCGTACACTCAGAGTGGGCTTTGTGTTGGCCATTACTCAGGATTGGCTGGCTTTCTTGTCCAGCTGACATGAGAGAACTATTTTTTAATCCTCAGGTTCCCATTTCATTTCACTTGTAGCACTCTGTGGGAGCGCATCACTTTCCTTGCTTCCCCCTATCTCTGCCTTCCTGTTCCCAGCGGCCAGCTAACAGTGGTCAGCGGTCAGCTATTCCTAGCGGTCAGCTTTTGAGTTTTATTTATTATAAATTTGAACTACAAGCCATGCTAAAGCAAGCAAGCCAAAATATTACAGGTGACACCGATACGCATTGTGATGCTTGTTCTTTACCAGGATAACACCTATTAAACATAAACGAGGTTTCATGGTAAAGTTCTATCCTGTCAGTTCTGATAATCGTTGAACTACATTATTCCAGAATCTATGGACTTTAACACTTGTCCACATCATGACCACGTATGGACCCACGTCATTGGTGCATTTGGAGCAAAGATCACTGTTACCCAGTTAATTGTATGCGTAATGCTCATGGTCAGAAGCACTGTATGTAAACTATGGGGACTGGATTAATTTCAAACTATGATTATTTAGCATAGGTCTATGAAAACTATATTTTTCTCTGTTTCTACTCCTGTAACAAATTAATTTCCTATTTTTCTTGATGCGGTTGCATAACTTTTGACTCTGGATCTGCTATCTTTGTTTGATTCTGAAAACAATCTGCACCTTACTCCAGGAACAATTAGTATTTGTTCCTATGTTTTTTCCAGTGTTGTGTAATTCGGACATCTGATCAGAACAAACTTTTGCCCAGTCTTCCAGATCAGTTTCTGGGCATTCTTGTTGTACGTTCACGAGTAATCGCCAGATATACCATTGTGAAGCAGATCACCACGTGGTCTATTCTCTCAGTAATTTGTTTATTGCCACTCACCATGAGCTGCTCTCAGACTGGTGAGCCAGTTGTCTTCAAGACCCCAATGCAGTAGCACTGCCCCCAGTCCTCTAAGTCCCTTCCACAACTTCCTGTGTAGCTGCTCTTATCAAGGTTCAGATGTTCTGACAGCCTCTGTATGAGTCATCCAGAGGAACGCTTGTCGCCAAACATTGCTGCCTCGCCAAATCCAACACTTCTTGGCTTGTCCAGCCGAGTACCAAAGGACTTATCACTCTGACAGCTCTGTGCCCATTCTGAGCCTGAAACTAGGGGCCCAGTGTTAAAGTGGGTGCCATAGTGATGCCAATGTACGTTCCATAACTCGCTTATGAGATAGAAGTAACTACTTTAGACTCAATGTAGCAAATAACTACTTTAGGGCCCACCTCCGAATTATTTCTCAAGAACTTTGCTTCCAATAAATGCAACACAGAGAGGATTACTGAGAGGCGGAACAAAGCCTGGAGCCACCACCAAGAACTTCCCTGAAAATATCTGTGTAGACATTATGGACCTATCTGGGATGCTGTAGCCAGAATGACTGTGGTGGGCCAAAAAGAGATGGATCCCTCTGATCTAAGACAGGGGGCATCAAGATTTACATTTGACACTAAGATGTCACCGTTTTGTTACCTTTTCCCTGGGGAAACTCCAAGTGGGTGAGAAGATGAAGGAAGTCAAAGTAGATAAACGTCTAGATTTGCAGGTGATGGGCGCTGTGCTGACTTTATCTTAAACAGTCCAAGTCAGAAAGTCTTCAGGGGAGGAGAGACCTCCCACACAAGGGTAAGGAAGAGTCCATGCAGAGATCCAGCACAGCTGAGTCTACAGTGCAGCAGTGAGAGCTGCCTAGATGAAGGAGACCAGGTGACGAAGCTGTAGAGCCTATTAGAACTAGCTTGCAGGAGCCAAGGATTATAATTTGGTACACATAGAGGGCAGGGACGTTGTGCACGAGGCCCACCAGTGCTAAGTGCTTTCCGAAGGTGGAGAGACTGGCTGTGTGTATCAAGTGTCAGCGTGAGTTGCTGAAAGGCTTGATGCTTGTAGCAGCTTCACTAGGTGACACTGCAGGAATCGGAACTAGAGTTTGCAAGGGCCTCCGAAATCTGATGAGGTTTCAAGATGGTGGCAGCCAGGTGTAACATCCCTTGTGTTCCAGAGCTTCCTTGCTGGTCGCGATGTTGCTGCTGCAAGGAGCCTTGCTTCAGGAATTTTTGATTGGTGTTAAAGGAACGTTATCTTCCTTAGGAGTTTGTTGAGAAAATATCCATAATATGGAGAAGTACTTGGCAAGGGGAAACTACTTGGGATCAAACAAGCTTTGAACTGCTTCTTGAATTAGACTTTTTTAGCCAAAGACTTTGTGGACAATTTAGAGTCTATCTGAACTTGAATTCGTTTGTGAAGGAACAGAAATGATCCTATTGTCAAAGCATCATTGAGCACTATACATGTATGCCATATGTATTAAATGTACAAGAGTTGTGTAGCACATTATACTTGAGCCATTCAGAGTACGAATCAGAGTACTAACAAGAGTAAATTACTTTCCAGTTACGCTAAAGGCAAAAATAGAATCTAAACGATCGAAGTGCATACATCTGAAGTTAGATGTAGTTACAGGGAGGCAGTTTAATCTGCATTTCAGTGTTTATATATAAATCTTGTTATATATTTCAGTTTCAGGAAAGTCAGCTTCATACTAAAAACACAGGAAGTCGCTTACACGGGGTTAACCTAAAGGTATATCCTTTCATCATTAAAGTTGGATGCAGGATACTAATAGCCGATTACTAAAAGCCTTCTTATTTGACTTGAGTCAGAAGGCGGAGAGGGATATACGGTGTCTCTTTTTCTCTCCTAGACCATTCTCTTTCCCCCTTCTATTTGTCTCACATATCATATTGTGTAGGGTTCGGAGTGGTTGTGGTGAGGGTGGAAGAGTGCATCACTTCCGTTGGTGAGTGCATTCTGACACATAATGTCCTGATCATAACACTGACACGTTCTCATGCTCTTGCACTGTATAAAGCTCTTACTACCCCTGACAAGGCGTTGACGCGTTTTACAGCAAGTAGCACACAACTCCAGGTCCCAGGGTTAGTGGTTAATCCAGTGGTTACTGCCTTTATGCCAGTTCTTTCTGCTACATTAAATTGATAGGAGTAACGTGATCATTGATGAGGGGCTATGTGAGTTTTTGCAAATGGTAGGGTGGATGACTACATAGGCTAGCGGATGTTAGAAATTGTTTATTTCGAAGATTAGGTTTCAAACATGGATATGTGGTCATTTACTAAATTTGTGTGGGCAATTTGCGGAAATACAATAAGAGAGATTAATCTGCATAGGCATGAGGTTCAGAGTAGGTTACACTCAGAAAGGGGAGGCATGCAAAGGACAGAGGTAAGCGAATATAATTTAATAGAAGGAAAGGAGAGTGAAAAATTGAAAGCCTTAAGATAAGCTCAGATTTTTAAGCAAGGATTTAGGAACATAGTGGAAGGAGGATTTTTGCTATACCGTGCAATCTGAGAATGTTCAAATGTAGAAAGAAGCACCATTATACCGTAAACATGTTTTATTGGCACTAGATTTGGGTGACAATTGGTCCACCACCGTATTAATTGCAATCTCTCAAAGGTCTTTGGACTTAGTTTTTTCCAAGTGGGCAAAACCACTGGACGTGTATTGTATATACAGTCTATATGACTATGGCACAACAAGTATTTCAATTAGTCGATTTACAGGACTAATCTACACCACCAAAGGAATCCTATAGCATGGAAGTTGGTATCGTAGGATCTTGGGAAGATGGAAGACTACATGCACAGCCTATAGACTGCAGCCCGCTCCATATCCCGATACACATGAAAGCACGAGACAGGCTACCATTCCCAAAGTATATTCAAGTGCCAAACTTTCAGGGTATCTCTTTGCCTCTTGTGAGTAATTTGAGCTGTCCTGGTTGTCGCTTGGAATTATAGGACTTCTAGTTCCAAGTTAACAGTGATAATTGTAAAATAAGTGCCAGAATTTCAAAGGGAAACTGGACTGTGTCAGTACATTCCATAGTACCAGGATCTCATTGTTAATGCATAGCGTAGTCCAAGGATCTCTCAGTTCCAGCAACCCATACTCCTTAGATCAGACTCTTGCTGCACCTCATATTACCTGAATATACATTCCTGCATTTCACGTTTCAACTGTGGTTCCTCGCGGCCCTGTCTGCACTGGCATCTGTCTCTATGCTCTCTCCCCGGATGCCTTGACCCAATGGCTGTCTCATCCCAGTGTGGGCATGGATGTTGAAATGCTATCCCTTCTCTATTTTCTCCTGTTTCCCTATGTCCATCTGGTCCCCAAGCTTTTCTCTAACATGTGCAGTTACTCTGCGGCCTCCCAATATGCTGCCCGAATCTCCTTTCCCTGGCTCTCACCAGTGTTTGCACAGCTAAGCGAACCCTTAAGTTGCTTAAATGCTGCCCCTGGTCTCCTGGGCACCCTCATTCTATTCCAAGATCCTGCACTGCCTTTACCTGGGCTTTCATCCATGTGCGCATAGCTCAGTTGCTGAAGTGCTGCCCCTGGTCTCTCTTGTGCCCCAGGGTCTCTCCCCTGGTCTTTGGGTCCCCCTCCCATGTGTGTTGGTCTGGAATTCCAGAAATTCAACTTATAGCAGCACCTGGTTAAAACCGTATTGGCTTCCTGTGAGCTCATGTCCCCACCCCCCCAGAGCTGCCATCTAATAACCTGTCCTGACTTGAGATGCCTGACCTGTGACTTTCCAGTCCATGTCTCTTTGGTCATTTGCTATTCCCTACCTGTAGTTTGGGAAAACAAGGACAACACCTGTAAAGGTCCTCCTTGAACTTGTTAGCTAGTTTTTGAATTTGAAAGTAGCCTACATTCAAATCGAGCCATGGCCTCCTCCTGGTGAGCCTTCTGTGAGTTAAGTATTGGTCCTCTGGGGCCAGTACTTTGTATTCTCCTTGTGTTCATCCTGACTTTGTATAGTTGAGTGGAAGGAGTAGGACTAGGATGCCCCACAGTTGCTGATCCCCATAAAGTTGCAAAGAATCCTGGGACCATCCAGGGCGATGGGTAGCAGGGCAGTCCAGAGAAGAGAAGAACTTCTCTTACACTGAGTACAATCCAGAGACCTATCTGATGGAGATCTGCATGGAGGGTGACTTAAAGAGAAAGCCTTTTGATGCGCTCACGAGGATATGTCTGAAATCTGATATTGATCAAAGATGAGAGCTAGGACTGTCATTTGCATTATTAAAAAAGATTATGTGCATGAGACACAGAAGAAAGTGCCCCAGTTATTAGCCAGAACCTGACCCTTTTTAAACAGTAACCCCATATGGAATTGCTCCTGGCTTGAGAGGCACCAGAGCCCTCCTACCACCTGAGACCTCTTTGTACCTTCCATTGCGTGGGTTTGCTTGTGTTGCTATAGCAGCCATTGGGAAAAGCATTCTACGATGTCTGGATCATCATTGTCCCCCAAATAATGGTGTCTGTTACCCACAGAGTGTCACCCTGACCGGTGGGTGCACCTGAAATCATACAGTGCCCAGCAACATCAAAAATCTAGTCTGCGACTGGTACATTTTGAGATATGGGCCGATTAAAGTTTGGCTCATCGTTGGCTGTAGACCACGAGGTAGCAATCCATTTCCCAATACCCCTTAAGCATCCTGAAGTAGATTTAGACTGTCTTGAGGTCCAACTGGTCCCCTCTGAACTACCTCTAACCCACACTTGGGCTCAAAGCTACAGTATACCAGATGCCCCAGTCACAAAAGAGGCACCCCAGTGTTCCAGCTCATGGAAGGCTTATGTTAGGAAAACAAACTTGTTTTGATTGACCAAACACCATCTATATTCAGATGTGCATTATGCTTTCTATTGTATCGTGCCTCAGCAATATTTGAAGATGTCTGTCCACGCATCCCAACTAATTGTTGAGGACGATATGGCCATTATGGTCATGCCAAGCCGACCACATGTTCCCGAAAGGAGTTCTTATCACTCAATAATACGTTATGTGGGTTCTATTTAACCATGGATCCCTTCATTATATTCTAAGAGTAACATGTGACAATGCAGTTATGCATTGCCTTCAACTATATGTAAATTAGCCACGCAATAAATGGGAGATCCTCACACTACCACTCACCCAGGGCGGCCTCAGCACGCCCAATATGGTACTCTGTGCGCTATGTGCTCAGACACAATACTTACATTACTGGCTCTACCCGACGCCTTCCCAACCACATATGGCTATTGAGGCTGACTAGGAGGCACCTTGGCCACTTACCACCTTGGCCACTTACCACTGCCCTTTACTTACCCTACAGGGCTGCTAGAACGGAGGTGGAAACTGGTGGATGAGTGAGATGGGCGTGGGATGGTCTGCGCAAATGTGCCAAATTACCTTATCTATATGTCCCATCTATTCCGCTTGGGCACAGCCCTCGGCTGCCACCCCTGTTGGATGTGGGCACCAGAATACGTGCACAAGTGTGTGGCCTCACAACCTTCTCTGATCTGTAACCTGAGGACCAATTTCTGCCCCAATCTGAAACATCAGCTACATTGCATCCCACGGTCTTGGAAGTGCTTCTGTTCACCAACTCCGGGCCACCTGCCGCAGTTTACACAACATGTTCTTGTCACATGTCCCATGCAGGCCCATTGTCGTTTTCCCTATGTCAGCATGAGCATGTTGCAGACTGCCCTCTGCCTTGCGCACATTACTCTACAGCCATATTTTGCTTTGGGCCACACTGTACTTTCACACAGAACACACTGTTGTTTTTGCATTCTGTTCTTTCCTGGGATTTAGTCTGAACATGTAGACAAGGTCGAACAACAGTGCCCCTTGTTATTCTGTTCGGGTCAGGCCCTAGCACCTAGACAAAAACACGTGAATGCAGCTGTTGTTTGGGAACACGTACTTTTGTCAAATAGGTATGCCCAGATAGGTAACACACACTTGGAGAGGGGCCTTTCCAGGGAAAAGATTGAGACAGCATTAGAGATGTAGACCATTCATCTGTGTATACTAAGGTACGGGATCTGCTGCGAACACCTACAGATCTTCTGATATGTAATCATTTTGCTTCTGTAGAAGGGGAAGGAGGTTAGGCTGCACTGTTGTATATAATGACAGCTGCATTTATGATTTACAGACTACTTGCTATGCTAACCGTATTTGTGTTAGGCATTTTCCTACATTTTGTGGCACGTATACTGCATACTAGGGTACGATAGTTAAAATAAACATTTTAAACTTTCCTCGTGTCTCTGTCAGAACTCATTGTGGACTAGTACGAGTGTGAGAGTGAAAGAGTGTGTCCTGTAACCGCGATTCCAGAGAGGAGCGGGAGTGTCGTGTTCTGGGGTGTCTAATCGCTTGCTCCTCTGTGAGTGAGTAGGAGGGCAAGTGAGACACTATATCTAGTCAGTTCCAAGGCTCAAGGGTACTCAGGTGGTAGGATGGCTCAGTCCCTGACTACTAAGGTCCCATAATCCCAAGCATGGTTCTGTGACTCTGCAGAATCCCTGCAACATTCTCAGCACCTCCCCGGACACTTCTGGCCTTGGAGCATATGCAAACAAACTCATCACTCAAATAAGTTACTAGACTATACTCCATCACGCAGACATCCGGCCTGATCGCCATTCCAACCGCCTGCATCGCATGGATGTCTGGTACGGATCCCCCTCTTACCGACGTCCAGTGGACCTAATGCTGTGGCAGAATGTTGATACACTTTATTGTTTGATTAATTAAATATTACAATCCACATAAAAGAGACAAAACTTAAAAACATTAAAAAATATTTTTCACTTGGCTCCTCCCATCATTCTTAATAAAAATAAGGCAGTAAAATTATTAATATAAAAGTTTTCTTCTAGGACAGGGTAACCTTCGCTTAAGTACAACCACATGGCGGCATAGTATCAATAAATACAGTTAATAAAAATAGAGGTCAACTCTAAAAATAACAGATAGGACACCAAACTGGAGAGAGAGCAACGTAGCGCAAAAGGGAAGAAACATATTCATGGGCCGATGAGGAGTCAGGGAGTGTTAAGCAGCTGGCGGGCTTAGAGATGTATGATCCAACAATTCAGCCATAATTTGCTGAATATGTTCTCTAAATCGAGTTTAACTTAACCTGTGTTATGGCCTCCTAAATTTAATGTAAAATTTAGAGTTACAACAATCAATAGTCAATGAAAAGTCGTTGATGCCTCGTCCTTTCCTCAGCTACACAGCTTAAAAATTCCACAGGCCCTTTAACAAGATTCTGCTGTTATCAGGGAGGCACAGGCGTCTATATAAAAGATGGAATCAGGTTCCATGTTGTGAGGCTAGGCCAGGGTACACCGGTTTTACTGGAAAGCTGCTTCAAAGATGTACCATTGTTATGACCACCTGTGTTTGTTTCCTAGTTTTGACACAGGACCTGGGATTTCCGATTAAGCTTGCGATATGCAAGATGGACGAAGAGTGTAAAGCTGATGTTTAAAGCTGTGTTCTCCAGGTTCAATGCCGCGAAGATACCCTGCCTACAAGACCGAACTCCCAATCTGTTCCACTCAGGCCTCAGTTTTGATCTACGCAAGGACAACAATGCTGGGCAGAGACATACAACATGCTCCAGAGACTCGACCGATTCTCCGCAACCCCTGCACAGAAGCTCGTCTGATGTGCGCCGCCAAAGGGGTAGATATTTCAAAAAGTGCCACTCCCCCAGTCTAAGTGCCATGAACCTCTGTTTTAAATACAAGGGGTATGTAAAAGCTAGGTATGATGGAAGAGAAGCAAACTGATAAGAGTTGATTACTGCCCATGCGAGCTTGCATTTGGCAAGGGTCACTTTGTCAGAAGGCATTAAAACAGCACACTGGAGCGGACTCGCAGCAGACGCGCGCCGCTGGCGCGCCTAAGGCAAGCCCATCTGCGCCCGTCCGTGCCCAGGGGCTAGGAACCCTGGCCAAATTCTGTCATGCTCGGCTGCTGAACTAAAAGGCCTTGATCCTGGAACTAATCCCCTAAAACAGGAAACCGTAAACATACTCAATAGAGAAGGACTCCTCATTTCACAGGAGAGGGAGACACATAGCTCCTCACCCTCATATATCCGTCGAAGCTACAAACCAAGCAACAGTAAAAACGTAAAAATTTCTGTCCTCAACACGCACTCCCTACCGAAACACGCCCTTGAGGTTTTTACCTTCCTACAAGAGGATGCCCCCGACATCTTAGCCCTAACTGAAACGTGGCTCGATGAGGACTCCGGACCTACGATAACTGCATCACTCCCCAATGGTTACGAAGCCATCTGGCATAACAGGTCAGATGGGAAAAGAGGAGGGGGGTGGCGCTTCTGTACAAAAATCAACTAGCTATTGAGAAGTTGTCGGGAGAAAACCTAGAAGGAGCAGATATTTTAATAGTCAAGGTCTGTCCCAGTTCCTCAAGCATAGCAATCTTGGTAGCTTACCGTCCACCTAATTGCCCTCCACGTTTCATGGATCTCCTCACCGAATGTGTCACCAATCTCTGCTCTAGATTCCAACAATTCCTGGTGGTAGGAGACTTCAACTACCACTGGGACCAACAACCCAGAGGGGCACAGGCGCAACAGCTAGAGGAAACACTGACCACCCTTGGGTTGACACAGCTAGTAACGACCCCTACCCAAGAGAGGGGACACACCTTAGACCTAGTTTGGGCAACCCTCCCGCTAGTGAACTTTGTAGATACAGCTCCCTGTGAGTGGTCAGATCACTATTTTATCAACCTCCTACTTCCCCTCGCTAGAGGCTATTTACGACCCCCACCCAATTGGAAACTGGTGCGAAGTTGGAACAAAATTGAGGGCCCCAGCTTAGAGAATACTCTCCGAGAAAACCCTCCTAGGAGGCCGGAGACAGCTGAAATTGAAGAGTGGACTGAATCCATCTCCAATCAGCTATCATCTGCCATTAATAAATTAGCCCCAGCTAAGAAAATTAAAACTGGAAACAAGGGCAAGGGCGCTCCTTGGTTCACGGAAGAGCTAAGGGTCCTTAAACGTACACTTCACCACCACGAAAGACTCTGGCGCAAACCCTATGAGCTGCAAGCCCTCGTAGATTACAGGGCTAAAGTCTCCGCCTATAAAAAAGCGCTTCTTAGTAGGAAAGCTGAATACTATGAACGCAGGATCCTGGAGGCAACGAACAAACAAAAAGAAACCTTTAAAATCCTTAAGGAACTGAGCCAAAAGCAGTCGCTGGATGCGCCGTCCAGCCAGGATCAATGTAATAAATTCCTATCCTACTTCTCCGACAAAGTACAAGATATCCTGACTGACATTGACAAATCCCCCTTCAAACAGGCCTTTAAAGAAGAGGCGGTGATACTGGGAAACAGGGCAGAACTGATCTCCTCCTTCCAAGCTCTTGACCTAGAGACCCTGCGACGCATTGCGTCCAGAATAAAATCAGGCTCACCCGCAGATCCTTGTCCACCTAGGATCTTTAAACTTGCACTCCCAGCAATTTAGGGAGAAATCCTCGCCATGATGAACCTCTCGCTGGAAACAGGGAAGGTCCCCAGGAATTTTAAGGAAGCAAGAGTAATCCCCCTACTCAAGAAGACAGGAGCTGACACTTCTAACATGAAAAACTACAGACCTATATCCCAACTCCCTTTTTTGGCCAAAGTCATGGAACAACATGTCCTGCAAACTCTATCCAGGTTCTTGGAGGACCACCAACTCCTTGGAGACAGGCAGGCAGGTTTTAAAGCTCACCCCAGTACCGAGCTGGTGATGTTGTCAGTACTCGATAAAATCAGGATTACAGCAGACAACAAGAAGCCATGTGTCCTAGTCCTCCTCGACCTGTCAGCAGCGTTCGACACGGTCAATCACTCCCTACTCCTGGAAAGAATCCGGGACATTGGTATTGGGGGCCAATCATACGATGGCTGACATCTTTCCTGACAGACCACACCCAAAAAATTCAGATGGGTGACTGGGTGTCAAAGAAGAGGTCCATTACCTGTGGAGTCCCACAAGGGTCGGCGCTGTCCCCACTCCTGTTCAACATATACCTCAGACGTTTAGTAATGGACCTGGCCCTGATGGACTGCCAGGTATTCAACTATGCGGACGATACGCAAATCATCCCACAAATAGATAATTCCCCACAAGCCCACACACGAGTGAAAGACTTACTACGTTTTGTGGTTAACTGGATGACAGCCAACTCCCTCAAGATCAACCCGGATAAAACCGAGGTTCTGGCTGTCACCAATGATAACAGCCTTTGGAACCCCCAATTCTGGCCACACGAGCTGGGAGACACTCCGTCTCCAGCTCCGGTGGTAAAAAGTTTGGGCATTAAAATAGACGCAAAACTCTCATTGGCCAATCAAGTCTCCACCGTATTCGGGACTTGTGTGGGCCTACTCAGGCAGTTAAGGAAACTCTCTCCCATTCTCTCCTTCTCAACCATGCGGACTGTGGTGGCCGCCTTGATCTTGGCCCGTCTTGACTATGGGAACTCACTGTACATTGGACTACCCGACTCATTGCTGGGCAAACTCCAGGTGGTGATGAACGATGCTGCTAGGCTAATCTTCAAGTTGCCAAGACGCACTCGAGCCTCATCTCTACTACAACAACTGCACTGGCTTCCTATCAAGCAGAGAGCTAAATTAAAAGGCCTCTGCATTACACATAAGGCCCTATATGGACAGGCACCCACATATATCAAGGAACGCCTGGCGAAATACGCTCCCTGCCGCACCCTAAGGTCCTCCACGGAGGGCCTGCTAAAATGCCCACGGTTCAACTACACCACTAAAGGTGGCCGAGCCTTCTCGGTCCTTATCCTGCAACTATGGAACAAGCTGCCTGGTCAGCTTTGCTCCGAAAGTGACCTCCTCCCGTTCAGGAAGAAACTGAAGACTCTATTACTCCCCCTGGTACTTTTGCTGATCTTCATGCAGCGCTTAGAGACCTGCAGGTATTAAGCGCTCTACAAACCTAAATTAACAATAACAAGAGTAGGAACACAATTGGGTGCGCTTCTTGATACTTATTTTAAAAGCTGTGTTACTTGGGTTAAGGTTCCAGAGGTCACTTGCTGATAATTGCTGTACGCATTCGTGAAAGAACCGACTGTGTGACCCACCAGGATTGCTGGAGCTGATATCTAACCATAACAAAGACTCGAGGGAACCAGCTCCGGCCTGCCTTAGCGTGTGGCACATTTTTAAATAAGCACCTGCACTTAGCATTTCGTAGTTTTTGAGGCCTAGCTCTAATCGAATCTGAGCTGCAGATGCAGTTTTTGGCAGCTGACGGACCTTTTTATAGATCTTGGTCACATGTTGGTTTAGTGTAGTACTGAGTTTACCTAGGGAAATTTCGAAGCCGTACGAATGCTGTGGCCAAACGGCTACACTGTCTCCCAACTACAAGCTTCACCTAACAGATTTCAAGTTCCTACCCCATCTCTACCGCACCACAACACACTTTCTCAACATCAGGCTCATTGCTGATGCGCAATGTTTGAGATGTGCATCTCCACAGGCCACCTCCATACACTTAGCGTGGGGATGCCCTGGCGTGACCGTGCTCTGGGATGAGACATTTTCCATTATACGCGCCCTTACTGGTCACGCTCTACCCTCCACCCCTCTGGTGGCCCTTTTGGGCTACGTAAATGATGCCCCTGCAGGCCATCACCGCCTTATTGCAATGCTACTTCTCTTGGCTAAACTCAAAGCGGCCATCCATTGGGGCCGACGACCTGCCCCCACTGTGTCCGCCTGGCTACGAGATGCGGCGTACTTCCAGGAGCAGCTGTCTAATTTCTGGGATTTGATGCCTTCACGCTCTCGCCCCAAAGATATCTGGGAGCCCTTTTCTTGCATACATGCAGCCTCGCAACAGGGCCCTGAACCTGAGAATATCCCTCTGCCCCATGCCTCACCACACTATATAAGACCTCTAGCACTTCACTTTAACTGCTGAGATGAGTCTCCCAGCTTCTTTACCATTGATCCAGCGTTTTTGGCCGAGGGATGCCAGTGCATTACTGGAGCTCTGGGTTCACACCAGCTTGGAGACACTCGTAAAGTAGGAATTGTTTTGATGCTGCTATGGCTATACACCATAATGGTACTGTGCTAATTCGCTCCCATTCCTCCTCCTCCTTCTGCCCACCTTCCCCCTGCTCCCCGAATGCCTCCCCCTTCCCATGTTCTGCAGTTGTGACACTTGTCATGTGTTTTTCATTATAAATGCCAATAAAAATAATTTAAAAAATCTATAAGTAAATTAATCACACATGCGTTTGCAGTATCTTCTACTCACTCTATCGTTCATATGGAAAACAAAAAACATGCCATCCATCAATCAATAGAGGGTCAAGACAGTGGATCGATCAAAGATGGGCCAAGATATGGCAAATTATGGATCAATCAAAGTTGATCCAAGATATGGCATATAGTGGAACATTCAGTGGTGAGCCAATGTATTATATAAAGTGGATCAATCAATTGTAAGTTAAGATATGGTTATAGTGATCGATCAATAATATGCCATAGTGAATCGATCAGTAGTGGGCCAAGATACGGCATATAGTGGATCAATCAATGGTGGGCCATGGTTTGACATATAGTGAGTGGATTTATCTGTGGGGAGCAAAGGTATGGCATATAGTGGATTGATCAATGGTTGGCCAAGATATGGCCTATAGTGAATCAAAAATAGATAGGCATAGTAAATCAGTCAGTGGTGTGCGGCCAAGGGATGGCATATAGTGGATCTATCAATTGTGGTCAAGATATTGAATATAATGGATTGATCAGTGGCGGACCAAGATGTTGCATATGCTGGATCTATCAGTGGTGGGCCAAGGTATGGCATATATTGCACCACCAGTGGTAGGTCAGGGCATGGCATTTAGTAGATTGATCAGTGGTTGGCCAAGGTATGGTATATAGTGGAACGATCAATTGTGGGCCAAGATATGGCATATAGTGGATCGATCAATTGGGGGGCAAGATAAGGCATATTGTGGATCGATCAATAGTAGGCCAAGATATGGCATATTGTGGATTGATCAACGGTGGTCCAAGCTATGGCCTATTGTGGCTCAATCAATGGTGAACCAAGATATGGCATATAGTAGTGATGTACGTAATCAAATGCACCTATATCTATAAATAGGACCCCCATTTCTGAATAACATACAGGATGAACCTCATTATGTGATATGACTGAAACTATTATCCATAAATTTTTTCTTTACATTAAAATTCACTCCTGGAAGAAACAGTTTTTCCTTTTTACCTCCATATTTCGTTTCAAAGTTCATGCTTGATATAAACTCTGGTCAAATGACTTAGCCACTAAATTGACACTATAGGACGTTTTCATGGTGGCAGCGGGAGAAGAGTCTTTAGGTACAACTGACCTGTTAGATATGGGTGTAACTATGCCCAATGTTTATTTGTAGGCAGGTGTGCTTATTAACATTACTTCAGTTGTCCTGGATTATCATACCAAATGTTTTTGTACTTGCCTGCAAAATAAAATAAACATACTTTAAAAAACATTTGCGGTATAAAGTTAGGTTGCCCTTCTCATAATGTACAGAAAATGTGTATTTTGATATAGTGATATACAAAATATAGCAGCCCTAAGTCAATGTTTGGGACAGAGAAAGATCTCTTTCAGTACACACAGTGATTATTCCTGTGTGTTGAGGGCTTTTTGTGACATATGTGCAGAGTGGGACGCCTGTCACCTCACATGACTGTAGAAGACTGACAGAGGTGGCAGCGATACCTACTTTAGTGAGCCTGGCAGCCCTTTTTACCTGTCACCTGTTAGGTATTGGGTCTTCCAGCATCTCTCATATTTTTCAGTTTGTCTTCCAGTCGCCTGCAAGTGCATTCTTCGCCCATGTATGTGGGATATAGATGACTTGTGTAAACATGTCTACAAGGCTAGTAGGTTTATATTTAGTATATGTGGATAATTTGGCCATGGCTACACTGGCTTCCATTTGCCTGAAACAAAGTCCAGTGGTACCTAAGATGGAGGAATAGAAAGGGCCCAGTTAGCATAGATGCATTGTACGAATTTTTCAGACATCCCTGGGTCCTTCAAAGTGGGCCAGATTGGAGAATGTTTGGGAAAGGAGACAGCGGGTCCCTTTGAAGTCACGGAGTTTCCCCAGCCTTTTCCTGGCCCTATGTCCTCTGGAAGGGCTACCTCCCACAGGATATCAGGAAGGTCAGTAAAACAGCCTGTGTGTCTTTTGTGCATTTCTGCAGGAAGGAGACACCCCTGCTCCACCAAGTCTGCCTGCAACTTATTTATAAAGATGGGACAGAAACTTACAGTCAGTGTGCCAAGATTTCCTAACCAGAAGCCTGGAGTCCCAAACAAGTTGAGCCCAGGAGAATCCTTAGAGTGTCAACGGTGGGTAATGACTGCTAACTCCCCTTAGCAAGCATAGAACACCATGCAAATGTGGCCGTAGAGGCTGCATTGACGCTGTGTCAAGGACAGGACTAATATCTGCTTAGGAGGGATGCTGGAGGTTCTTGTGCATGTGGGAGGAAAACGGTGCTGTTAAGGCAAGGGGCTTCAAAGGAGCCCACCTATACAACTTGACATCACCGCTGGGGTATTGGGAGAGACCTGCACCTGTGCTGTGAGTGAGGCTCAGAGTCCCAGATGTGCACCAGCACAGGCAACTTTACCACCACCTAAATTGAAAGGTTGCAAGGGCAACTCAGCAGATCAAGATCTTAAGGAAGATATCTAGCACCAGGAAGTATCCAGGCACTGGAAGAAGCCAAATGTCATTGTGGTTGAAAGAAATTATAAAGACATACAAGCACTGTGAAGAAACCCAAGCTGCAAGACCGTAAGCATGGCAACCTCGACACCGCTTCCTCTTCACCGATGTTGAGGCTGCTTCTTCTGACCTGATCAGCAGGAAGTGGAGCTCCAGGAGTGTGAATGTGTCTGGGCCAACATCCCCTCCACTCACCACCAGAATGGCATGACCCTTCGGACACCAGCACCAGCCGACGTGCCCTTCCTCCAACAAGCCACACAAACTTTGGTTGGCAGACATGTATTGTGACACTGTACCCAGACGAAGGGGAGAATGGAAGGAAACTATTGGGACTAACAAGAGACTGTAAAATGAAAATGAGCTGCAGGAGTTATCTCTAGTGTCACAGAGACTCCCCACCAACAGGGCAACAAGCCAATGTACATCTACTGCCAGAGACTGTCTCTGTGACCACAATGAATACTATTCCCATTAGTACTCATGAGAATTGCTCTCTGTGGATAATTCCTGTAATTTGTTAGCTATGTGAATAAGTACAAAGTTTCTTATTATCAACTTAAGTACAGTGATTTGTTAACTTCTGTTTGGTGGGTGTTGAGATCTGAATCTGTACCCCCAAACCACCTCCGTGAGTAAGCACTGGGCTGCTTGACCTTACTACCATGAGAGTCAAGTGGCAAAGGAGTGTGCTTGGTGATCAGTTTCAAGCCCAATAGTGGGGTTAAGCCCTGAGACACCAGTCGTATACACAGTTTCACACTAACTGAGTCCAGAAACCTCTGAAGACCACAAGACCCCAGAAAGATTTCCATATCTGCCATAATAAACAAGACTAGTATTAATAAATATTCAGCTTTACTTCAACAATACTCACCCAATACCTACCAGTCCCTTCCCACCCCCTTTACAGCTTGTGCCTGCTGGCTTACTTATCTTACATGGAATGAAGTCCACAAGGTAGTCCCACCACTGCCTCAGTGTGGAGTCGCCAAACATGTACACATTCTTCCCCCTCAGGCAGCTGCTGGCCTCCAGTTGGGTGCGGAATCTCTTGTTGGAGCACCAAAGAGAGGCCCAGGTGTCCTTATAATAGTATCCGGATGGATGTGTTATCTCCAGGCCGTGGGTGCAGGCCGGCAGCTTCTTTGCATCTGTTAGAGACACAGAATACAGATGTCAAATGTGAATTCTCAAAGCGAAAGTTATTTCTTGCTGTGATTCTAGCATCCTATGACTAGACATAAAATACTGTATGTCAAAGGGGGTGTGCCCTACACCAAGTATGTGTATGTGTTGTGACATGGGCTAAAGTGGAGAGGAAGATCTGTCTTCTGGCACTCAGCACAATGTCTTTCAGTACCTTTATTTTCAGAAGAAGATGAATATATAGGGTTAAGAACAGTCAGTCAATATTCCAAACCAGGATCAAGGTCATAAAATGACACTGTAGATTTCTGTAACCTCATCACCATGCTCCTATATTATGGTGCTGACCTGGGACCCCATTATAAACGATCAAAGAGGAGATTAGAACCTTTTCATGTCGTCTCTCAAAGTGGGGAGTGATGTTATGGGAAGCACATTAGGACCCAGAAACACTGATCCTTCCCATGTTCACAGCTGGGACATCAGGCATCAGGCATCCTCTGCTAAGTGCTGAACAGGAAGGGATGGGAGGAGAAGACCATTCTAGTGTAGGGCAGCTTCCCCTCAAGTGAAGGAACAAACCTTTGGCGAGGCCTCTATGATTAGAAAAGAATGCCAAATGTAGCGGTTTGAGTGCCATCTGTACCAGTGCACTTTGAACACAATAACATATGTATACAGTGGTGTGCACTTCATAGGCCCTGGCAGCAGACACAATGGACTTCCCTAAGTCTTTAAAACCAGTATGTGGTTTCAAGCATAACACCATTGTTATATCAGCGCCCCTACCTCAAACCTGAACCAAACTTCAATTCAGAAGGCCCTGGGTTTTCCTACATGGACATTGCACACCATGGTAATCTTTAATGCCAATTGGTGTACAGAAAATCAAATTATAATGGATGTGGAGACTGTTGCACATATCTGCCCATTAATTGCCCAATAGCTTCTAGTAATTAACATTTAAATACTAAGGCATGGAAACAGAGCCCAAATTGTAACTCTGATCTATATAAAAAGGCAGTTTGTTAATTTATAAGACAAAAATGTTTGAATCCACTTCATACAAGAAGTAGTGTGCACATTTTACATAATACATAAAAAATACAAATAATTCAAAACCTCTGGAAAAACAAAAGAATTCTTTCTTATATTTTTGGTTGTATTAGATACACAAAACGAATTACTAAATCTTTGTTCTTAGTTTTTAATAAATATTTAACAGTTACAGCAAATGTAAAAATTGTTGAAAGTGTTTCGGCCAGATATGTTTAGAGCAATGCCTTCTTCAGGATTAAATTGTTTTGGCTTCATCATTTTTTCTATGTCCATTGTATTACTGCATCTCCCATAGTGACCATTAAATACCCTTCGTAGAATATGTTGCTTTCAGTGTACTTTCAATGTTTAATTGTTGTGTGGTTGAATGTTTGTTTTGTTTTTCTTCTTCATAATGATGGTACTAGAAGCATCTTGTATAATTATCATTACCATCTATTATTCCTGCCAGGCATTGTCCATTAATTTTCTGAAAATTGTGTTCTTTAATTTTGCAATTTGTATTTTGGTTTTACATAAATCTTTGTGAGTTACTTCTTAGTAACGGCGTGTCCTGACTGTGTGTGTGTGTGTGTGTGGTGGTAATGACTTGGAAACTGTGAATGACACGAATCACCGCCCCACTTTACACTGCAAATGACATGATGGAACCGACAGGGTCTTAGCTTAGTTAAACAAAATTGCAAAGAGCAAACACACTTGTGGGAACTAAACAAACATTTCTTTACAAGTTATAATCTAGATGTGTCAAATCTGCATCCATTCATGAAATAAATGAAGCCATTTTCAGTACACATTGAAAATCGAGCAAAAAAGGTGCTAATTTTCAGTGTTGCGCTTTATCAGCTTTTCCCGTTTTAGTCTGATGAACTGTACATTTTCACAGCTCTTCCCACCTCATGCATGTCCTCCCTATCTGTCAGTAAACATTGAAAAACATGCCTTGGCGTGAGTGTGGATTAGAAGCTAACGTCAGTCCTTGTAATATTTTAATGCGTCTCCCATATTAGAGCAAGCAAGCTTCATCCTCTTCATGTCAATGTAGCCATGGGTGATGTCAGGGAGTGATGTACTTTAAATGTTTGTTACATGCTAATGTCATTTAAAGCACACTGCTACCTGTATACTGGCTTAAATACATATGATAGTACATAGGAACAACAAGATGGAACCTGTAACAGACATGATCACAGTCAGACTTCTACAAGACCGATGGGTCTGCCACCAAATTTACTCTCCAGAGGAGACGTCATCTAAGCACAATAGGAGGGAGGGAAGTCAGGTTGACAATTTATCAGGATCCAGAGTGGAAATCAGGAAATTGGTTGGAGGAAGGTGGGGAGAAGTTTGGAAGCATGGAGCAGTTTCAGCTTTAGGAGAGCATGGCAGGTTAGCCTGAAAGGTGACTTCAGAGCAGTACCTGTTACCAGTTTTCATTAAAGACCATGTGCGAAGCAGTCCGACAAAGGCCTTGTGTCGTGATTTTCAGATTTTTGGGTGCACATATGGAGAAGGACTGAGCCAATGTTGCTGTTTTTTTAGGCTTAGGTTCTCAGAGCTCATAGTTTCAATGTTACACAGATGCCAGTGCCCTCCATAGCACCTGGGGATTCCTGATAGGTACCTGGAGACTCAGAGCAGAGTATTCTGTGTCCAAAGCAAGCTGCTTTAAAGATGCATCTGGTACCAATGGAAATCAAATGTGAGGAGTTGAGAACAGAGTGATGTGGACAAAACGCAGTATCAGGACTTGAAGTGGCAGCAGCATGAAGGGCATTTTAAGGTAGAAGGCAGACCTTGTGTAATACAAAGAGAAGAAAATGTTGACATTTTCTAGTGTTTGGATTCTCAACTTGAAACTTTCCTTGGAGACCATGTTGCTATTCTTGGTCATGTCACTGACGTGGCATTGTGTTTGAAGGTTCTCCCAAGATTTAGCAGCTTCAGTATTAAGCGGAAACACTATGGGGAGGACAGGGAGGTTGCAGGTTGCAGAGAAAATTAACATAAATACAGTTGTTTGTAATTTCAGCCTTAAATGGTGCTCTACCATCCATTTCTGTAACTTTGTCATGATTTGTGAGAACCAAAGCATGTCTTACTCAGATGAGAGGGGGTTGGGGGGGAGGGGGTGCCCCAGACTTCAGGGTAACTACGGGAGGGCTGCAGACCAGTCCTGAAGAAAAAGATATATGATCTTCTAGGTGGAGCCAAAAAAAACCTCTATATATTTTATATACAATTGGTAACGAAAGGTCATGCAGACAACTGTGCACTGAAGTCAGAACTAAAGGAGTATTTTGTTTGCTCATTGGCATTTAAATATGCAACATTTTAGAAGGGAAAAAGAAGAAAGATATGTGGAAAATATCAATATTTCTGACTACAAGAAAACAATGACCTACATGAAGATCTCAAAGTCTTGCATAAAGACTCTCACATGGGGAAATGTTTCGTTTACACAAACCATTAAGGGGGATATCCGGGAGGGTTTTATACAAAGAACAAGAGGAGAGACTCTTAAGTTGATCATGGTGGGCGTAGACAAAATCAAGGAGGGGTCAGTGGAATGAAGGAGCGGACTATAGCCCCTCCTGAGGTAGTTTACAGTGGCCTCTTTTTTGTCATTTGTATTCTTGAGGGCCCTGACCCTTTGAAGCAGCACATACTGTGCCTTATAATGGACCCATTCCACCTCCAGCAGCCATCACTTTAGAATGCTCCTCAGTTTAGAAGAGAATTAATAAAAACTTGGTAGCTGATGGTGCAACAGCATGTGCAGGACTCACACTTACCTAAGGCATGTTCTCTGGGAAGTACCTGAAGAGCTGAGATAGGCCCAGGAATCATCTGTTTAGTTACGTTCCTGTGGGTACAAGAAGTAGACATCACTGACAGGTGTCTTTGAACACTTAGGCCGAAGTCAGACTACTACTCAAAAAATGCTACGCCGTCCCTAGCAAACTCAGAACCTACCGGCCAGTCTTCCTGCTCCCATTCCCAGCAAAGGTACTGGAAAAGATCATTAACAATCAACTCATGACACACCTGGAGCAGAACCAGCTGCTCCACACCTCCCAATCTGCTTCCATTGCAATCACAGCACCAAAACCGCCCTGATTGCAGCCACCAACGACATCCAAACACTGCTCGAATGGAGGAGAAACAGCAGCTTTGATCCTCCTTGACTTCTCGGCAGCCTTCGACACTGTATCCCACCACACGCTGATCGAAAGACCCCACCACATCGACATCCAAGGGGACGCACTGAGATGGATCACACCCTTCCTCGTCGGAAGAACCAAGAGGTTCCGACTCCCACCTTACACCTCTGAACCCAAGGAGATCGTCTGATCTCACGGTCTCAACATAATTTCCCATGCAGACAACACCCAACTCATCCTCTCACTCACCAACGGCCCCACCACCACCAGAACCAACTTCCACAGATGCATGACAAATGTTGCTGACCACTTGTGCAATGGTTCTGATTAATTTAACTCTACACTTCCTCTCAGTCATACAGCGATGCCAATGTCCATGAGTTTTAATCAGACGGACACATATGGTGTGTGACAAAGTCTAGAACTTGGACTTGATGTTATCAGCTGTACCCTCTGTGGAAATTTGGTGTACTTTATGCTTGTGTCTGAGTATAATGTCTATTGAAAACATGACGTCACCCAAATGTGTGGTTAAAGGCTACCATTTGTGCTGCTAATGCATTTAGAGGGTCTGTTGTCACTGATATGTAAAACTGATTTTACATCTTCGCAGTAGTTAGAGTCCTTACCTACCTTGCAATGGAACAGTCCTATTTCATTTTTCATCATGCCTCATACAACTTTTATATACAGATCTGTGCTTCCTACTGAGTCTTCTCTGCATGGTCCTTGTTTGGACAGGTATCTCTGTGCATTTTGTAAGTATCCTACTCCCTTGCTAGGCTTCTGGATGCCTACCACATTTGTTTTTAACAAGCAAAAATTGCTGTTGTTTTACATACTGATGTCTAGACTATGTGTTGGAAATGGCCCTTTTTGCAGGGTTATCCCCAAACTTTTTGCTTTTTCCTCCTATTTTTCCCTGACCTGTTTGTGTTGGTTCTAGGACTCTGGGCACTTTACCACTGCTAATCAGTGCTAAAGTGCATATGCTCTCTGTGTAAATTGTGTTATGGATGGGTGTTTCCATGATTGGTTATTTGATTTACCTGTTAGCCCCTAGTAAAGTGCACTGCGTGTGCCAGGGCTGGTGAATCAAATGCTACTCGGGGCCTGCAGCACTCGTTGTGCCACCCCCGTGAGTAGCCCTGAAAACGGTAACTCAGACCTGCCATTGCAGAAGTCTGCGCGCAGTTTGTAACTGCCATGTCGACTTGGCCAGTGCACACACTGGCCGTTCCCTAACCTTCCCTTTTCTTACATGTCAGACACCCCTCAGTTAGGCCCAAGGTACCCCTGTGGGCAGGGTGCAGTGTGTGTGAAAGGTGGGACATGCCCTGGTGTGTGTGGCATGTCCTGATAGTGAATTAAAGCCAATTTCGTTTTTCACTATTGCAAGGCTACCAGTTCCCCATAGGATAGAATGGGAGGTTTGTTTATAACATCTTATAAACATAACTGGCCTAGGGAATTCGGTAAGAAAATAGAATTTAGTATGCCTGAACTCAGAATCTAAAGATGCATCTTTTAGTGAAGGTGATTTTTACATTCTGTGTTTGAAAATACCACTTTTAGAAAGTAGGTATTTTCTTGCTCAGTCATCCTGTGTGCCTCTGCTGGAATGTGGATTGCCTGTCTGGGTTTTGGATGACAGAAGGCTGGGGGAGCAGGAGGGGCGCCAGATGGTCTTGGTAGGTCAGAAAAGGGCTGAAGAGACCTGGGTTACGATGGGGGAAAGGGGAGGAGATTTCCTTGCACCTCAAAGGGCCTGCTCTGCCTCTGACAAATACCGTCTCCACCTCCTGCCAGGAATTCACACCAGAGAAGGCAGAACTGGTCCTGACCGGGCACAGGCCCTCTCTGCCTAAGAGATCAAAGGATTTTTGGACATAAATGCTGGGTCCCAGACCCCTGAACTTTAGAACTCAACTGGACAAGAAGACTGCCAAGAAGAAGAGCCGGAGAAGCTGCGAAAAGGAACGACTGCTTTGCTGGGTTGACCTGCAGTGGCTGCTTCTGTCTTGGGCAGTGAAAGGCCTGGACTGGACTTTCTGCAACCTAATTTGTGAGTCTCTCCAAGGGCTTGAGGTAGAGCTTGCCCCCTGTTCACGAAGTCTCAGGAACAGCAAAGACTTCAAGTTCTTCGACCCGCAGCACTGGGGACTGTGTGTTTTGTGTTGCCACCCGAAGAACACCAACTTGACGACGTCTACGACGCCACTGCCGACGCCGTGTCCTGAAGGCACTGCAGAGGGCACCGCAACCCTGGTCTCACCGACGACGCCTGTTGACGCCGCCACCGAGCCGCTGCTTCACCGCGACCTGTGGGCACCGCACTCCGCACCGCCTGGCTTCAAGCTTGCACCGCAACCTGTGGGCACCGCACTCCGCACCGCCTCGCGCCGAAGCTTTGGCACCGCAGAGGACACCGCCGCAATGCCGCACCGCGACCCTGGTCTCACAGACGACGCCTGTTGATGCCGCCACCGAGCCGCTGCTCGCACTGCGACCTGTGGGCACTGCTCTCCGCACCGCCTTGCTTCACGAGGACGCCTTGGCCTGCCTGACGCCGCCAGTTCCCGCCGAGATCGACGCTGCTGCTTGCACCGTGGTTCGGGGGCACCGCTCGTAAGTTACACGACGCACCGCCCTCATCCCACACCGCAGCCTTGGCCTGCCGGCGCCATCGACTCCAGTTCGTCAGCCGACGACAGCGCTTCAGCAATGACGACGCCGCTGCTTGCACCGTGACCTGCCAGCACCGTGACGAGCACCGCCGTCATCTCGCACCGCGACCCTGGTCTCACCGACGACGCCATCTGACGCCGCCACCGAGCCACTGCTCGCAAGGGACCTGAGGGCACTGCACCGCTGCACTTCGCACCGCAGCACCCGACGCCTGCCGACGCCAGCGCTCCTGACTCCATCAGAGAGGAGATCGGCCTGCAACGCGTGTGACTTCGAGGGCCCCGACGACTCCTGCACCGACCTCCGGAACCGACGCCTGCGGACGCCGTGTTTTCGGAAGCTCAACGAGAGGTCATCGACGCTCTGCATTTCTAAAAGGTACTGTTTGCGGGTCTTCCCGACACCGTAGCTGGCCCGCGACGCCGCGGTCAGCCAGAACTGTTTGGATTTGTTTGCTCACGGCGCCGTGATAGCCCCGGACGGAACTATCGACATCAAGGAACTGTGTTTCAAGTGTATTTTGATAATTGAAGATTTTTGAGTACTGTATTGTGGATTTTTATCGTTTTTGGTCTTGTCTTAAGTATATAAAAATATTGGATATTTTCTAAACTGGTGTGGTGTCCTTTTGTAGTGCTTACACTGTATTACTATGGTTATGTGCAAATGCTTTACACACTGCCTCTAAGATAAGCCTGGCTGCTCGTGCCAAGCTACCAAGGGGGTGAGTAGGGGTTATTTTAGATGTGTAACTCCCTTATCCTGACTAGAGTGGTGGTTTTTGCCTGGCTTTGGCCCACGCCCAAGCCTACCAAAAATCCCATTTCTAACACTATGTGATTGTAAGTTGTTTTAACTTTGATGTGAAGTATGTACAGGATGTGACAAAATATATTATTTGCAAAAACGATGATATAATTTTAATTCATACATGAGTTTAGTTATAATCAAAACAATATTTTTGAAAATAACTTACAACTCAGTCAGATTCTCAGAAAATAAGGGAACTTGGATGAGAAAATTACTATTAGCCAACAGTTATTAGAGTGCTTTTCCAGTCCATGAATAGATGGGAAATGTTTGGCCATCAGGTTGATAAGGAAAATAGTCCAGACGGTCCGATTAGATCACTATTTTCATCTCTTGGTGGTAGGTTCTTTGGTGCTGTCCTCAACTGGACCAGATGAACAACCACTCTTAAGGGCCACTGAAGCAGCCTAACAGTCAGGGGATTGGAGGGTGGGATGTGACGGAAGGCTCCAGAGGCACTGGTGTCCCACGTACCATAGAGCTACTACCTGTAGATGTTTCTGGAAAGACGCGGGCAGCAGATGGTACCCGACTACTGGAAGTGGCAGCAAAATCACACACTGCTGCAGTTAGTGTTCTTAAGCCATCCTGACCCGTCCTAGAATTAAGAGTTAGGGTAACCCTCCAGGAGATTATTTTGGACCCTCTAGATCTCTATCTGTGCCCTCAGGAGATCATTCTGGGACTTTAGGAGGTCAATAGTCTTCCCTAGCTGATCCTCCAGCCTCTTAGCGGTGCCCATCATGACTCTATTTATAATGTTCACATTGGTGACAAGCCTTCCTCCCCACAGCAGGTCCTGCCACAGCCCTTTCCAAACCGGCCAGTGACCTTGGCCGGGTGGCCACAGGTGTAGTATGCCCTGGCTGCTCAGAACCCATGGAGGGTGCAGTCCTTAAGAGGTTTTTTTCTGCTGCCACCGAGAACCATGTTCAGAGTGTAAGTGAGAGAATTAAACCTGGTTACCTGGAACTCGCTGACGATTTCCCATGTTTTGAGATTTGTTAATAAGCTAACTGTGGATAGCAAAATCCCAAGGGTGTCTAAATTGTGTTGGGAAGAAATTTGTGGTAGTGAACGAAGGTTGGCAAGGGATGCACAAAAGAGGATAAAGGATTTAGAAAAAATGCATTCCCATTGGGGTACAATCAAAAACTGGTCCCCCTTTCCCCGCAAACTAGCTTTGAGAGATTCTATGAAAAAGATTGACGGCTCTCTGGACCTGGCCTACCTGAGGAAGAAGCCTTCCATCAGCTTCTTGTTGAATACTCTTGGTCAGGACACTTTTTTACCCTACTGGGCTCAGATGCCCGACCCTAGATTACGCAATGAAATTTTAAAAGTGAGAATAGGGTGTAATCCAGTTTTCCCGTCCTGGAAATGGGGCAGCGATGTTCGGGATTATAATGGATTCTGCACTTGCCCCCTGAATGCAAAATGCTCTTTGTCTCATGTACTTGTGGATTGAATTTTTTATATTTCTGCTCCTTTCAAGTTTTAAACCGCTTAACCGCGGCAGCAATTCCGCCGCGGTGCGGCGGTTTAGCGGAGTGGGCGGGGCCGCGTCGGCCAACGGACGTGCGCAGCACTACAGAGGTAGTGCTCGCGACGGCCGTTGGCCGACAGAAGCACGCAACGGGTTAAGACCATTGTTTTTAAAATACGAAACACTTCAAAGGTTGGAGGTGATAGAGTTGTCTGAAATGCGTTATTTCGATGTGGCCATTGGAATTGTACATTTTATACTCGCTGTCAAAATGAATTTTAAGAATGGGTTTGAATAGGATGTGCTGCTAAGGGGGATCGGGGGTTCCAGGTGTTTTTATATTGTACAGCTGTCTTACTGTTGTAGTATGTTTTATGGACAATTGTCCAAATAAACTTTGTTTTAACCTAACCTAACCTTGCTGAACAGAAGATGTTATGGCTGTGGTTGTCACAGGAGCCAGTGGGTTCTGGGGCCACTGATGAAGGCTAAGGGGACAGGACTCTGCTGGAAGTTCTTCATCTAGGGAGAGGCCTAGGGTGTAGGCCACCCAACCCTGATGAGCCAGGCTGGCATCAGGATCTTCGTTGGCAGGAGCACTGCTCCCACTGAAACCTTGGGATCAGTGGAAAGTGAAGTCGGGGCCGATGCCTGATCTTGCTGCATCACCTCGAAGAAAATATAACAAAATAGTCATGTGACTTTCTGGAAGTGATTGCTGTTATTATATACATTTCAGTGATTTGGCATTCAACATTTTCGTTTATTGATGTTTGTACGGTCAGGCAGTCCATCATTAATATTCATCACCCTACTGATGTCATTGAGGGGCCTAATTTTGATTTTAAGTCAAATACTTAAGATATATTGATTGGCCTGTTGATACTGAGTGACGTGAAGGCATTTGGCCCAGCAGGCCTCAGCCGTGGCGCCTCGGGTGTCTGGTTCTCCTGTATTATGGTCCATCCTACTATGTGTTAGCAAAACTGTGCCAAGTGCAACCCCTCGAGCACTCGACTGGCAATGTTAGTAATGGCGATCAGCCATAGGCGTCTCTGGGAGGTTAGTGTGAGCATACAGCACACGCAGAGCAGATCACAACATACAGTGTGGAGTGCATTCCAAAAATTGAGTAGCAACATTTTTCAGCAAAAAAAGGAATTGATGTTAATTAAACAAGTACATGCAAATAACACAGTATTTCAGATAGGTAGGTGTAAGGCAAAGGCATCTAGGGTTGGTGGTTCCCTGTTACTCAGCCCACCCCCGTTTGTAGTGTTGGGTCTTTTAGAAAGATACACACTGCAGCTGATGCACTGACACTCAGTTCTTATATAGTATCTGAGACTGTAGTTTTGCTGCAGACTCTCCATCTGTCTATGGCCATCAGCAGTCATCGGTGTCCCTTCCACTTCCACGGTATGATGTGCCACAGTTGAGTGAGACAGCTGAGTGACTTCTATAACCACCACTCTACTTCCAGTTCAGTGGAGATGGATGTGGGTTGGTTTTTGAAAATAAAACTGAGGAGTCCTGGCACTTTTCATGCTCCAGCGTACTCACGGTTATGGTTGCCTCATTAGTGTGTACTTAGGCAACAAGATGCATCAGTGTCACCGTGAAACCACAATTCCATTCCTTGACTTTGGTCTTACATATCATTCATGTGTATTAGTTCAGTACACTAAATAAAATAGTAAAAACAGACTACCAGAATGCAGGAATATGTTAAAATCTAGTTCCAGAACTGGAACATTTTGTCCCAGTGGCATGTATTCGTCTTGCCACCCTACTACTCCTGGGTATTTTTAATATAGCATTGTAGTGGTTCCAGAAAGTAAGTTTGTGCTGTCTGAATATCAGATTGGGTGCACCTTACAGTGGGACGAGCAACTAGATAGATGTTGCTGTTACATAGGGAAGGGTATGATTTTTAGTGAAATTATGATGTCCCACGTGTTTGTTTGGGTTTCCAATATGAGTTGTGTTAAGGAGAACGAGTGAGCATATCATTGATTGCCATTACGTAGGGAATGTAGTGAGTTGTGACGTACATCAGGTAGCATACTTGTGTAAATAGGTTGTCATTATTGCAGAGATTTGCGTTGCCAATGTGCGGGGAAGGTGAATTTGTTAGTTGTACAGAGCTTGTGTTTGTACTTACCAGTCTCTACTTCACCTGCAATCCCCACAATACTTTCAGGGCAGTTTATGAACAACATGTTCTCCTCCCATGGCATGAGTTTGAAGAGTTGCCACACCAGTTGCCAGGCCCTCTTGGTGTGCCATGAAACAAAGGGAATGGGCTCTCCCCCACAGGTTGTTCCACTGCTGGCGGATGTCCAACTGTGAGCGTCTGATGTTGGAGACCGCATTCACCTTATCCACGATTCCGGCCCATGTTTTCCTTCTCTGGCTCATGGTTGTTATCTGGACCCGTGCTCCATAGAACTGGGGCTCAACCCTAGTTATCTCATCCACAATCATGAATATCTCATTTTCTGAGAATCTGACATGTTTTCTTCCAGCCATCTTTATAATTTTGTAGTGAAAAGCTTTACTGCTGCTTCGTGTTGTGAGTGGTGAATGGTTTGTGCTGCTTGAAGAGTGTATTTTGTAGTGTGAGCTGCAGGTGTGGTTGCTGAGTTCATTTTGGGCAGGTGTGTGTTGATGAAGCATCTGTCAACATTGACGCACACTTCCGCCATTGGAAAGCCCATCCACCATTTCTGTCCTCCGTTGTGAGGTTCCCTCTGTCCCACCCCGACGAGGACAATTCTAATTATGAAGGATGGATGTCTGTCATACCAGTGTTGATGGAGTGCTTTCTGACGATGGAGAACAGAGGGGATTGAGGACTGAGGACTGAAGGACAGCTGACGGTCCGCCCTCCGTCATGACAGATGGTGGTCCATCAGCCCAAACCCTAAATACGAGAAACAGCTGCCGCTGGTCTGACGAACAGATCAGTTTCGTTCTATGAAGGGTTCCCCCAAGTAGTTATTTAGCGGCTCAGGATCATGGGATAACAAAACAATGGATACTCAAAGAACCTGCTAGCCGATTAATTTTCAATGAATCAATTAGTTTAGTCATTATTAACCCACTATTATTTCAAAAAGATTTGTTTTATGTCATTGATTGTTAAATGTTCATCAAAATTCATTGCAATAAAATAAATAAAACTGCATTGCTGCATACATTCAACGTGATTGCTTCGTATATATGTCCAATTTTACATTAAAAGTGCAATACTCCATAGTAATAATTTTATCAGTCTCTAGACAGAAGAAACCACAAACCCCCAACCATTCATACCAATCATTCAATAATACATACTCCACATACTAATCACTACTCCACGGAAGTTCTCATCAAGACACAGAGAGGCAACCCAGCTTCGGTCTTCCATCAAATGTGTCTTGGCCAAGGGAGTAAATACATGGTCAACACATGTTTTAGTGGTCTTAATCATTCGTAGCCACCTTCCTCAGGACCTCTTCTACAGTGAGTAGTGATTAGCATATGCCTCAGGTGATACTACTGTCCACGTGTAAAATATTTCACCTGTCTTCAGGGTTTTCTGAGTGCAAGGATCACTGCCTGAAGACCTCTGTTGTTCATTATAAATAACTACAGCCTAACACAAATTGCAGTATAAATGATTTATCCTGTGCAAGAGTTCTGTAAGCGCTAGAATTGTGTTTGGGATCATATCTCAGCCGAAGAAGCTGCCAGGACCCTATATTTTTGTTGTGTTTAATTTTAAATTTCATGTTGTACATAAACTCAAAGTATATGTATAAGTAGTAGCTTTGACTGGAGATTGCATTGTCATTTTGAATTTATGTGTCACTTCGCATCCCTGAGGAGGCCACGTAGCACTCAGCGTGTTCCTGGGCACCCTTGTAAGAGTGTAGAGTTGATTAAGTGTGGTTGTAGTATTTCCTCCAAGGGACACATTGGGTGAGATTTGAAGACATGCTGTGGGGAAATCGGTGTTGAATACTATCATGAAGTGTTGCAAAGAAATGTGAAAACATACGCAGTCAGCATGCAGACCCTATCTATTTTTTGAGTGGTCTGTTTCATAACTTAATTATGTGCCTGGGAGCAGCCAGCTTTTTTTCTGAAACTCAAGTTGCTTGTGCATTTAGCCTTATTCAAGCAGTTATGACCTTACATGTGTGTAAGCACTATACTATACCGCTCCTTAATTCAAAGGCTATCGCTACCTCCCTAAGTAAGCCTTGTCTACTCGCTCCTTAATTCAAAGGCTATCGCTACCTCCCTAAGTAAGCCTTGTCTACTCGCTCCTTAATTCAAAGGCTATCACTACCTCCCTAAGTAAGCCTTGTCTACTCGCTCCTTAATTCAAAGGCTATCGCTACCTCCCTAAGTAAGCCTTGTCTACTCGCTCCTTAATTCAAAGGCTATCGCTACCTCCCTAAGTAAGCCTTGTCTACTCGCTCCTTAATTCAAAGGCTATCGCTACCTCCCTAAGTAAGCCTTGGCTACTCGACCAAGTTACTGTCATTCATATCACCACAGTCTTCCTTACTGCGTGCTGTGACAAATTCATGGAAATTGTAGGGGCAATCGCTATCTCTTGCAAATCCTAAGTCTATTTGTTATGGACATCCAGCGCATGTTATGTTGTGTTTTCTGAAGAAGCTTGCCACTTGTTCAGCTAAAACAGACTTCCCTTACAAGTAATAGGAGAGTGATTGAAGAAACCATACTTATGAAAGAAGGCATCTTCCTGTAAAGTCGTGATGTTCCGGATTCCTCCTGTGCTCTGATAAACGTAGGCACTGCATGGAAGCTGCTTGGGCCTCTCGCAGACCCACTTCTCTCCAGTCCTGGGGTCTCGGTATTCACACACAGGCTTGTTCAAGATTTCAATGTTGCACTCAGTGGTCTCCATGGTTCCGTTCTTTTGAAAATATCCGATAAAGTAGATTTTATCTGGACGGGAATCCCTTAGTCCCTTGAGGATATGAACGGCCTCGCTGGAGTGTATGAGCCGGATGGATATTTCCACCTTCCCTGGCCACAGAAGCTGGAAGGATACGGTGTATGTTCCATTCTGGTGGTCCCTCACAGACCCCGTCACTCCAGCCTTCAGCAGTGGAGAGTGGAGCTTCGCCTGGAGGAAGTCTCCACCATATGTCTTTGATCTCTGCTGGTGGTCTCTGGCTGTGACGGACACCTCCAGGGTCTCTCCCACAGAATAGCTGGGCTTCCGGTGCAGAATTCGGAAGTGGGAGTTCTGTGGACTGGTGGATGAGCTGAATGTCAGAGTCCCCAGGGGCTGCGGCCACTCGATGAGTGCTTTAAGCAGCTTATCTTCTTCAGTCTCAGAGGATGGAGGTGAATGGTCGTCTGTGGTGGGAACCAGAATCTTAGGAATCGGTTCTTGAAAATAATTCAATGTCCATTTCCAAATGGGGCTCACCTGTGGGGAGACAAGGGATAGAAATAACTGGATAATCACACAGCATGGAGTAATTGGTTATTAGTATGATCATTTTACATCAGGACCCTTTTTGTAGTGGTTTTTGGAGCTTGGCAGTCAACCTGAAAGTTAATGGTAGTTCCACTTGCAGTTCACCCCGGGTGTGTCTGACCTAGGGAAGGATTGATGACCCAAGCTGTGGATAGTAGTGAAAGTGAGGGTGGTGATGCCTGTTTCCAGGGGAGTTTGTAAGGGTTCCCCACTCTGATTGTAAGTATGTTAGGAGAGTGTGCTCCCATCATGCTCAGCATCAACGTGGTGCAAGAGTATTGGATACGGACCTGACTGGGACTCTTTAATAAGAGAGAAGGCTTATTCCTGACAATGCACAATGCCAAAACACACCTTTGTAGCAATAAACATTTTAAACCATGCATTGTACCCAATCACTCCTGAATTCAGTATCCTGGGGAGAGAACGCTAGGTGAGAGCATGGAAATAGCTATACACTAACCCTCAGTGACCCAATTATTTACAGTTCTCTACTCAAGCCCAAACATCTAGGTCTTTGGCAAGCATGTAGAACGCTTGAAGAAGGTGATGTGTCCTAGAAGGCTGAGGCAGATTGGTCTGAGACCATGCAAAGGTATATGAAGTAAATGAAAGTGTGCGTGTACCCCTCGGCCTGCCCCCTGATATGACCGAAGTCTTGGTCCTGTCCAGTGATTTGTAATGGTGCACCAAGGGTGCTTTCTTGTTTTTTAGACAGTCGACAACCTCCCCTGTCGTGGTTTTAGCATGTATTTTTTTTAACACATATTTTTTATTGAGTTTTGCCAATCATTTATACATATTAGAAGGCACCAATGACATTTTTGATTTTCTCACAGTCGGATGAGGGAGTATATATGTTGTTCTTAACGTCCCATACATAGTATTTCATTACATTACATTTCCTAGATATGCAGCATTTGTAACACTAACAGTAATGGAATTACATATCAGACACAGCATATCAAGCATTATCAGCGTGTTAATTACCATTATTGAAACTACCCATCCCCACCCCCAAATACTAACCCTATTAACAAGGAACTTAAGAAACTCTGCGGCTGTGTTGTAAATACCCCATCTCAGGTAGATAATACTACGGGGTAGTCATGTCCGATATAGGTGGGAAGGACAGGAGAGGAAGGGGGGCACAAGGGAGGCGGAGGCGGGGGGGGGGAGAGGGTAGGAGAGGGAGGGACCAGGGGGGGACGGCGGCCACCTCGAAAACTACGCAGGACGCAGCATCAATAATCAGTGATCATCCAAGTGGACCTCCAGTGTGCCCCGGAACCCTCTAACCCCCCCTCCGTAGTTGCTTTGAACTGTTCCACCAAATACGCCCAGTCCAGGGAGATGGGTCGTTTTTGCAGCCCTCTATATTCTTCACGATGAAGCGCTTCCGTCTCCGCTACGGTCCATCTAAGAACTTCCTCCCTCCATTTACCCTCGCTTGGCGCCGTGCGCGATTTCCAGCGCTGAGTAATCAATTCTTTGGCAAGCCTGAAGGCTAATCACGCAAAGCAGCGCAGTAGCTTTGCCTTCTTGGGGAGAGGAAAGAGGCCCAGAAGGCATGCATCTATAGTATTCCAAGGGGAGTGTTCCGTTAAGATTGAAAGGCTCTGCGTAACCTCCGACC
This sequence comes from Calotriton arnoldi, assembly GCA_963921515.1. Taxonomy (NCBI): domain Eukaryota; kingdom Metazoa; phylum Chordata; class Amphibia; order Caudata; family Salamandridae; genus Calotriton; species Calotriton arnoldi. Next base: position 661,652 of record CAWUFW010007292.1, on the reverse strand, counting down.
AATACCCTCCCAATACAGGACAGGACCACAACATGTGAATAAAATCAGCATCATGGTTTGGACATCTTGGACAGCCAGAAGAGGCAGCAGGAAACATCCTCTGGATGGCCCTCGGGGTGAGATATGCCCTATGCAGTATGAATAATTGTATTGTTTTTAGGCGGAAATTTCGGGAGACCCGTCGAGGGTGCTCTACCATCAAGGCCCATTCTCTATCATCCAATTCCCTTACTAGGAACGTTTCCCATTTTTGTCAGAGAGTCAGTAGTGGAGTGCCCAAATGTACCCGGAGCCCCTGGTAGAGCCATCGTACAAGGTGGCGGCCATGCCCCATTATATGAACCGACTTCAACAAATGGAAGTTGGGAGGTTCTTTCTGATCCACCAACCAGTATTTCCGGATGTAGTGCAAAAGTGCTTCATGTGTGAGGAAGAGGGTTGCTGGGACTGCATTAGTATGTACAAAATCCTCATGAGACATCAAGCTGCCATCTAAGAATAAATCTCCGACCGTCTCCGTGCCATTCTGGGTCCAACTCTGTAATCGAGCACTAGATAAAATCCCTCGCCTAGTGGGCAGGCCACAAAGCGGGATATTAGGGGCATATGGGAAAGGTATTTTTGCATATTTGTGCGCTTGCTTCCAGTAATGCATTGCCACATGTAAGAGAAAGGGGGGATCTCTCAATGGCTTTAGCATGTAAAGAGGTGGCAGCGCACATGTTTTGTGAATAAGCATTTGTGACCAAACCTTTTTATCTATGCCACTGAAGTCGAGGCCGCTGCCCGGTCTTGTAAAATTGTGCTTTTATGCACTGTATGTATGTGGTCTGCGTGGAACATGCATTGTGCGTATGAGTTAACCAGAGTAATTGAAGCCTTCAGGTTTCAGTTCGGAAGCCCCTGACCTGTTCCTGTGCAGAAGAAGGAAGTGAGGTTGTTTTTCCCAGACAATGTAAGTGTATTACACACATCCCTAAAGCGGGAGGGAGCAGACCAAGACACTGAAGTGGAGAAATAGGAGATAGGACTCCCTTAGAAACTTGATTAGGGCCTTTTGCTAAGAGAAGCTGCTGATTAGTCTTCCTGAGCGTTGCCATTTGGAAGATAGTGTGGGTGAAGGGTGGGACTGCAGTCTCTGTTGCTCAGAGTGAGAACGGTCCTGTAGGTGAAGGAGCCTTTGTCTCTTTCCTGATCACTGATCAGTGTGGCTGGTGAAGGAAGCTCAACTCTGATAGATTAAGATAAAGGATGGTCTCTGCGCCTCATTAATCTTGGCGTAATCTTGAAACTCCGCCATCTGTACCCAAAGGGATAGGGCAAAGGAAAGGGCTATACTGTCCAGCGCTGCACCCCAAGTAGTAGTTGCTCACTACCGTCAGCAATTCCATAACAAAAAATAATAATGTAGGAGGACCCCAAAAAACAAATTTCATGATAGATGCAGAATACAATTGCTTTTGAATCCAAATTTCACATAAATAAATTGTTTACATTTAGACTCAAAAGCAGTTGTATTCAACATCTATTATAGAATTTGGTTTTTTTGGAGAGGGGCCTGCATTATTACTTTCTACCTAGAAGGGTTTTGTCTTGAACTGAGGCTGAAGTCACAAATTTGTTAGCATTTCGTTGACAGTGAAGCAGATTTTGCCCCTCAGTAACAACAGAGAGGAATAGATTGCAAACCATGAAGGTTTATTAGCAGATTAGTAACATTACATTTCGAATTATTCAATCGAGTAAAATCGATTTTCTCTGGGATACAGCGTGCATAAATATAATCCATGTAGCACAATTAATAATACAGAGATTTATTATATCAAAAGCATCATGTGCAAAGCGAAGCAAAGACTCGTTTCTATAAAGGAAACGCTCTAGTTCTAAGCTAAATTTGTGGGTTGGTCGTGCAATTTCTAAAGCAGTTGGTATCAGCAAATATAGAATCAAGAGAAAAACCTGATAAAGTTTACAATTAGAATCAGAAGAAAGGCACTTCTTGAGAATATATTTGTGAGCAGAAAAATAAGGAGCATTAGTCTCAGGAGATGGAAGAAGACATCCGCCTGCAAAGGTGGACAAGGACAAGTGATCTAACTAAAAAGCATCACACAGTTAAAACACAATATTTCGTCCAATCATTACAATCTGGAGGACAGGAAGGTCCTTTCAGGCACAAATTGACAATTTGTTTTAAGTGTTACAAAGAGGGGCATTTCAAAAGAAGCTATCACTATCAGGTGAAAGACCCTGTACCAGAGGCACCCATAATAGCGTGCGTGTTGACTATGGGTGTTATTCGTGTGGGGGCCGCTGGATTACTCTTACCCCTACCCCCTGATGACTTTTTTCCATTCTGTCAATTGACCATCTTGTGGCTGTTTTGTACAATTTTTATTCTATATTGTTCTTGGAATCTGTGTGAATGATGTGTGAGTCCTTGATGAATTGTGGGAATGTATGACGGTTGAGTGGCTTGTTCTGTAGGAGGTGTGTGGGACCGAAATTCTTTGATTTTTTTGAATTTTTTGCTTTATTGCTTTATTGACTATCATATGTTGCGTCAATTAATATGTGTATTTATGAACTGTTGAAATGATTATGTAATTAATAAAACTATCATCTATTTTATTAAATTTGATGTGATTATTTATACTTGTTCTTGATCTGCTCCAGAGACAGTAGAGGAATCTTAGGACCCTTTTCTAGGGCCTTGTTTGCATAATTTAGGGTAGGTATTTGTTTGTGACTTTGGAGTCTGGGTCACTGTCTGAGCTTAAGGGGCTGTTAGCTGCTGGAAGACTTACCTGGGAGGAATTCCACAAGGTACAAGTTGAGTGTCATATGCTTGTTGAATTTTGGAAGGAAGACCAGGAACAGGGCTACAAAGGAGTGGACTGGAAAGATGTTAGCTGGCAACGTGGAGTTGCTGTATAGTGAGCACACAAATCTTGAGCCAGGTGCCAGCAAAAGGTTAGTGGTTCCACTGGTGCACAGGAACTTGCTTTTGTCACTGTCATTGTCACAGTCACTTGAAGTATCCTGGGCAGGGCACCTGGGCAGTAGAAAAACCCAGGATAGGTTGAACCCTCTGTTCTATTGGGCAGGGATGTGCAGAGTCACAGAGGATTTCTGTAAAACCTGTCCCACTTTCCAACTGAGTGGTAATTTATGAGGTTAGTGCCTCTGCCTGTTGTAGGTATTCTGTTTGAGCATTTGGGAATGGACACTGTTGGTCCATTCAACACCCCCTTGTCATCATCAGGCAACAAGAACATCTTGTTTGTGGTAGATCACGCTATCAGATGTCCAAATGCGGCACTTTTGAGGATCACGACTGCACAAGTTAGAGCGCTCTTAGGGATCCTTTCTAGAGTGGGATTTCCCAAGCCTGTGATTTCTCACCAAAGAGACAATTTCATCTCTCCTTTCATTAGGTAAAACTTAGCAAAATGATTATGGAGAAATGGCATGGGAATGAGGGGAAATTATGCAGAAGTCAGTGCGCATGCAGAGATTCCTGCAGTTATTTCCTATAGCTTGAGCAAAAAGTTGTAATAATGTTGTAATAGCGCATGCAGGAATGATCTAATCCTGTGGTATTGTTAATGCTGGAAGCGGTAATTCCAATATGGTTTGCCTTGCATTAGTTGTTCTGAAGGCCTGAGTGATAATTTCTATTTATATATTTTTGCAGTTTTATATAGCGTGGAAAAGACTCAACTGGAGGCAAGGAAATCAGATGGATTCTTTGCCTCTCATTGTACGGGATTCATAGTTCACACCTATCTGTTAAATAACACCCTAGCATAACAACATCATCACATAACCTCCACTGTTAGCCAGTCTCATGGCAAGGGCCTGCCTCTCGTGAATAGTGTCTGGATGTTACCCAAGGCCTCGCCAGCCTGAACTATTCCTCAGGCCAGGAATTCACCCTGAAATTGCCTCACTGCCATTCCAAGCACCAGCAGGATGATGGAGGAGCGAGTGGTTTTCACCTCAGGACTTGAATTGCCTGTGTGAGCTCCCCAGAACTCAAGCTCTGTCTTTTAATTGTATACAGCTCAAGCTCCCGAATGACGATCATCTCCCATCAACAAAGGTAACAACATCCATGACATTATCACCATCATCGTATGAAGCTGTACAAAATTTAATACACTTTAATTTTATTTGTCTTCTTTCGAATTCCCTAAATCCTCTATTTGGACTTCTGTTAGGTACCTGGTTCTGGGTCGCGTGCAATAAATCTGAAAACCCACCTGCCATCTGTCATGTCGTCTCCCTTGCCTCCTGGAAGCTCACCCTTAGCTCAGGCACCACTTGGCCTTCTTTCTACTTGCCTGGCCTGTGTTTGTATGCTGCTGCCAGTAATAAATTGGAAAAAGCGGTGAAATCCAGTCTTTTTTACTCTTTAATATCTGAACCTAACAAAGTAATCACTTATCTCCAAATGTACAGCGGTGTTGTGAGCTTGTATCATCAGCGTTCCATTCTGTCAATGGAACCTCCTATTGTGCTGTTGTATATTTAGGAATGGAATGTTAGCTATGTGGTAAAATGCCACTGCAGGAGAGTAGGATCTGCCTCTTATGGGTACCCCCACTTTTTGCTGATGCTTCACTGTATTTTGACTTTAGTCTGGCTGGGGCCCTGCTATTCAGGTCCCCAGCCTAGCTGCTTCCTCTCTAAATGGATTCCAAGTACCTTAGGTACTTCTCTGATTGGATTCTGGGGTGCCCTTATAAGTCCCTAGTATATGGTATACTATGTACCCAGGGCATAGGTACCCCAGGGGCCTACCATGGGCTGAAGCATGTATTGTGCCACCCCTGGAAGGCCCTCCAAAATGACACCACAGGTCTGCTACTGCAGCCTGAGTAAGGTGGTGCATGCACCCCTTACAGTGGTATAGGCTACCTATATCACTACCATAGCACACCCATATAAACCTATAAGTCACTCCTATGGCAGGCCTTGACAATCCTGAAGGCAGAGTGCTTGGTTTTTCTGTGAGAGGGTGCCCCTGCATGAGCAGAGCCCCTCTGCAGCATTCGGAGTACCTCCTCTGATGCTGTTTGCAGTGCAGCCTGACCATATACTCTTAAGTGCATTATAACCTCGCGTTAAATGCTAACTTTGGAATGGCTGCACGGAAACATGTCGAGTTTGGTGTCAAACATCTTGGAATACTACCCCCCCCGCCAGTTCTGGCGGCGGGGGTAGCATTCCACCCTTCTAGAGGGAGAGACATGTGCCAACCGGCATACCCGGTATTAACTTTACAGAGCCCTGGCATCACAAAATGGATGCTGCAGCCACAGACACGAGTCTGGCCTCCTGCTGCTGACCGAAACTCCGGCACGGGGGGCCTGGACAATAGGTTTCCTGTTGCAGGGAGGTGTAACCACCTCCCAGACAGGCTGATGTGTATTGGGGCTGGGTGGGTGCACTCTCAAAGTGCTTTGAAGTCCAGCACTGGGAGCACATTTGGTGTCCCAGTGCATACCCCAGTTCAAACCGGCTCAGGGGCTTCCAGCCCCTGCCCTGGCGCGAAACTGGACAAAGGGAATGGGTGTAACCACCCCTCTTCCCTGACCCTCCCATAGGTGGGTCCCCAGAGAATGTCCAACCCCCTACCTTAGTATAAGTATGGGACCCCAGTCCTTAGGACTTTAGATTACCCTGGACGAAACTCTGAAACCGAATCCTGGACCTTCGACGCTCTACTTCAAGATTAGAGGACTGAAGAATCTCCCTTGGGGTCAAGGAGTGACTCCTCTGCTTGGCAGGCACCTAAGAAGCAATTGTCCGGTCTGCATCGCTGAAGCTCCCGCCGGACGCCAAAGTCTTTGCATCACCAGAGGTGGATTTCCAGACTTCCCCGAGGCTACCCTGACTCCCCAGCGAAGCTGAGGCCCGTGGCTATCGTGGGTAACGTGGAACCGTGACCCCTAGGCGCCGAGAACATTTGCAAGTGCATCCTCTTCCTGGTCTCCCACGAAGTTGTGCTTTGGGCTCCGAGTAGCCCTCGCCTCCAGCACCGACTGCACCGAAGATCACTGGCCTCCACTCCACGAGTGTCCCGTAAGCCAGCTCCAAGTGCGTCCATTCGAGGCTCCTTTGCGGTCGCTCGTCCGTTGGCTAGTGGGCCCTCCCGAAGGCCAATCTTCTTCTGCTTGGGCTTTCCTGGTTGCTCCAGACGTGCCCTGACATACCCTCGCTGGGTGAGTCCCCCAGACCTTGCTGGTCTGCATCACCGTCCTTTCTTCATTTCCACGAGACTTGCCGTTGCCAAGGCTTGTTGGGTCCAATCCGGTCGCCGACACCTCAGCAAGCGACAGACGTCGTGTGACAGCTCGAATCCAGCTCCTGATCGTCGTTGACGCCTCCTGGACCTCGTGGCTGAAGAGTCAAGACGACCGTCAACCTACCTGAAGCACCCGACATCGGTGGGCATCTGCTCATCGCCTTCCTGGTCACTGGCTAGTGACCCAGACTCTGTCCCCTCTGCTTTCAGGTTCTTCAGATCTTCGATCCACCTTTGGATCCACCCGAACACTTTCTTCTTGGCCGCCAGCAGCACTTTGCAGCAGATCGCCATTGAAAACGACGACGAAACCCGACCCCGAAAGACACCTATGCACCCGGCTCCCCTGGGTGAGGTAACTCGAGTACTCCGGTGCTCCCGTGGGTATTGACTCTAGAACAGCATAGTTCTAAAAGGGTTTGCTCCAAGTGTCCTTTTTCTTTAAAACTCCAACCGCGACATTCCCCATAGAAGTCAACGGCGGCTCGCGGCTGTGTTCTCACACTGCACGCGTCCCCCGTGGGTCCCCTGTGTCACTACCTTGGGTGGTTCCTTGTGGTCCAAGCACTTCTACAGGCTCTAGGCCTTGTGTCTAGCTCAGTCGTGGTTCTTATACCACTTTATTGGTATATGGTTTGGTACGCCCCTAGGGCCCAAACGTGTATTTGTGCTATTACTGTTGATATTCGACTTGTAAAGTATGTACTTCGAACTCTAGCCTCATAAAGAGACTAGAGGGGTGTGTTTAAGACTAAATACATATATTTTAAATATATACCTGGTGTGGTCCTCTTTCATTTGGTCACTCAAGAGATTATAGACTGGTAAAACAAGCTGCTTTACATTCCTTCAAGACTTAGCCTGAAGGCTGCTCTCCATAGCTACCACTAGGATAGCTTTCAATAAAGGTTGTCTTTAACCTATCTCCAATTTGGGGTTGTTTGGACTGATACAGGGTGCCCACTATAATTAGTGGACAGCATAGACCAGGCCAACTTCTCACATTGGTGTGCAGCGTGTGGTATTCCAGCTTGCTATTGTTTTACCAGATAATCTCAATTGAATTGATCAACTGAAAACCACTAAAGGTACCTTAGGTACATATAAATACAAGATTAGAATACAGTAAGTTCTACTGAACTTAGAGTTGTGTGTTAAGAGATAGCACACCCTTTCTACAACTCAAGAGAGTTTAGTAGGCCACACTAGAGTAGGTAGTGCATACACCACACCTCACTAGTAATGTCTTCAAGGCCAGGAACCAGTGGGTCCTTGCCAGAAGCCAGTGGGCTTCTTCCCTCCAAGTATGATGATCTCCCATTCTTGGTATTGAGAGCATTGTGCAGTACTAGGAAGCTGAAGACAGGGCAAAGTGCCAGCACCCAACACCTCAGAGAGGTGCTTCTGTCAGATGATCTCAGAAGACCCATAGGGCCTGATGGGGTAGGCAGAGAGGGTGGGGCAGAAGATGAGGAAGGGACCAGGGGTGAAATCCCCCAGCCCCCCCCTCTGAAACTGGCCAGGAAGGTGAAAATGACCTTGACCTGGAAAACCCAGCTATTCCTGTGGATGAAGAGGAGGATCAGAATGACCTCACCTTTGTCCCAGCAGGAAGGGTTGTGAGTGTGCCCAGAAGGGCTAGATCTCCTTCTCAGGAGTCTAACCACTCTGACACCTCAATAGGGACCTCTGTCTTTTCTCATAGGAGGGAATCCTCTCATGAGAGGAGAAAGAGACTGCTTCAGTATGAACAAGCCCAGCTTGAGCTCAGAAAACAGCAGTTGGCTATAGACAGGGAGTCCCTAGATCTCTATAGACAGAGAAAAAAGATGGGACTAGAGTCCCATGGTGGCAGCAATTTCCCCAGAGATAGGGAAAGGTCTTATGACCATAGAAACCTGAGCAAGATTGTCCCTCTCTACCAGAGTGGGGATGACATCCACAAATGGATTTCTGCACTGGAGAGGGCCTGTAAAGTACAGAGGGTCCCTCAGGAGCAGTGGGCAGCAATCTTGTGGCTCTCCTTTGCAGACAAAGGTAGAGATAAGCTCCTCACTGTTAGAGAAGAGGATGCTGACAATTACAAAGTCTTGAAGAGTGCTCTGATTGATGGGTTTGGCCTAACAACTGAACAATACAGGTTAAAGTTCAGAGATACCCAAAAAGCACAGACTCAAGACTGGGTGGACTTTGTTGATTGTTCTGCTAAGGCTCTGGAAGGTTGGTTTATGGGCAGCAAGGTATGTGACTTCACAGGATTGTACAATCTTATCATGAGGGAGCAGATTCTTAATAACTGTCAAAATCAGCTGTTGCATCAGTACCTGGTGGACTCTGATCTGACCTCTCCCCAAGAATTGGGAAAGAAGGCAGACAAATGGGTCAGAACCAGGGTGAGGCAGAAGGTACAGAACCAAGGTGGTGACCCTAAGAAGCAAGATTCTAAAAACTCTGATAAGGGTGGGGAGAAGGGTAAAGACCAGAAGTCTTCACAAGGCCCCCAAAAATCTTCTTCAGGTGGGGATTCACAGTCTAACAAGGGAAAAGGCCAAAAGAAACCATGGTGCAAAGTCTGTAAGCAAAAGACACACTGGACCAGTGATTGCACCAAGTCCAAAGACTCTGTTCCAGCCCCCACCAATGCCCCTAAGGCACCTGTTCCCCCTAGTGCAGTTACAATTGGTGGTGGGAGTACACAAGCCAAGGGTTTAGTAGGGTTGACCCTGGGTAATGAGATGAGCTCTGGCCTAGTCAGAGAACTCACTCAGGCTGTCCTAGTCTGTGATGGAGGCATGGATGTGACCTCCTCTGTGAGTCCCAGTAATCTGGGCAAGTACAGACAACAGCCATTAATAAATGGAAAAGAGGCTTTGGCATTTAGGGACACAGGAGCAAGTGTCACCATGGTGACACAAGATCTTGTGGATCCTGGGCAGATTATACTTGGTGAGATGTACCAAGTGACCAATGCTAGCAATGTCAGAACAGACCATACTCTGGCAGTTGTTAACTTCTCCTGGGGAGGGGTAACTGGCCTTAAGAAGGTTGTGGTAAGTGCAGACCTACCAGTTGAATGCTTGCTTGGCAATGATCTTGAAACTTCAGCTTGGGCAGAAGTGGAGCTCAGGACCCATGCAGAAATGCTGGGCATCCCTGCAGATGTGTTTGCTGTGACCAGGTTACAGAGCAAAATGTCTAACACTGAACAGGCCTTGGGTCCTGGAACAATGGACCAAGTGCCATCCAAGAGGAGGAGTAGTAGGGTAAAGGCAGTGCCTTCCCCCTTGGCTCAGAAGGAAGATCAGTCTCTTCAGGGAGATGATCTCAGTCCTGAGGAAGGAACTGTCCCAGAGGAGCTTGAGCCTGACCAGGTTGAGTTCTTGGGGACAGGGGGCCCTTCCAGGGCAGATCTGAGCCAGGAGCAGCAGAGCTGCCCCTCTCTTGAACCCCTCAGACAGTAAGCTGCTGCTGAGGCTGCTGGGAAAGCTAGTGGTCCCCATAAAGTGTATTGGGATGATGGACTCTTGTACTCAGAGTGTAGAGACCCCAAGCCTGTTGCCACCAGGAGGTTGGTTATACCTCTGCAGTTCAGGGGCTTCCTATTGACCCTAGCCCATGATATTCCTTTAGCAGGTCACCTGGGCCAGAACAAGACTTGGGACAGAATTGTCCCTCACTTTCACTGGCCCCACATGTCTGAAGACACCAAGGAGTTTTGTCGCTCCTGTGTAACCTGCCAGGCCAGTGGCAAGGCAGGTGGCACTACAAAGGCCCCCTGATACCACTACCTGTGGTGGGGGTTCCCTTTGAAAGGGTGGGGATTGACATTGTTGGTCCCATGGATCCCCAAACAGCATCTGGGCACAGGTTTATCCTGGTGGTGGTGGATCATGCCACCAGGTACCCAGAGGCTATTCCCCTTAGGACCACTACAGCACCTGTAGTGGCAAGAGCCCTCCTGGGAATTTTCTCAAGAGTGGGCTTCCCTAAGGAGGTTGTATCAGACAGGGGTGCAAACTTTATGTCTGGATACTTGAAAGCAATGTGGAAGGAGTGTGGAGTGACTTACAAGTTCACCACACCCTATCACCCACAATGCAATGGTTTAGTTGAGAGATTCAACAAAACCTTGAAGGGCATGATTAAAGGGCTCCCAGAGAAGCTTAGGCGAAGATGGGACATACTCTTGCCCTGCCTTTTATTTGCATACAGGGAGGTGCCTCAAAAGGGGGTTGGCTACAGCCCTTTTGAACTTTTGTTTGGTCACCCTGTCAGGGGTCCATTGTGCCTGGTGAAGGAAGGATGGGAGTTACCTCTCAAGCCCCCAAAGCAGGACATAGTGGGCTATGTACTTGGTCTCCGCTCCAGGATGGCTGAGTACATGAAAAAGGCAACTAAAAACCTTGAGGCTAGCCAGGAACTCCAAAAAGCCTGGCATGACCAAAAGTCTGTACTGACTGTTTACCAGCCAGGACAGAAGGTATGGGTGTTGGAGCCAGTGGCCCCAGCAGCTCTCCAAGACAAATGGAGTGGACCCCATACCATTGTTGAACAGAAGGGTGAGGTTACCTATTTAGTAGACCTAGGAACACCCAGGAGTCCCCACAGGGTTCTCCATGTCAACAGATTGAAACCATATGTGGACAGGGCTGACATGGGCTTGCTCATGGCAACTGATGAGGAACAGGAGGAGGAGAGTGACCCTCTCCCAGACCTGCTCTCACTAGAACCCTGATGATGGGTCAGTGGATGGTGTAGCCTTGGCAGGCAGCCTCACTGCCCAGCAGCAGACTGATTGCAGACAGGTGCTCAATCAGTTCAGGCATATGTTCTCTCTGACACCAAGTCAGACCACCTGGTGCACTCATGAAGTGGACACTGGGGACAGTCTGCCTATTAAAAATAAGATTTATAGGCAACCTGACCATGCCAGGGACTGTATCAGGACAGAAGTCCAGAAAATGTTGGATTTGGGAGTCATTGAACCCTCAGATAGCCCTTGGGCTAGTCCAGTGGTCCTGGTGCCAAAACCTCACACCAGTGGTGGGAAAAGAGAGATGAGGTTTTGTGTGGACTACAGGGATCTCAATGCAGTCACTAGGACTGATGCCCATCCAATACCCAGGGCAGATGAGCTAATAGATACTTTAGCCTCAGCCAAGTATCTAAGCACATTTGACCTAACAGCTGGCTACTGGCAGATCAGGCTAGCTGATGATGCAAAGCCAAAAACAGCATTCTCAACCCCTAGTGGGCATTATCAATTTGTGGTAATGCCCTTTGGTTTGAAGAATGCACCTGCCACTTTTCAGAGGTTGGTGAATACAGTCCTTACAGGTCTGGAAGCCTATAGTGCAGCATATCTAGATGATATTGCTGTCTTTAGCTCCACCTGGGAGGATCACCTGGTCCACCTCAGAAATGTTTTGCAGGCCCTGCAGAAAGCAGGCCTCACTATCAAGGCCACCAAGTGCCAGATAGGGCAGAGTCAGGTTGTGTACCTGGGCCACCTTGTGGGTGGAGGCCAGGTTCAACCATTGCAGAGCAAGATCCAGACCATCAAGGACTGGACTGCTCCAACTACCCCGACTCAGGTGAGAGCCTTTTTATGCCTGACTGGGTACAATAGGAGATTTGTCAAGGGGTATGGATCAATAGTGACACCCCTGAATGACTTAACTTCCCAAAAAATGCCCAAAAAGGTTCAGTGGACAGTTAGCTGTCAAAAGGCATTTGATGACCTGAAGCAGGCCATGTGCACTGCTCCCATTCTACAGAGTCCTGATTACTCCAAGAAGTTCATTGTCCAAACAGATGCATCTGAATTGGGGGTAGGGGCTGTACTGTCACAATTGAATGATGAAGGTCAGGATCAGCCAGTAGCTTTCATAAGCAGAAGGCTGACCCCTAGAGAGAAACGTTGGTCAGCCATAGAGAGGAGGCCTTTGCTGTGGTTTGGGCTCTGAAGAAGCTGAGGCCATACTTATTTGGCACTCACTTCCTTGTTCAAACAGACCACAAGCCCCTCTTATGGCTAAAACAGATGAAGGGTGAAAACCTCAAACTTTTGAGGTGGTCCATTTCCCTACAGGGGATGGACTATACAGTGGAACATAGACCTGGGAGTAACCATGCCAATGCAGATGGACTCTCCAGATATTTCCACTTAGAACATGAAGACTCAACTGGTCAAGGTTAGTTTAATGTCCCTACGTTTTGGGGGGGTTGTGTAGGAGAGTAGGATCTGCCTCTTATGGTTACCCCCACTTTTTGCTGATGCTTCACTGTATTTTGACTTTAGTCTGGCTGGGGCCCTGCTATTCAGGTCCCCAGCCTAGCTGCTTCCTCTCTAAATGGATTCCAAGTACCTTAGGTACTTCTCTGATTGGATTCTGGGGTGCCCTTATAAGTCCCTAGTATATGGTATACTATGTACCCAGGGCATAGGTACCCCAGGGGCCTACCAGGGGCTGAAGCATGTATTGTGCCACCCCTGGAAGGCCCTCCAAAATGACACCACAGGTCTGCTACTGCAGCCTGAGTAAGGTGGTGCATGCACCCCTTACAGTGGTATAGGCTACCTATATCACTACCATTGCACACACACATAAACCTATAAGTCACTCCTATGGCAGGCCTTGACAATCCTGAAGGCAGAGTGCTTGGTTGTTATGTGAGAGGGTGCCCCTGCATGAGCAGAGCCCCGCTGCAGCATTCGGAGTACCTCCTCTGATGCTGTTTGCAGTGCAGCCTGACCATATACTCTTAAGTGCATTATAACCTCGCGTTAAATGCTAACTTTGGGATGGCTGCACGGAAACATGTCGTGTTTGGTGTCAAACATCTTGGAATACTACCCCCCCCGCCAGTTCTGGCGGCGGGGGTAGCATTCCACCCTTCTAGAGGGAGAGACATGTGCCAACCGGCATACCCGGTATTAACTTTACAGAGCCCTGGCATCACAAAATGGATGCTGCAGCCACAGACACGAGTCTGGCCTCCTGCTGCTGACCGAAACTCCGGCAGGGGAGGCCTGGACAATAGGTTTCCTGTTGCAGGGAGGTGTAACCACCTCCCAGACAGGCTGATGTGTATTGGGGCTGGGTGGGTGCACTCTCAAAGTGCTTTGAAGTCCAGCACTGGGAGCACATTTGGTGTCCCAGTGCATACCCCAGTTCAAACCGGCTCAGGGGCTTCGAGCCCCTGCCCTGGTGCGAAACTGGACAAAGGGAATGGGTGTAACCACCCCTCTTCCCTGACCCTCCCATAGGTGGGTCCCCAGAGAATGTCCAACCCCTAACTTAGTATAAGTATGGGACCCCAGTCCTTAGGACTTTAGATTACCCTGGACGAAACTCTGAAGCCGAATCCTGGACCTTCGACGCTCTACTTCAAGATTAGAGGACTGAAGAATCTCCCTTGGGGTCAAGGAGTGACTCCCCTGCTTGGCAGGCACCTAAGAAGCAATTGTCTGGTCTGCATCGCTGAAGCTCCCGCCGAACGCCGAAGTCTTTGCATCACCAGAGGTGGATTTCCAGACTTCCCCGAGGCTACCCTGAGTCCCCAGCGAAGCTGAGGCCCGTGGCTATCGTGGGTAACGTGGAACCGTGACCCCTGGGCACCGAGAACATTTGCAAGTGCATCCTCTTCCTGGTCTCCCACGAAGTTGTGCTTTGGGCTCCGAGTAGCCCTCGCCTCCAGCACCGACTGCACCGAAGATCACTGGCCTCCACTCCACGAGTGTCCCGTAAGCCAGCTCCAAGTGCGTCCACTCGAGGCTCCTTCGCGGTCGCTAGTCCGTTGGCTAGTGGGTCCTCCCGAAGGCCAATCTTCTTCTGCTTGGGCTTTCCTGGTTGCTCCAGACGTGCCCTGACTTACCCTCGCTGGGTGAGTCCCCCAGACCTTGCTGGTCTGCATCACCGTCCTTTCTTCATTTCCACAAAGACTTGCCGTTGCCAAGGCTTGTTGGGTCCAATCCGGTCGCCGACACCTCAGCAAGCGACAGACGTCGTGGGACAGCTCGAATCCAGCTCCTGGTCATCGTCGACGCCTCCTGGACCTCGTGGCTGAAGAGTCAAGACGACCGACAACCTACCTGAAGCACCCGACATCGGTGGGCATCTGCTCATCGCCTTCCTGGTCACTGGCTAGTGACCCAGACTCTGTCCCCTCTGCTTTCAGGTTCTTCAGATCTTCGATCCACCTTTGGATCCACCCGAACACTTTCGACTTGGTCGCCAGCAGCACTTTGCAGCAGATCGCCATTGAAAACGACGACGAAACCCGACCCCGAAAGACACCTATGCACCCGGCTCCCCTGGGTGAGGTAACTCGAGTACTCCGGTGCTCCCGTGGGTATTGACTCTAGAACAGCATAGTTATAAAAGGGTTTGATCCAAGTCCTCCTCCAAGTGTCCTTTTTCTTTAAAGCTCCAACTGCGAAATTCCCCATAGAAGTCAACGGCGGCTCGCGGATGTGTTCTCACACTGCACGCGTCCCCCGTGGGTCCCCTGTGTCACTACCTTGGGTGGTTCCTTGTGGTCCAAGCACTTCTACAGGCTCTAGGCCTTGTGTCTAGCTCAGTCGTGGTTCTTATACCACTTTATTGGTATATGGTTTGGTACGCCCCTAGGGCCCAAACGTGTATTTGTGCTATTACTGTTGATATTCGACTTGTAAAGTATGTACTTCGAACTCTAGCCTCATAAAGAGACTAGAGTGGTGTGTTTAAGACTAAATACATATATTTTATATATATACCTGGTGTGGTCCTCTTTCATTTGGTCACTCAAGAGATTATAGACTGGTAAAACAAGCTGCTTTACATTCCTTCAAGACTTAGCCTGAAGGCTGCTCTCCATAGCTACCACTAGGACAGCTTTCAATAAAGGTTGTCTTTAACCTATCTCCAATTTGGGGTTGTTTGGACTGGTGCAAGGTGCCCACTATAATTAGTGGACAGCATATACCAGGCCAACTTCTCACAGCCACCAGTGTGTTCCATGTAGGTTGTTTTTAGAATGTTCTAGTGGCAGGTGTCGTGTGGTGCCTGGCCTTGGGTATCACAGGGTTTTGCTGCTGAATAAACTTTTGTCCCCTATCAAGATCTCCGTGTATCCTGCAGTTATTTACTGCATATTTTTGGTGACGAGGATGGGATGTATGCCATGGAAGGCTTCGAGAGCACGGTTTCCAAAGAGGATTGGATGGTAGGGACGGATGAGAACAATACTCTGAAGGTAGTGGTTACTTTGATAAAAGGGAGAGTCAGGCATGAGAGTATGTGTTAGTGTGAGACCATTTTATGTCAAGACCCGGAGGCCAATATTATGCAATAATCCTTTATTGCCACCACTCAGCAGCATCTTAAAGGGTTCTAGAACATAGAACTTTATAACATTCCTAACTTAATTAAAAAAACAGTAACCAGCCCTCTTCCTTCTTTTATTGCTGCTGCTCACTCAAATAAGTATACCTAAAATACTGTTGTTTGAAATATACCTTGCTTTTTTTTAGAGATGTATTTCTGTTTTGGTTGAGGCATGTTCGACTGACATGCACTTGGTTATGAATGTGAGGTTAATACTGTTGTCGTTATACCTGTATGCCCTTTTTGGGTTAGTTTAGGCCTTTTGTGGGACTTGATTTTGTTTGTGTTTACATTCATAATTTTTTGTTTTTTTCCATAGTTTTTGTAACTTAGAATTAACATCTTTTGAGAGATTTTGGGTCTTTCAGGCTCGGCGATTGCGTCCCCTAATCGTCAATTTCACGGTTAGGGCTCACGAAATGCGTGTTGTCATGGGAACAATCTTACCTTTCCCGGAACGTGCATATCTCTGTCTGGGTTTCTTCGCTCCGTCAGTGAGAGTCTTTGTTACTGCTGCATGTGCCTCCAATGCGGTGCGAGGTGGATGTCGGCAAGCACTCTGGAACGTGCTTTGTGACGTTCCCTGAGCATGTGCGTGTACAACCTTGAGGCTAGACTGCTAACCTCAATAGGAACTCGTTTGTCCCTGCATGAACCCCGTAGAGGCAGCTCCTGCGTTCTGACAGGATGTTTTTTTGTGAGGAAAGAAACGTTTAGAGAGGACGTGCAGGTTCTTCTGGTTTTTAGAAGAAGAGCGGATCAGCTCGTATTTATTATTGATATTCCCTTTGGTATTGGTGCACATTTCCTCTTTGGAGTCATAGGCTTTTTCGTTTTCTTCTGTTTTGAGTAAGTTTAAAGTTTAAGATTGCTGAATTCATTTCAATTTTTTGTACCTTGCTATTACTTTATTATTCTTTTTGTTGAGGTATTATGGTGAAGGTTCTATGGAGCTCTCTTTGGAAGCAAAGCTTAATAAGGATATAGAGTAAATTACCACTGAGGTGTCTATGAGAATGGAGAGAAAGTTGGAACTGTTGGCTTTAAAATCATCCCAGGTGGATGGAGAATGCTTTTGATCAGCTACTGAAGCTGAAGGGGCCCATAGTTCTGCAAAAAAATCAACTCGTAAGAGGAAACTTATCAACCAGCGATGGGCTGGCTAAAAAGAAAAAATCTACCTTGGTAGAGTATGTATGCTGCGATGACAGGCAAGGGGTAAATGCTGAGGCCATCAATGATGGGCAAGAAAAAGGACTGGAAAATGAAATTGCTTCGAGATCTAAAGGGCGTAAGCACAAGGTGGTTGTCTGGGTTGATTCCTCCGGTAATGCGGAGGTTGAACTCAGTTGCTCATCAGACTTTGAGTCTGAGGAGAGTTAATCCTATAATGGTAATTTGCCTGTTGAGGGGGAGTTGAAAAAGGAGGATGGCTCACTGTTGGATCCTTTGGGTGAAAACATGTTTGATCCACTTTTAATTAAACATCCACTTTCGCCTGAGTGGACACCCTCAGATCATGTGGCACAATACATTCAGTATTGGATTAGGCGGGAGATGATCCAGCGCTATCAATAAAATTTCTTCTCCTATATGCTTTGGACATCCAGGTACAAATATCCCTCAATAAACACAGACTATAACCATATGACGGTGGGGCCCATAACACCGCATATACATTCACTCTCTCATATATTCCCTGGATCTCATTCCGTCCTTACCTAGGAGAAAAACAGTAGAACGATTCGCTGGAAGGAGACGGGATACCTTTTTAAAACGACATAATACTTCTTATTGCTTTTAAGGTATTCCGCTCATTGGTCGATGGACCAACTAGTAGGAATCAGTTGATGGTGATTAAGACCAGCTCAATCACAATAAACTCTTTAACATTTACATTTATCATTGAGCTAAAGAACCACTGACTCATTGATTTAAAGATAATAAAGTTTATATAATTTTTAGAAGCATGAATAAGTTTCAGATTTATTATTCAGGTTATTACATTTAGCATCATTATAAGAAATAATTGAAATTGCAATGCATACCTATTAGATGGAAAATAAAGTTCGTCACAGCAAGAACTCCCAAAGATCTATCTATCTGTTCTGGAAAACAGGCCTTCTCGTTCCTTTCCCCTTCAGTATTTTAATAATAAAAGTCTAATAGTTCTAAATGGAAAATCTATTAAGAATAAAAAGGTTCTCCAAAAGCAGCATCTCGTGCTCAATCAAAAATATAAAATAGCAGCAGCATCAGCTCGTCAGCCATCAGTAGCAGCAACCAACACAGCAGTCAGCAGCTAACCCCTCCCCTCTAAGAGTAGGTCTTCTTATACCCTAAATCTAGCTTACTAAGTGAAAATGTTACATCTTTATGGCGAGATTCTCTCTAATTGGTCCATTCGGGTCAGTATACATCTTATTATCAATATCCTTGTTCCAACCGGTTCTTTGTGGAAAGTTCATACTTCTGTCGTTTCTCACGGGTTCATGACATTACCCATCCGCTCTTGCAGTTCAAACTGTATCATTTTCTGATACTTTTAGGTTCAACAGTTCTTTGTCCATTCATTTATTCATTGCGACTTCTCACGCTTTTCAATGTTCCTTTTTGGCACACGTTTATTCAATAAGGTCATTGCAGCCTTGACCACGCTTCCATCCTAGACTTTGGAACGATCACATGATCCCTCTTGTTCACGGCCTTTCTCTCTTTTCATACCCCACTCGCGCCTGCGTATTCTAGCTCATGGCGGCCATTTTATATTGCGGCTCAACAGGCCTAAGCACACTATTATAAAGATAAACAAAACATAGTTAAGAATAAAGAATATAAACCCTTTCGTTTCCCTCCCGTCATTCTACGTACCCCAATTAGGTATTACCTAGCAAAAGCGACATATAAAGCCATCCCTTACTTACCAACGCTTTATTTTGCCACTACACAGTTTATTTCCAAGCACAAATCATGCATTTTATTATTCTATTAGTACGCAAATATTAGACTTATGTTATCCACGTCAACAAGTGTAAGTAAATTAGTTTGCACATAAATAGCGTGTTACCTTTAACCCTTTACATGTAACATACATGGTTGGTTATTTACTAAGTCGAACTTTGTGTGTTAATTATTTTACGTAAATATTAGGAGGTTAACATTTTTTCATTTATTCTGCTCCATCAGAGACACCTAAAGAGGTCCGTGTCAGATTGAGGTTGGAGTGCCCACGACCCTCTATAGATAAGAACGTTTTGGCAACTCCTGACCTGGATCCCTAAATAATTGCATTTATTGGAAAAAGGGGTTGTGACCCCAAAAAAGGCCTTGATAAAGGCTTGAGCTCAAGCCAGGACAGGCTGTTTGATGTGATGGGCCCACTCACAAAAATATTTGAAATGGCTGAAGAAGATTATGTGTTTAAGAGTGACATTGATGAAGAGGAACTTCGTCCGTGAGTTCAGAGGGCTATATGCCTCATGGGAAATGCCAATACAGCATTATCAAATGAAAGAAGAAAGAGTATCCTGTTGAAAATAGATCCAAAATTAGTAGATCTTGCGGGTAAAGAAGAAGGCCCTTCGGCTAATGGTCTCCTCTTCGGAGAAGCCATTATGAAGGATCTCTCTAGGTATGTTGGGGCCTTCAGCTCTCTTCAGAAATATCAGAAGGAGATTAAAAAGGTGTTTCAAGAGCGTGTTTTTGGTTTGGCCGTGAAAACGGCTGTGGTCAAGGAATCACAAGAGGCTCCTTTTCAAGAGGATATAGAGGTTATCAGGGACAACATTCTTTCCGCGGAGGCGGATTTTACCCCCAGAGGCAGAGAGCAAGGGGAAGATGCAACCGTGGGGACAGAAGGAGCAGAGGATCATCCGGTAAGTCTAGGACTTTCTGTTACCCCCTACAAATTGGGCTTCAGACTTGCCCAGTTTTATCACAACTGGTTGGGGATCACAAGGGATCCTTGGGTGTTAGAGACTGTACGTGGGTTTCGCATTTGTAGGGAGTCCGGTGCAAGATTGTATGCCAAGAAGGCTTGTCTTTGAGAGAGATCAAATGAAGTTGATAGATTTAGAGAATCAGGAGTTGATTATGAAAGGTGCAGTTGTGAGAGAGAAAGATCGAGTGGATGGTTTTGTGAGCAATATTTTGCTGGTGAAAAAGAAAGTCAAGGGTATGCGTCCAGAAATAATATGTTTGGAATGTTATAAAGTTCTAAGTTCTAGAAGCTTTTAAGATGCTGCTGAGTGGCGGCAATAAAGGATTATTGCATACTATTAGCCTCATTGTCTTCAATAAAATCCAGATTTTCAGCCCACTGAGGCTGTGGAAAATCTACATTTCACTAAGTAATTGATGAGTTGTCCTTGTGTATTGATAAGGTGGTGATGAGGGGTGATAGTCTTGTACTGCCGTTTGGAGTGAGATCTAAGTTGACCTATCTGCCACATGAAGGACATTTGGGACAGACATTGACTCTTAAGAGATTGAAAGAGACGTTTTGGTGGCCAGCATTAGATGGGCAGGTGAAATAGTGGGTGGAGGAATGTGAGATTTGTATGAATTCTGAGAAACGATTAAAAGTAGGTTTGGGAGCCATTAATATTGAGCAAGGCATGCCTGAGGCTAGTTTCGTTTGGGAGAAAGTGCGCTTAGGTTTTATTGGCCCTTTTGCAAATTTACCTGAACAGGAAATGTGTGCTGCTATCATGTTGGATGTGGGGTTAAGGTGTGTTGAAGTGGTATTTTCGAGGAATGTTACCACCAGGTCCAAAATAGCAATGATGGGTAATGTTCTAAGGAAAGAGGGCATACTAGCTGTGTTGGTAACTGACAATGGGACACAATGAACATAATTGGATGCGAATGAGTTTCTAAATGGTATTGACATGAAACGTGCATACCTCTCTTTATAATCCTCGAGGAAATGGCCAGGTGGAGAGGGTTAATATATTGGTGAAAGGAACTTTGGAGTTAACTTTCAATGCTGCTTGGTGGTTCAGGATGCCATTAAGGACATGTTGTGGGCCCATCGGACTACTATTAATGCCAACACAGGAAGTTGCCTTTTGATATGATAAGAGGAAGAAGAACAGGGACAAAGCGGTCCCCTTCTTGGATGCGTGATTTGAATGTGCATGTGAGGAATGAGAAGGCAACACAGGTTCCTGTGAAGAGACTCATCAATGTGAGTGATTGGGTAAAGGTGAAACCAGGTGGTGCTGGCCATGCATTATCCAAGTTTAGGGGCCATACAAGGTGGGAAAAGTAGGTAGTAATGGGGTGAAGTTTAAAGATGGTCAAACTTGGAATTTGAGAAGAGGGCTTTCTTTCAGAAGAACGGTATAAGCTCTACTCGTGACTAGAAGGAGATGAAATGTAGTGGTTGTTTGTCGATGAATGAAGTGGGTTGAGGTAGCGGGAGGTGAGTGTGGCTTGAGGGTTCGGGGTGATTAGAGGGGAAGGGACGTGAGGGTGACTTGAGGGCTCAGGGGTGGGTAAAGGTAGGGGAGGGTGACTTGAGGGCTCAGGGGTGGGCAGAGATAAAGGTAGCTGAGGGTGATGAGGGCTCGGGGGTAGGTAGAGGTAAAAGTAGGTGAGAATGACTTGAGGGCTCAGAGGTGAGTAGAGGTAAAGGAAGGTAAACGTGACTTGAGGGCTCAAGGGTGGGTATAGGTAAAAGTAGGTGAGGGTGACTTTAGGGTTCTTGGGTGGATAGAGGTAAAGAAAGTTGAGGGTGACTTTAGGGTTCAGGGGTGTGTTGAGATAAAATGAGTTAAGGGTAACTTGAGGGCTCAGGGGTTGGTAGAGGTAAAGTGAGGTGTGGGTGACTTGAGGGCTAGGGGTTCGGTAGAGGTAAAGCAATGTGACTTGAGGGTTCGGTGGTGAGAGGAGGTAAAGGAGGGTGAGGGTGATTTGAGGGTTATGGGTAGGGGTGGGCATAACTCACTTAATTCCATGTAGCATAATCACACAGAATTACCTAAGATTTCAGCAGGATTACGGGGAATTATGCAAGAAGATTAATTCTGTGTTTAGTGCTATTTCTTTGTGCAAAAATGACCCCTTGTGTTCAAAATGGATGCAGAGATAAATTTTGCACTAAGAAATAGCACTAAATGAAACAGCATGAATAGCCAGTATGAGTAGTCGCTCGCTAAATGTGCTCTTGCAGTAGGATTTTCCCCAAATTTACTCCTTTGTTTAGCACTCTTATCGTAGCGCAAAATGCACCCTCACATCCAAAATGGAAGTCAGGATGCATTTTGCAGTAAGAAACAGCACTAAATGCGGCAGAAGATGAATAGCGAGCACTCATTGTTGTGCACCGGCACACACGAACCTCGATTCCACAAACCTTTGCAATACAAGGATGCCAAGACTCCTGTTAGCCGATGATGCTGGTCTTGCTCGCTAACGGAGCATCAATACACAAGCTGATCAGTCCATTTACTGCCGGTTGTCAGGCAAAAGACTTGAAAATTGATGTTATAAAAATAGAGCCCATTAAACCCACACCTTATCCGTAGAGGCAATTTAGGGTTAATAATCAACCCGTGGAACGTTTGAACAACTATGATTACCAGCCATTCGGTTTAATTCCAAGGTTGAAGCTGCCAGCACCCTGAGCACAGTGCTGCGTGACTCCTATGAGGCAGAAAAGGAGTATACACAGTGTACACAGGGAGTGTACACAGCAAAAGCAGGCTCAGAAACTACTTATGGGACCGAAATATGGGAATGCACCAAGGTAAAGGAACTACAACTGGTAGAATATGGCTTCCTAATACCAGTACTCTGTCTGTGGCCGGGTACCCCATGGACACCCCCATATATAGAACTTAGTATCACACCCATAAGTGTTATTATCTTATACTGGACTAGGCTGTGCAGGAATCCTCTGGCCAAAACATATTTCCACTGCATGACGGATGTGTTGTCCCAGAGCTGGATGGCGCACGTACAGAGGACTCTCTCGGAGTTGGGACTTAAGTCATAGCTAGAAAAATCCTGCATGAATCACAGATGATGTATTAAACTCAATCAAGGAGGATCTCTTCTCTCACAACCAGGGACAGAAGTGTCTGCAACAAAACATGGCTCCTTGTTTAACACTTCTCACCTGTTCAAGGAAACCACAGGTCTTGGACCTTATCTGGACTGGGTCCAACCTGAAGAGGGCATGCCTTAAACCTCAGATCCAGGCTGGAAAACCCTCCTGATGAAGGTCTGTAGAGCCAAACAGAGGAAGCCAAACCACTGGCGTCCCTCATTATTCTGAACAGGTGCAGCACCGAGGCTGGGATCACCCAGAGCCTGGTGCACACGCATTCAATACCTTTTCCAAGAGGTTGGCACCTGTGTGACTGTCTAGAGAAAAGTGACTTAGGCTGTAGCGAGACTGCTTCAAATAACAAGGACCTACTAGGTGACTAAAGTTTCTCAATGTTTGGAAAACTAAAGAATCAACACCAGGTGCTGACGTGTAATATCATCGAAGTGAGAATGGTGTCAGAACTTGCATTTTCACGCATTTTTCCTCCTATACATTCCAGTCAATGAGTTAAGCGCCCGCTCTAGAAATCTGTCTGTAACCTACATGTCACTCACGACTTAAATGTACCTACTCTGGCAGCCAAGACAGTTTGTGCAACTCTGTCCTGCTGCATGTCTTCTGCGGGAAATTCAAGATTGCGCTTCTGCCTTCTGTGAGAGAGGGAAGCTTGCTTTGCTACAGCGATGCTGCCTTATCTGTACCTGCCCTCTGAATGAGGGAAGCTTGCTTTGCTACAGCGATGCTGCCTTATCTGTACCTGCCCTCTGAATGAGGGAAGCTTGCTTTGCTACAGCGATGCTGCCTTATCTGTACCTGCCCTCTGAATGAGGGAAGCTTGCTTTGCTACAGCGGTGCTGCCTTATCTGTACCTGCCCTCTGAATGAGGGAAGCTTGCTTTGCTACAGCGATGCTGCCTTATCTGTACCTGCCCTCTGAATGAGGGAAGCTTGCACTGTTTCTACCCAGGGTGCAGCTGTTCTATGAAGGAGTGTTTCCTCTGCTGTTGCTCTAGCCTGTTAAAAAACAAATGGTATTTTGAATGCTCATGTATAACATGCCCAGGCCAGTCAGAATCTGTCATTGGACCCAGGGCAAAACTAGTTGTGAGGCCCTGACCCTGAGACCCTGGGTTCAATCAAAGCCAGCTTAACCAAATTGTGTGACCCTGGGCAATTACTTTTCTTCACACTACCCCTTTTCCGTCTTCATCACATTTGAGAAAACCTTCAAATAATTCAGTTCAAGATGTGCACTGTATGAAAATCTCTTTTGTATATTGTTTAATAGCCTAAAACTTTGCTCCATCTATAGCAACACTAAAGGCCTTTCATAGGAGGCACAAGACAACCAACTTGCCTTTTGGGTCACTAATAAAACTTTGAATCGGGAAACCTGGTTTTAACGAGTGTCCAGGCTTGACCACAGAGTGTGATCCCAGGCTCTTATTTTTCTTCACATGTGCAGCCTTTTCCATGATTACCACATTTGAGAGCTTCTTGAAATAGTTCAGGAAGCACCCTGTACAACCTCTCTCATGTATGGTTTAATAGACCATAATGTTGCTCCATCTATTAAACATAAACGCTTATATAAAAGAAACAAGACCACTTACTTGCCTCTTGAGTCATTAATACAATTGGCACCGCAGAGAGGATGTTGTTCACTGTTTTAATCAGTGCTTAATTTGCAAAAAAATACGTGCCAAGGCCCTCATCAGGAGCCTCCAATGTCAGCACCAACACAACTGCTAACCATCACACTCCTACAAGTGTGACAATTCAGACTATTCCAGGACCCCAAAGCTATAAGAATGGTTTGGGCGGCAGTTATAAATATTTTTAATGCATATTTAATTATTAAAAACCTATTCTGCTCATATCTAAAGTAGATAAACAGCACCACCATGTGGCAGACTGTCATAAGTGCTGGTGTTGTGAATTAAGTGCCGGTGCCTAGCACCGGTAACCACCGGCTCAAATTATGCATTGATTTTAATAAAGACCTCTCAATGCACTGATGTAATCCAAGGTGCTAAAGAGAAACAATTCAAAATACATTTTTGGTATCTAATCTTCTGAATAAAGTAGCAGTCAGTGACACTTGCAGCAGGGCAGGTGGTCCAGGCTGACCTAACAGCTGTTATCCTCATCATTCATGCCGCTGCTTTTCCAGATCGGCTGCATCACAGATGGGACCGTGAAGCGTTATGGGACCTGGCCGTCACTGCCTGATTTCCACCGGCCTACTAGCGCTGGTAGCATGGTAGGGGATGCATTGGAGTTGGGCGCATAGTACGCAGTCTCATGGCCTATGAATCCCCTGTCCATACCCAGTCAGCGGTGAGTGTGGCTTGACAGCCTGGGCATGGCCTGTTCCATACAGCAGGCTACGATTATAGTGACTCGCACTGTGAAACATGCTGCATGTGCCGACAGCCTCACCAGTAGCATGTTGGGAAGTCTTTCCAAGGAGTGGGACCTGAGAAAATTTGCCCCATCGTCACTGCCACCGTTCTGAGCCTGATGAACATGCCCTGTGATGCAGGGATTATTTCACAATATTTGGTGTGAAATACCTGTATTCCTGGGAAAGACGCCTGAGCCCAAAGGGGCAATATTCAAGCACTGAAACATGTTGATAGAAAAGATGGGTAGGGTCTATTGCTCGGCTCTACTATTTTAATTTTGTGGTAAGGAGACACCAGTAAAAAGTATTTTTGGATCACCTGCAGTGCTTGAAATGGAAAAATAAAAGTGCAGGTACTCTGTAGCTGAGTACCTGCTTGTTTCTGAGAAGTGCCAGTACTCTCCCTCTCAAAATAAAAAAGTGCCGGTACTCCGTACCGGGCAGTACTGCCCATTTAAAGCACTGATCACCTGCATAAAATTTTAATAAAAGTCAGACAGTTTAATAAAGGGAGAACTTACATGTTGACATATGGGAAATAATCTCACCCTAACCAGAGAACCAATAAGTGGTAAACTGTACAAACAGTGGGCAGTAGTACTCTTGAATGCTTCCCAGTGCAGGATACGTAACTCGCTGAAGAAGCATACCATAGTAGGTAGGTGACTGTTCTTCATCCTATATGAGTGCATTAATGTATGTAATTTCACAAGAGGATCGGCTGTTTCTTGCAGGAGTTTGTACTTCTTGTATGTTTATGTCAGTTTATTGAAACCAAACACTGTCCTTTGACGCCTCTCACTCATTCTTTAGTGCGTTAGCTACCTGTGTTGTGCCTGTCCTGTAGGTGTAGGAGAATGAACGTGTGATGTTCCTTTTGCCACTGCCTCCCATCCTTTACTTATACTTTGTGTTAGGAAGGTTGCGCTGCGGCTGTCCATGTTATGCCTTTGTGTTGTGAGGCTCGGCATACAACTTTTCACTACACACAAGAAAAACTGACCCACATTGCTAATGCTTGTAAGCGAAAGAGTGAGCCCTCACAACATATGTGAGCAGAGTTTACTTTTGGTTTTAAGCGACAAACAGGCATTTTTTTTTAAATGGAGGAGGCAACTTGGTAAGATTTGAAAACTTAGCTGACAAGTGGTTCCATGTCATGTATAACACATCCAACCAATGTTGGTATTTTAGCAAACAGCACTTTGCCAGCTGGGTTTTGAGCTCAGAATGAAACTGTTAAAGGCAAAACAACAAGTTCCACAATGCAACTTGCTGCTGCTTAAATAAAAAATACATGTGGGTATCCAATGTTGTAGTGCCAAAGCACCGAACTGTGAAATGCAAAATAAAATGGGGCCTAGGCTTTTTGCCTTTTTTTCTTGTAGGTAGTCACAGGTGAAGCAGCCCAGTAGGTGAGAGGGTAGAGACGCCTTTCAGATGCAATGCTAGCATCTCCCATTAATGGGCTGACATTAACACACCTTCAAAAACCTGTGTGCTGAAAGGAACTGATTTACTAGGCAGAGAGAGCCATAGCAGGTAATTCACGAGGCCCCTTTGCTTACAGCATGGGCGAGGGGGGCAGAGACCATCCCACTCCCTGTGAGGCACCAAGACAAGTTCCCGCCATAAACGGTGGGCGTCACCCCTTTTCCAGCCAGGGGCGCTCTTTGCACTTTACTGCAGAGCAGACCAAACATAAAAATATGATATACAGTGCAGTAGCGCCCTGCATCTGCTCTGCCTGGTTAACTATCGATAACAGTAAACAGAGGGAACGGAAATGCCTCCCGTAAAATCCTGTCCGCGTGCCCATTGCTGGCACGGAAGCAGGCCCGGCCAGGGGAACTAAACCAGGAATTTGCTGCACCTCACCATATTGCACTGTTTACATCTCTTATTTATTTTGTGATTTTTACCATGGATCATGGAAGTATTTAGTGTGCACATTTTAATAGGTATAGATAGATATAGCGTTGCCCATTTTGATATAACGTGTATTTGGAAAGCATGCTCTCACCCAAGGGTATATTGGCGCTGAATAACAGATGTTTATTTTTACCCAACTCAATGGTACTCATTTTATCAGCCTCAGAAGGAGGAAAGGCTGAGTGGTCCCGCTGGGATTGGAACCTGGGACCATGAGGTCTAACATAGGCCCTCACCGTGGATGCATTAATCCACTGAGCCACCAGACCCAGCATTTACCATTTTAATAGGCATTGATAGATATGGGAATGCCCATTTTCATGGATATATATGGCATTGTCTATTTCAATAGATATGGCAATGCCGACGATACATTTTATTACCAGGATAGTGGTTCCAGGGGTACTGGTGTAGTGGAAGTGACATCACACACCCTTTACCCGCCCTCCTCCAATAACATTACAAGGTTTCCCACCTTGCATACCCTGAAGGCACTAGAGGATGGGGGAGGGGCACCATAGAAAGTAAATAGAGATTGCTGGCCCTGCCTTCATAACCCAATGCACCGGGAACTGCAAGGGCTGTACCAGTTCAAACACAGGCACCCCCTCAACGCCCCCCCCACCCCACCCCCCAGTTCCCTGTACCCATGCAGGGTGACCTTCCATTAATGATCTTGGGAACATTGACCGCTTTGTAGTGCGACTTTTGGCCTAAAATCGGTTCACATGATTCCGACGGATCCTCAGATCAGTGCTCGTGATCACACGATTTAAATCAATGTGAGAGAATGACTCTGGGCA
Source organism: Calotriton arnoldi (assembly GCA_963921515.1). Taxonomy (NCBI): domain Eukaryota; kingdom Metazoa; phylum Chordata; class Amphibia; order Caudata; family Salamandridae; genus Calotriton; species Calotriton arnoldi. The sequence goes on along the minus strand of CAWUFW010007292.1, from coordinate 633,770 downwards.
TGAGCTGTAAGAATGGGGAAGAGTCGAAAATAGAAGCCCGAAAAAACAAAACAGTACCGTCTCGACTGCAAAAGCGTTACTGGAGCATGCGCTCACATTGGTGTGCACTCACAGATCATGCACTCACCAGTCTGTACCCACAAGAGTGTGAACTCACAAGATCATGCATTCACATGAGTCTGTACTCAAAAGAGCGTGAACTCACAGATCATTCACTCACAGGAGTCTGTACCCACAAGAGTGTGAACTCACAGGATCATGCACTCACAGGAGTCTGTACTCACAAGAACATAAACTCACAGGAGTGTGCACTCACAGGATAATGCTCTCACAGGAGTCTGTACTCACAACAGCGTGAACTTACAGGAGTGTGCACTCACAGGATCATGCACTCACAGGAGTCTGTAATCACAAGAGCGTGAACTTACAGGAGTGTGCACTAAGAGGATAATGAACTCAGGATCATGCTCTCACTAGATCATGCACTCACAGGAGTGTGTACCCACAAGAGTGTGCACTCACAGGATCATGCACTCACAAGAGCGTGAACTCACAGGAGTGTGCACTCACAAGATCATGCACACACAGGAGTCTGTACTCACAAGAGCATGAACTTACAGGAGTGTGCACTCACAGGAGTTTGTACCTACAAGAGTGTGAACTCACAGATCATGCATTCACATGAGTCTGTACTCACAAGAGCGTGAACTCACAGGAGTTTGCACTTACAAGATCATGCACACATAGGAGTCTGTACTCACAAGAACATAAACTCACAGGAGTGTGCACTCACAGGATAATGCTCTCACAGGAGTCTGTACTCACAACAGCGTGAACTTACAGGAGTGTGCACTCACAGGATCATACACTCACAGGATCATGCACTCACAGGAGTCTGTACCCACAAGAGTGTGAACTCACAGATCATGCACTCACAGGAGTCTGTACCCAAAAGAGTGTGAACTCACATGATCATGCACTCACAGGAGTCTGTACCCACAAGAGTGTGCACTCACAGGATCATGCACTCACAGGAGTCTGCAATCACAAGAGTGTGAACTCACAGGAGTGTGCACTCAGAGGATAATGTACTCATGTGCGTGTGTACTCACAGGAGTGTAAACTCGCAGGTGTGTGCACTCAGAGGACAATGCTTTCACAGAATCATGCACTCACAGAAGTCTGTACTCACAAGAGCGTGAACTCACATGAGTGTGCACTCACAGGATAATGCACTCACATGAGTCTACTCACGAGCGTGAACTCAATGGAGTGTGCACTCACAGGATAATGCTCTCACAGGAGTCTGTACTCACAAGAGCGTGAACTCACAAGATCATGCACTCACAGAAGTGTGTACTCACTAGAGCGTGAACTCACAGGAGTGTGCACTCACAGGCTCATGTACTCATGTGAGCGTATACTCGCAATATCATGCATGTACAGGAAGTAAGAGGGCATCAGGTAGACGTTGTGACTCTCAAAATGAGTAACAGGATAAGAAGCCGATCTGGGGGTGGGGACTGGAGTGTGGGGGATGTGGTTGATTGGCATAGAGGTTTCATCCTTTTCTGTGAAGAGAGCTACTTATGTTTAATGAAAATCATCCCAAGGTACTACTGTTATTAATGTTGTAATAGTGACAGTACCAGACAAGATTAGAGTAGTTACCACACCTTGCAAGATTACCAGCTGTGATCACCTCAGTGCCCCAGGCCGAGTTGCCAGCAGTAACGTAAAGAAGGGTTGATCAGTGTGTAATGCCTCTACATGGGTAGTACATAACAGCCTTAGTTGCAATGCCCCTTGCACGAACGTAGTAATATTAGTAATGGTCTCACTAATGCTGCATAATGTATCACTCAAATATCAGCTTTATATATTTGAGAAATTTAACATTTTTTCTCCAAACAATACCTTATAAATTCTGGAATTACACATATTTTCGGCTCAAATACACGCTTTTCAATTTTGACAAATGTATTAATTCAACCAAGCAAATATTTCTAAGTTAGTGAGCTGCACACAGGAGAGCTGCCAGTAGCCAGGGCCACTGGAATTATACAATTGTGTGGCCGCTGCGATTTTCGTATAATTATAGATTTGTCGCATTTGCCACATAATCCATGTTCTGCTGCATAATCTGCAGATTTTAACATTTTTGTTTCTAACTCAAACGTTTCAAAATTTACCAAAAATGCAGCGGCACAAGTTGCCACGCCGTGGGAGGCCTTTTGCAAAGGTTGACTGGTCAGACTTCCGTTGGGTATTAAACTAGTACTAATGAGGTGCAGCCACTGCCAAGACAGTGTTAACAAGTGTAAAAAGTACAAAAGAATGAATTAATACTATTAAAAAATGTGTCGCATAATTTGCCTTTTCTTAACCCATAATTTACGCAATTCTGCCGCATAATAATGATGCTTGTTGCAGAAGCCTGGCGTAGACACATAAATGAGCAATCCGGGGTAAAGCTGGAGAGGGCGTGGGGTCGGTGTGTCACGTGCGGGCAGTGACTGGACAGATTGGCACAGGGCGGAGGGGGTCTGCAGGTTCTACTCACCTCAGCGAAGAAGACACCAGCAGTCACCAGGGCAGCAAACAGATACCACTTCCGCACGATGGAGAGCGCCATGAGGCGGCATTAGAGCGCACTCCTTGTACCCCACATGCACAAGCCGCTGCCTCGGAGGGGTAGTGCCAGGCACAGGCGCGGCCCCACTGCCTTACGAGTCCCAGCTGGGGCTGTGCACACTCGTACACGAAGAGGTCTCAGCTGTCCCTTAACTGGGCTCTGCGGGGACAGAGTCCAAGCGCTCACATGCAGCGCTCCGCCTCCAGGCGCCTGTAGTAATGAGGTTCCGGAGACAGGAAAGGTAGGATGAAGGTTCTTTATTTCCAGAAATACCAGCACCCACAACCAGACGCTCACGCCGCATGCAAGGATCTCTGATAACTGAATAACGTTATCAGAACCCTGGCACCCAGCGTTCGCGGAATTACGTTAGAACAATCGAAGGAGAGCGAGGCATCCTCGAGCCCACATGCTGACACGAGGATGCTCGCACTAACTGAACACTACAACTTCTCTCTCCCCACAAAGAACAAAATGGAAAAACAACAATATCTAATGAAAAACTTCGAGATAAGGAGATGAGCATACAGCAGATTGGCTTCTCCAAATAAGCACAGAATCATGACAAAACATAGTCATTTAATTTGGAAGGTAGTCTCCTACAACGAACTCCCAATGCCGGTGGTAAGGAATAGGCGTCAGCAGTGGTCACAACAGAACCAGGGACAGAAACACGTTCTGAGCTGGAATGCACCTCGCGACAGCGAGAGGTGGAGGGATTATCAACAATGGACTCTGGATCATGTACCCAATGAGTCCAATCATAATCCTCTAACTCGTGTTTGGATAACTTGAGCAAAGAACTAGTCTGTGAGTCGGAAAGGTGTACAAGGGATCTCTTGTTCCACCAACCCTTATATCCAAGTAAAGCTGAGCCTCTGCTGACGTCAGTGACTTGCACCGGAGGGAAAATTTTGATAAACCTTTAGACACTTTTTGGGGTTCTTAATAAGGACCCAATCACCCACCCTCAATTCTAGAGTATTCATATTTTTTGCAGAGTCATGCACTGACTTCATGTAATTTTGCTTTTGTAAAACTCTAGATGCCACGTCTTTATTGCAAGCAATGTTTTTGTTGTGCTTGTTAAGTAACCAGTTAGGACACAAACTAGTGTGAGCAGTTCTACCCCTTAAGAGGGAAAATGGAGAGACACCTGTGGTGCAGTGAGGAGAAATATTATAAGACCACAGTTTGGCTTCAAGAAAATCTTGTACATCATGATAGGAGGAGAGAGCTGTTTGAATCGCGTCCTTTACCAGTCTGTTTGCCCTTTCAACTAAACCATTGGAGGTTGGTGAATATAGGGCGACCTTAAAATGTTTGACATCACTCTCAGTTAAAAATGAGGTAAATTTTTGGGAGACAAAATGGGTGCCATTATCAGTGACTATGATAGAAGGTGAGCCTTCTATTGAAAATATCTTCTTCAAAAATTTAATGGCATTGGTAGAATTGGGTGAATCAAAAAACATGTGGTAAATCCATTTTGAGTGATAATCAATTAACAAAATAAGGTATTTAAAGTCATGGGGAAGGAGATCATAGGGGCCGGAAAAATCTAAAGCAACTTTGTCCCATGGTTTAGTAGGAAAGGGCACAGGGTGTAGGGGTGTGTTCATAACTTTCCATTTTTATCAGATAATAAACATTCAGGACATGAATCAATGTAAAATTTGACCTGAGATTCTAGGGATGGCCACCAATAGTACGACTTAATGAGCTGTGAAGTTTTTGAAATTCCTAAGTGGCCTTGGTGCGCAAATTTTATGATATCATTCCTGAGACTGGACGGGGAACAAAGGAATCATGTCTCATGACCAAGCCATTGACAATGGATAATTCAGATGCTACCATGGCGAAGGCTCTCAACTCATTAGGAAGTTTCCTATTTTCTGGCCAACCCTTAACAATATAATCAGTGACCAGTTTGAGATTTTCATCCTGGTTGTATGCTTCCAACCAGGATTGTTCAGTAATGGTGGGACACAGTTTAACAGCATCTAAAGCAGCAACTACACACTCTGTGTCTTCTGAGTTCTCAACTTCTGAAGGATCATGAAGAGACATACGTGAGAGGCAATCAGCCCTGAAGTTTCTCCCTCCAGAAATATGTTTCATGGAAAAGTGAAATTCTTGTAATTTTGAAAGAAGTCTGACCAGTCTAGCTGATGCTTTGCCAAGCCCACTACCAGTAAGTAACTGAGTAAGGGGCTTGTGGTCTGTGAATAATTCAAACTCACGCCCCCAGATGTAATTTTGAACTTTTCTATAGCCCAAACACATGCAAGAGCCTCGCGTTCAATGGTGCTATAATGGGTCTCAGAAGGTTTAAGCATCCTTGAAGAAAAGGCTACGGTGTGCTCTTTTCCTGAAACCCATTGGCCAAGAACTGCACCCAAGCCCGTGAGACTGGCGTCCACCATAATAAAACACTTTGAGGAATCATTGAAGGGATGTAGGGCAGGTGCTTCCACTATGAGCTTTTTGACTTGATCAAAAGAAGATGAGATTTCTTCTGACCAATCAAATTTAGAGCCTTTCCGTAGAAGGGCACGCAATGGCTCAACAGTTTGAGCGTATCCTTTGACAAAACGGGCATAGTATTCTGCTAGGCCTAAAAATGATCGAAGTGAGTCTTTATCTTTGGGAGAAGTAGCGTGGCTGATGGCTTTGATAAGTGAGGTCTTAGGCTTAATTCCTTCTGAAGACAAAGTATGACCCAAATAATCTAATTGTTGTGTGGCAAATTTACATTTGTCAGCCCTGACTGTCATACCTGCCTCACTTAATTTGGTCAAAACGGAGAACAAATTGCTCAAGTGTGTTTCCCAGTCCTTGGCATAAACCAAGATATCGTCCTGGTAGGCCTGAACCCCTGGCACGTTTTTAAAAATATTATCCATGACTTTTTGAAACACACTGGCCGCAGAGGCCAGGCCAAAAGGAGTCTAAGGTACTTGTATACTCCGAATGGCGTAATAAAAGTTGTGAACTCTTGTGAATCTACTGTTAGGGGTATTTGGTGGTAAGCAGAACGCAGGTCAATAAGTGAAAAAAATGTTGCCCCCCAAATTGGCCAGAAGGTCATGAATTTTGGGAAGAGGGTGGCAGTCAATCAAGATGTTTTTATTTAAGGTGCGCAAGTCTGCACATAATCTGACCTCTCCGGATTTTTCCGAACGATAACGATGGGAGAAACCCATTCAGAGGAGTCACAGGGAGCAATGACGCCGTCATCGCACAGTGACTTAAGTACTGACTTAAGTTCGTCCTTTGCACTAAGGGGCAAAGGACGTACCTTGTGGACAAAGGGTTGGGCATTTGACTTAAGTCTAATCTGGTGTTGATAACCTTTGATGGTTCCTAATTTGTTGGAAAAGAGACTTGGGAATTTATCTAGAACCTTTTTAAGATCAAAGTTGTGGTCTGTGAGAAATAGGCAATCAGTTTTGGGGTCGGAACTATCCCTAGAGGCAACAGGACTATAGCCCGGAGGAGGATCACCAAGGGTAATTGGGCTATCAGAACCTGGGATAAGATGAAGACCCATTTTGGCGAGGTCTTGCCAACCAATTATGTTGCGTCCCTTAACCGCAACGTATACCTTTGTGAGTATGGACCTACCTAAACATTCTAATCTTGAATTGAAGTAACCTAACATGTCTATTTCGAACTCGCCAAATGCTTTGGGGTTGACGTCAGTGTGGTATAATGTGACGGATCCTTGCCATTTCTCAAGAAACATGACGTCTGATAAGATGGTTATGGGAGAACCAGAATCCGCCATAATGGGGATCTCTATATTTCCAAAAAAGGCAGTTCCTATAGGACCTTTAACGTAATGAGGAGTAAAAACAGAGTTGCATTCAATTGATACAATCATGTCTTGAAAATGATCTATACAATCATTAACGGTTTCAGAGTACTCAATGCTGTTGACTCTGGTAGGTCTTTTGGAGGACCTACATGAGTCTTGGAAATGACCTATTTTTTTGCATAGGACACATCTTTTCCCAAGAGCAGGACACATGGGGTAGTTGCCCAGGTGTGATTTCGAACCACATCTGTAACAAAAGGTATTTCCTTTGTTAACAAATTGTCTAAAAGGAGGTTTGTTTGTGAATTGTCTAAAAGGAGGTTTGTTTGTGGACACAGCATTAACGGAGTTACCAAAGTCTTGCGCAGGATTTTTGAAGGAGTTAAGAGATTGATCATGTTGAAGAGCCTTGGAGGTGATAATGGATCTCTCTATGCTCTTGGCAATATCAATTGTTTCTTGGAGTGAGGGTTTCCTGCAGCTGAGGAGGCGTTCCTGAATCTTTCTTGAAAAGCAAGCAAAAACAAATTGGTCACGAATATATATGTCGGGATCCGCCTCAAACTCACAAGTTGAGGCTAAGAGTCGTAACTGCGCGATGTATTCCTCCACAGATTCATCTTCACGTTGTTTTCTCCTATGAAAATTATGTCTTTCAAGCATGATGTTCGATTCTTGGTCATAATGTTTCGCTAGCCGAGATAATGCCTCTTTGTAGGAATTCCAATGTTCAGCATCCCCGGCTTCTCCAACAGGTGTGGGGAATTTGGGTAAATTTTCAAAGACATATTGTGCCGCAAGTCCTAAACAGCCATACAGAATCGCAACTTTGCGTTCCGGAGAAAACTTAACAGCATCGATGGCAACAATGTGGTTTTCAAAAGCTTTCACCCATTGACGCCATGGAATACTGGGTTTGCCTGGCTGTTGTAAGAAGGGAGGAGGTAGCGCAAATTGTGGAGAAGAGGCCATCAAGAAGAATTTTGTGACAAAAAAAAAAATATGAGGAAAATGAGGCTGTAGCTGTAAGTACGTAAGATTGACAGCGAAATTTTGAGTGAACAAGGAGGTGAGAGTGACACTGATGTTTACAGTTGCTGCTTGAGCTTAGCGTGAAAAATGAGATGAAAGGTAGAGGTGAGCCTATCACCGAGTTAGAAGGCTCATGAGTGACGAATGAATTTGAATTTAAAAGGTGTGCCTGTCACCGCGAAATCGTGCAGGCTGGATCCTACCTGGGATTAAGAAGAGAGATCACGAAGATACAGCTCGTTGTCGGGCATCGGCTGTGTCTTCGTAGCGTTAGGTTACCACGGTAACCAGAAGGACGAGTGAGGAGAAGATGGCCGCCGACGTGGAGACGCTTACGTGAAGCGTGGGCTCTTAGAGCGTCAGGAGGCGTCTTATGTTGCTAGGCGATGGAGCGTTGCGAAGGGAAGGCAGGGAAGGGTGACGTCATCCGCTCTTGCCCGCAAGGTTGTAGAAAGTGAGGAAAAGACAGCTTGGGTCGAGCAGGAAGCGGAGAGCAGGAACAGGGAGAGGCTCATGGGCACTGGCGAGGAGTGTAAGGCAGGAGCCGTCCGAGGTTCGCGCGCCCTGGTAGGGTGGCGCGACGACGGGTGGAAGGCGAGGAAATTCGGCTGGTGGGTGCTGGGCGTGGAGTTTCTTCCGCTCGTCGCCAAATGTAGTAATGAGGTTCCGGAGACAGGAAAGGTAGGATGAAGGTTCTTTATTTCCAGAAATACCAGCACCCACAACCAGACGCTCACGCCGCATGCAAGGATCTCTGATAACTGAATAACGTTATCAGAACCCTGGCACCCAGCGTTCGCGGAATTACGTTAGAACAATCGAAGGAGAGCGAGGCATCCTCGAGCCCACATGCTGACACGAGGATGCTCGCACTAACTGAACACTACAGCGCCTCACGGTGTGACTGGGAAGTCACCTATCAGGCTGAAAACTGGTTGAGAGCAGGCAGGGCAGAGGGAGTGCCCTTTGTTCCTACACTGCCTGCACTGAGTGTGCACTAATATTAGTAATCAGTTGCAGTCTACGTAAGTTCCACAACAGCAGCGCTCAGAAAAGGGTGTCCGACCCTCCTGCTTTTTAGGGGTTTCTCCCCCATTTGAGGGATGTGTCACGTTGGCTGCACTCAGCTGGCCCCGGTCGACGAATGTCCCACATTTCGACACTAAGGAGAAGCAAGTCGAAAGCTGGTCAGTGTGAGTGAGTTTTGGGGACGCCACGAGCTGCCTGCAAGGTGTGTCCCTCTTGTTTCAGCGCTATATACGCGGTTCAGAGGTGGGGGGGCTGCTGCAGGCCTTTGTTTACTCCGTGGGTTGTGGGGGGTCGAAGCTGCAGCACGCGAGGTGGCTGCACACAGCTGCAGGAGCGCGCAGGCCTACAGAGGCGCTAATAAAGTGTAACCCATAGTTAAAGCGCCTTGAGTATGTGACTGAAAGCCATGCTGGGGCCTCTCCTGGGATGTTCCGGTCCCTTGATGTTTATTTCTTCATTGAGCCTACTATCAGACATATTGTGATATCAGGGCCAGTGCTTAATTTGAGCAGGTGGCTGGAGGTGGGGCACACTGGCACTCACTTTTGGCGACCAGCACTTGTTTTTCCTCATCAGACTTTCAACCAGAGCAAGAAAGACAAAAACATAAAAGAGGGGAAGGAGGAGGAAGGGAAGATGGGAACATAGTGACTTAAGGAGAAAGAAGGGATGAAAAATAACCTGCAAGAGGCAGGGAGTGTCTGGTGGTGGATGAAAGAGGCATGAGGTGGAATCGAGAGGCAGGGAGTGTCTGGTGGTGGATGAAAGAGGCATGAGGTGGATTCAAGAGGCAGGGAGTGTCTGGTGGTGGCTGAAAGAGGCATGAGGTGGAATCAAGAGGCAGGGAGTGTCTGGTGGTGGCTGAAAGAGGCATGAGGTGGATTCAAGAGGCAGGGAGTGTCTGGTGGTGGATGAAAGAGGCATGAGGTGGAATCGAGAGGCAGGGAGTGTCTGGTGGATGAAAGAGGCATGAGGTGGATTCGAGAGGCAGGGAGTGTCTGGTGGTGGATGAAAGAGGCATGAGGTGGATTCAAGAGGCAGGGAGTGTCTGGTGGTGGCTGAAAGAGGCATGAGGTGGATTCGAGAGGCAGGGAGTGTCTGGTGGTGGCTGAAAGGGGCATGAGGTGGATTCGAGAGGCAGGGAGTGTCTGGTGGTGGCTGAAAGAGGCATGAGGTGGAATCGAGAGGCAGGGAGTGTCTGGTGGTGGCTGAAAGAGGCATGAGGTGGATTCGAGAGGCAGGGAGTGTCTGGTGGTGGCTGAAAGAGGCATGAGGTGGATTCGAGAGGCAGGGAGTGTCTGGTGGCGGATGAAAGAGGCATGAGGTGGAATCGAGAGGCAGGGAGTGTCTGGTGGTGGATGAAAGAGGCATGAGGTGGATTCAAGAGGCAGGGAGTGTCTGGTGGTGGATGAAAGAGGCATGAGGTGGATTCAAGAGGCAGGGAGTGTCTGGTGGTGGATGAAAGAGGCATGAGGTGGAATCGAGAGGCAGGGAGTGTCTGGTGGTGGCTGAAAGAGGCATGAGGTGGAATCAAGAGGCAGGGAGTGTCTGGTGGTGGCTGAAAGAGGCATGAGGTGGAATCAAGAGGCAGGGAGTGTCTGGTGGTGGCTGAAAGAGGCATGAGGTGGATTGAAGAGGCAGGGAGTGTCTGGTGGTGGATGAAAGAGACATGAGGTGGATTCGAGAGGCAGGGAGTGTCTGGTGGTGGATGAAAGAGGCAATTAGGTGGAATCGAGAGGCAGGGAGTGTCTGGTGGTGAATGAAAGAGGCATGAGGTGGAATCAAGAGGCAGGGAGTGTCTGGTGGTGGCTGAAAGAGGCATGAGGTGGATTCAAGAGGCAGGGAGTGTCTGGTGGTGGATGAAAGAGGCATGAGGTGGAATCGAGAGGCAGGGAGTGTCTGGTGGATGAAAGAGGCATGAGGTGGATTCGAGAGGCAGGGAGTGTCTGGTGGTGGATGAAAGAGGCATGAGGTGGATTCGAGAGGCAGGGAGTGTCTGGTGGTGGCTGAAAGAGGCATGAGGTGGATTCGAGAGGCAGGGAGTGTCTGGTGGTGGCTGAAAGAGGCATGAGGTGGATTCGAGAGGCAGGGAGTGTCTGGTGGTGGCTGAAAGAGGCATGAGGTGGAATCGAGAGGCAGGGAGTGTCTGGTGGTGGCTGAAAGAGGCATGAGGTGGATTCGAGAGGCAGGGAGTGTCTGGTGGTGGCTGAAAGAGGCATGAGGTGGATTCGAGAGGCAGGGAGTGTCTGGTGGTGGATGAAAGAGGCATGAGGTGGAATCGAGAGGCAGGGAGTGTCTGGTGGTGGATGAAAGAGGCATGAGGTGGATTCAAGAGGCAGGGAGTGTCTGGTGGTGGATGAAAGAGGCATGAGGTGGATTCGAGAGGCAGGGAGTGTCTGGTGGTGGATGAAAGAGGCATGAGGTGGAATCGAGAGGCAGGGAGTGTCTGGTGGTGGCTGAAAGAGGCATGAGGTGGAATCAAGAGGCAGGGAGTGTCTGGTGGTGGCTGAAAGAGGCATGAGGTGGATTCAAGAGGCAGGGAGTGTCTGGTGGTGGCTGAAAAAGGCATGAGGTGGATTGAAGAGGCAGGGAGTGTCTGGTGGTGGATGAAAGAGGCATGAGGTGGATTCGAGAGGCAGGGAGTGTCTGGTGGTGGATGAAAGAGGCATGAGGTGGAATCGAGAGGCAGGGAGTGTCTGGTGGTGAATGAAAGAGGCATGAGGTGGAATCGAGAGGCAGGGAGTGTCTGGTGGTGGATGAAAGAGGCATGAGGTGGAATTGAGAGGCAGGGAGTGTCTGGTGGTGGATGAAAGAGGCATGAGGTGGAATCGAGAGGCAGGGAGTGTCTGGTGGTGGATGAAAGAGGCATGAGGTGGAATCGAGAGGCAGGGAGTGTCTGGTGGTGGATGAAAGAGGCATGAGGTGGAATCGAGAGGCAGGGAGTGTCTGGTGGTGGATGAAAGAGGCATGAGGTGGAATCGAGAGGCAGGGAGTGTCTGGTGGTGGATGAAAGAGGCATGAGGTGGATTCGAGAGGCAGGGAGTGTCTGGTGGTGGATGAAAGAGGCATGAGGTGGATTCGAGAGGCAGGGAGTGTCTGGTGGTGGATGAAAGAGGCATGAGGTGGAATCGAGAGGCAGGGAGTGTCTGGTGGTGGATGAAAGAGGCATGAGGTGGATTCGAGAGGCAGGGAGTGTCTGGTGGTGGATGAAAGAGGCATGAGGTGGATTCGAGAGGCAGGGAGTGTCTAGTGGTGGCTGAAAGAGGCATGAGGTGGATTCGAGAGGCAGGGAGTGTCTGGTGGTGGCTGAAAGAGGCATGAGGTGGAATCGAGAGGCAGGGAGTGTTTGGTGGTGGATGAAAGAGGCATGAGGTGGAATCGAGAGGCAGGGAGTGTCTGGTGGTGGATGAAAGAGGCATGAGGTGGAATCGAGAGGCAGGGAGTGTCTGGTGGTGGATGAAAGAGGCATGAGGTGGAATCGAGAGGCAGGGAGTGTCTTTGGTGGCTGAAAGAGGCATGAGGTGGATTCGAGAGGCAGGGAGTGTCTGTTGGTGGCTGAAAGAGGCATGAGGTGGATTCGAGAGGCAGGGAGTGTCTGGTGGTGGATGAAAGAGGCATGAGGTGGAATCGAGAGGCAGGGAGTGTCTGGTGGTGGATGAAAGAGGCATGAGGTGGATTCAAGAGGCAGGGAGTGTCTGGTGGTGGATGAAAGAGGCATGAGGTGGATTCGTGAGGCAGGGAGTGTCTGGTGGTGGATGAAAGAGGCATGAGGTGGAATCGAGAGGCAGGGAGTGTCTGGTGGTGGCTGAAAGAGGCATGAGGTGGAATCAAGAGGCAGGGAGTGTCTGGTGGTGGCTGAAAGAGGCATGAGGTGGAATCTAGAGGCAGGGAGAGTCTGGTGGTGGATGAAAGAGGCATGAGGTGGATTCGAGAGGCAGGGAGTGTCTGGTGGTGGATGAAAGAGGCATGAGGTTGAATCGAGAGGCAGGGAGTGTCTGGTGGTGAATGAAAGAGGCATGAGGTGGAATCGAGAGGCAGGGAGTGTCTGGTGGTGGATGAAAGAGGCATGAGGTGGAATCGAGAGGCAGGGAGTGTCTGGTGGTGGATGAAAGAGGCATGAGGTGAAATCGAGAGGCAGGGAGTGTCTGGTGGTGGATGAAAGAGGCATGAGGTGGAATCGAGAGGCAGGGAGTGTCTGGTGGTGGATGAAAGAGGCATGAGGTGGAATCGAGAGGCAGGTAGTGTCTGGTGGTGGATGAAAGAGGCATGAGGTGGATTCAAGAGGCAGGGAGTGTCTGGTGGTGGATGAAAGAGGCATGAGGTGGATTCAAGAGGCAGGGAGTGTCTGGTGGTGGATGAAAGAGGCATGAGGTGGAATCAAGACTATGCAGCCTTGGTCTGTGTCACCCTCTATATTTGAAGTGCTGCCACAGGCTTCTGAGCTAAACCTTTGGCCCGGCTCTTATTGTTTTAAAGTGTAAGCAGTGATTAGGGCACAGAGAGAGTATGATTTGCCCAAGATCAAACATAACATGTGTATTTGTAAAGCGCACGTTCACCCGTAGGTATCTTGGCGCTGAATAACAGATGTTTCTTGTTACCCAACTCAATGGTACTCGTTTTATCGACCTCAGATGGATGAAAGGCTGAGTGGACCCACCGGGGTTTGAACCTGTGACCATGAGGTCGAACACAGGCCGGTATTAGTCCACTGAGCCACCAGACCTTGTTAGTAAAGTAGAGGCCCGAGACTACATCGCACTACTAATTACCAGCAAGGATATACCGTTCCCATCATATGACATTATGGTGACTAGATTGTGAAACTGGGTGCCCACCCCCACCACCATGAGGTCATTATCCAGTCTTTTTTTTGTAACTGTGCAATGAATCAGAGCTTTAAGATTCATTCTGAAGGGGTGGCCAGGATTAAAAAAACATGTCTCCTCTGTCCAGAGTTTCCAACTCGCCACTAGACCACAACTGGGGTCGGTGATTCTTATGGCGAGGTCAAGGGTCCCCGCCTACCCAGGGAACCGTCACTGTGCTGTGCGGCTTACTCAGACTTATAACACAGGTGTATTTCCAGCATAAGTAAAGTGGTAAAGCTGGGATTAGACATCAAGTCCTCTATCTCAATAGTTGGACGCACCCTCTGACCACAAGCTTTGAGCCTGGTTCTAAGTTCACTGTATTGAATGGGAAAAGGCCTTTTCTTCGGGTCATGGGGCAGAAAATGGTTACTGGGCAGTATCCGTGGTGTAGACTTTTTTTGTTAAACATATGTTTATTGACATTTTATGATAAACAATATACTTGAGTCATGACATGTCGGTATATACGCATCATCTCAAAGAACATGGCATATCCAAGAGTCCCAACAAGCGTACAGACAATGGTCATATAAACTCAACCAGCGGAGGTTGCCATGTATCCGGGGTGGGGTACAGTCCAGTAGTCTAGTACAGATGTAATAACTGAACCATCCCTCCCCGTGCTCCTTATTTAGTGTCCCACCCAATATGCGACCCAGAGCTCTAAATATGCGAGGTCTCAAAGGGGCACCTGTTCACTCCAATCTTTATTGTCATGTACACTAGAACTCAAGAGCAAGGGAAAGGGAAACGCAGAAGCAGATATATAAAAAACTAAGAAAAAAGGTAACCAACTAAAATATCAGAGAGGGAGAGGTAGGATAGCCTCACGTAGGCCAAAGGGGGATCCCGGGCGGTAGGAACATCATGTAGGGATTCCGGAGGGGGGCATACGTCAATGAGGACTACAACAAAAGGAGGCAACAGTGCACCCCAAGGGTACAGCAGACAGCCACACCTAGTGTCTACTCCCCTCCTCATCGGGGTCTCCGTTGCCCTCTAGGTGCTCACAGGCTTCCAACACCTCCGTCCACAGCCCCACAATCGGTTGTCTCCGCACCCCCCAAGCATCTTCACAAATCAAGGCCTGCTCCTTGGCACTGGCCCACATGGTGACATCTTTCACCCACGTACCTACCAGCGGCCTCATCGTGGACTTCCAGGCCACTGCTATCCTTCTCTTAGCCAGCACTAGCGCCAAATCGAAGATCCTAGAGCCCACCTTCTGCTTTCAAGGTCTATTAAACAGTCCCAGTAGAGAGACCTCCAAAGTGCAAGCAAGAGCACGGCCCAGGGTGGCATTCAGGGTACGGATCACCGCATCCCAATATGGCCATAAATTGGGGCAGCTTCGGGTCTTGTGGCAGAAATCTGCATCCAGAAGTGTACATGTAGGGCAACCATGCTGTTCACCGCCATATACATCATCGACGGGGTCCGGTTTTCAGAGGGTTCAACCAGGTACCAAGCGGGTGTCTGGCTTTCTCGGCGGTGTGCCAATCAGCCACCACCCCCCTCCCGAGACCCAGGGTGTGTTTAGTGATCACCCTATGTAGATCTGCAGGGTCCCAATAAGTAAGAAGGATCCCGCAATGATAGTAGGTTTTTAAAGACTCTTTTTCCTACTTTTTCACGCATTTGACCTCCAGGTTAGGGTGAGCCTTAGCGTGCTCATACCGCCGGGGTCTTCACTTTGGTCCTGACGAATGCCTAGCTAGTAGCATCATAGAGGCAGAAACATGTTGACCACACATAGTGAGATTTAGCTGACCAATTTCTTCAGCGATCACATCACTCACATTGTTTTTATTTTGTGCCTGACTGACCGGCGAATAAAATCATTTTCGGATACAGCCTAGTCATTTTTAAATCACCTCACAATCACGTGCACTTGTCACTTCAACCCGCTCCGCAGTAATTCTGGCGTTGAAGCACACCGGGGAGGTACTCGACCTTCCTGGTGGGGCCCGATGATGAAGCATGTCACCAACTAGGTTGGTGAGTGAGGGCTTTATAAGAATCAAATTTGATTCTCCACGCCAGCTCTTCTTTTGAGAAGGCAAACTCTTTTGTTGTTTAGACCACCGCCATATATGGCCTGGAGTCTGTGAGGTATTAGGTAAGTCATATGAACATAATTAAATTGAGTATATTTCAATCTCATATTCCTGGAGACCTTCTTAGGATATGCCAAAACCCTGCGCCACTCTGGATCTGTAAGGTCTCACCCTAGTATCCCTCCCTACCTATGCCGAAGTGCCAGCAGGAGTTTCCAGACCATTTCGGTCAGCGACCTCTAAAACCACTTCATCAAATGCCTCGCCATGCCCATGGACACCAGTAGCTGTAGTACCGCATGTGTCATCGGTTCATCATGCCCTCCGGCCCACAAGTCCTTAAATGTCTGTGTCAAGGCCTCATAGGTTAGAAATTGGTCTGGGGGAAGGTCGTATTGGGCCACCAAATCTTCCAGCAGAAGCAAGGCTTGCAGTTGATAACAGTTGCCAGCCATCACCAGGCCGGCATCTGTCCAGGCTGACAACGTGTAGACTGTTCACTATTAATGCTTCAGTAAAGACTCATTTCATTTGGATAACAGTCCTTCTGATCATACAATCCCTGTTCCCCTATAGAAGAATGGCTCAAGCAACCTACTGCTCTTAACTACGTCCCACAGTTGATAGATTCCACTAGATCACTAGGTATAATGTTGGACAAACACCTGAATATGCAAGATCATATCAGTTTCACTACTAGGGTAACTAACTATCATCTTAATATATTAAGGAAAATCAATCAATCAATCATGTCACTTATAAAGCGCACTACATACCCGCGAGGGTCTCAAGGCGCTGGGGGAAAAGGGGGGTGGTGCTGCTACTGATCGAAGAGCCAGGTCTTGAGGAGTCTTCTGAAGGCCAGTAGGTCCTGGGTCTGTCGGAGGTTGGTGGGGAGGGTGTTCCAGGTCTTGGCGGCGAGGTGGGAGAAGGATCTGCCGCCGGCGGTCGTTTCCCGGATGCGGGGGACTGTGGCGAGGGCGAGGCTGGTCGAGCGGAGCTGGCGGGTAGGGGTGTAGAAGCTGAGTCGTCTGTTGAGGTAGGCTGGTCCGGAGTTGTGGAGTGCTTTGTGTGCGTGGGTGAGGAGCTTGAAGGTTATCCTCTTGTTGACAGGGAGCCAGTGCAGGTCTCTCAGGTGGGGTGTGATGTGGCTGCGTCGGGGGATGTCGAGGATAAGACGTGCAGAGGCGTTCTGGATGCGTTGCAGCCGTCTCAGGAGCTTAGCCGTCGTTCCTGCGTAGAGGGCGTTTCCGTAGTCCAGCCTGCTGGTGACGAGGGCCTGGGTGACTGTTTTTCTTGTTTCGGTGGGGATCCACTTGAAGATCCTGCGGAGCATTCGGAGGATGTTGAAGCAGGATGAGGAAACGGCGTTGACCTGCTTAGTCATGGAGAGGGTGGGGTCGAGGATGACCCCTAGGTTGCGTACGTGGTCGGTGGGTGGCGGGGCTGTTCCCAGTGATGTTGGCCACCAGGAGTCGTCCCAGGCTGAAGGGTTGGAACCAAGGTTGAGGACCTCTGTCTTGTCCGAGTTCAGCTTCAGGCGGCTGGTCCTCATCCATTCGGTGACGGCCTTCATTCCTTCGTGGAGGTGGGCTTTGGCGGTGTGAGGGTCTTTGGTGAGGGAGAGGATCAGCTGGGTGTCGTCGGCGTAGGAGATGATGTTGAGGTTGTGCTGTTGGGCGACGTGGGCGAGGGGTGCCATGTAGATGTTGAACAGCGTTGGGCTGAGGGAGGAGCCTTGGGGTACGCCGCAGATGATCTTGGTGGCCTTGGATCTGAAGGGGGCGAGGCGGACGCTTTGTGTTCTGCCGGAAAGGAAGGATGTGGTCCAGTCCAGGGCCTTCTCTTGGATCCCGGCGTCGTGAAGGCGTGTTCGTAGTGTGTGGTGGCAGACTGTGTCGAAGGCGGCTGATAGGTCCAGGAGGATGAGGGCTGCTGTTCCTCCGTTGTCTAGCAGGGTCCTGATGTCATCGGTGGCGGCGATGAGGGCGGTTTCGGTGCTGTGGTTGCTGCGGAAGCCGGACTGGGAAGGGTCCAGGATGTTGTTCTCCTCGAGGTAGCGGGTCAGTTGTTTGTTGATGATTTTCTCAGTGACCTTCGCGGGGAACGGGAGCAGAGAGATGGGTCGGAAGTTCTTGAGGTCCTTGGGGTCTGCCTTGGGTTTCTTGAGTAAGGCGGTGATCTCGGCGTGCTTCCAGCTTTCCGGGAAGGTTGCTGTCTCGAAGGAGATGTTGATTATTTTCCGGAGATGGGGCGCGATGGCTGTACTGGCTTTGTTGAAGATGTGGTGAGGGCACGGGTCTAGCGGTGAACCGGAGTGGATGGTGTTCATGATCTCGCTGGTGTCCTCGTCGTTGATGTTGGTCCAGGAGAGCAGGCGGTTGGTGGTTGTGGGGGCAGTGGTCTCGGTGGTTGCCGGGGCGGTCGTGGTGTTGAAGCTGTCGTGGATGTCGGCGATTTTGCGGTGGAAGGAGGTGGCCAGTGAGTCGCACAGGTCTTGCGACGGCTGGATGTCTTTGGTGTTGGAGCTGGGGTTGGAGAGTTCCTTCACGATGTTGAAGAGCTCTTTGCTGTTGTGTGCGTTGTTGTCTAGGCGGTCTTTGAGTGAGGCCCTTTTGGCGGATCTGATGAGGTGATGGTGATTGCGGGTGGCGCTCTTGTGGGCGGCGTAGCTGTCCGCTGTCCGTTCGTGGAGCCAGATCTTCTCCAGTTTTTGGCATGTTCGTTTGGAGGCCTGGAGGTCTTCGGTGAACCAGGTGGCTTTCTTGCTGGTGTGGCTGTTGGGCGGATTCTTGAGCGGGGCGAGGGTGTTGGCGCAGTCGTCGATCCACTGTCTGAGGTTGCGGGCGGCGGTGTCGGGGTCGGAGGGTTCGGCGGGTGGGCTCAGGGCGAGGGTTGTGGTTAGCTGGTCTTCCGTGACTCTGCTCCAGCAGCGGCGAGGCATTTGTTCGGTGCGGTGGTGCGTGGTGGGCTTCCTGTAGGTGAAGTGGATGCAGTGGTGGTCAGTCCAGTGGGGTTCGGAGGTGTGGTTGAAGGAGACGTGTGGGCTTGCGGAAAAGATGGAGTCTAGCGTGTGGCCGGCGGCGTGGGTGGGTGTAGTCACGAGCTGTCTGAGTCCGAGGGTGGCGAGGTTGTCGATCAGGGTGGTGGAGTTGGTGTCCTTGTTGTTCTCGAGGTGGAAGTTCAGGTCCCCGAGGAGGATGTAGTCCGTGGAGGCGATGGCGTGTGTGCTGACGAAGTCAGCGATGGAATCGCTGAACCGTGGTCGGGGTCCGGGGGTCTGTAGATGAGGGTTCCTCTGAGGGTGGTGTTGGGATCGGTGTGGATCTGGAAGTGCATGTGTTCGGCGGTACTGAGGGTGTCGTCAGTGTTGGTTGAGACTCTGAGGGTGTTCCTGTGGACGATGGCGATGCCTCCTCCGACTCCGTTGGTGCGGTCCCTGCGGGTGATCTTGTATCCGTCCGGGATGGAAATGGCGATGTCGGGGGCTGAAGCGGGATTCAGCCAGGTCTCCGTCAGGAATGCGACGTCTGGGGAGGTTGAGTCGAGAAGGTCCCAGAGTTCGATGGCGTGTTTGCGGGCGGAGCGGGTGTTGAGGAGGATGCATCTGAGGTAGTTGGGTTCTTTCCTGGGCGGTGGTTTGGCGGGGCGGGTGCTGGCGAAGCTGCAGTTCCGGCAGGTGAAGGGCCCTTGGGTTCGCTTCGGGGTGGCCTGGTAGCAGGCGTGATCTTTTCCGGGGTTGAGTGCGTGGAGGGTGCTGGCGTCGTATCGGCGTCTGTTGATGTGGCGGGCGCGGGGGATGCCCGGACCAGGGGGTCTGGCGCTGGGCGCAGACAGGCTTGCCTTAGGCGCGCCTTCGGCGCGCCAGCGGTGCGGCCGCACAGCGGCCGCCATAAATGGGGAGGTGGGAGGGAGGAGCAGGGAATGGGGCAGCGAATGGGCAGTGAGGGGGCGGGGCCGCAAGGGCGCAGCGGCGGGAAACAGGCACAGAAAGGAAAAAACGATCACAATCAGGGGCAGCAAGGGGGCACAGAAAGGAAAAAACGATCACAATCAGGGTCAGCAAGGGGGCACAGAAAGGAAAAAACGATCACAATCAGGGGCAGCAAGGGGGCACAGAAAGGAAAAAACGATCACAATCAGGGGCAGCAAGGGGGCACAGAAAGGAAAAAACGATCACAATCAGGGGCAGCAAGGGGGCACAGAAAGGAAAAAACGATCACAATCAGGGGCAGCAAGGGGGCACAGAAAGGAAAAAACGAGCACAATCAGGGGCAGCAAGGGGGCACAGAAAGGAAAAAACGAGCACAATCAGGGGCAGCAGCAGGGCACACAGACGGAGCTGTGTGGTGGGGGAGCGACCTACCAGTCAAGGTCAGGGGTCGCTCTCTTCACCACGCAGCGGCCGCCATAAATGGGGAGGTGGGAGGGAGGAGCAGGGAATGGGGCAGCGAATGGGCAGTGAGGGGGCGGGGCCGCAGGGGCGCAGCGGCGGGAAACAGGCACAGAAAGGAAAAAACGATCACAATCAGGGGCAGCAAGGGGGCACAGAAAGGAAAAAACGATCACAATCAGGGACAGCAAGGGGGCACAGAAAGGAAAAAACGATCACAATCAGGGGCAGCAAGGGGGCACAGAAAGGAAAAAACGATCACAATCAGGGGCAGCAAGGGGGCACAGAAAGGAAAAAACGATCACAATTTTGCAGCAAGGGGGCACAGAAAGGAAAAAACGAGCACAATCAGGGGCAGCAGCAGGGCACACAGACGGAGCTGTGTGGTGGGGGAGCGACCTACCAGTCAAGGTCAGGGGTCGCTCCTTTCTTACCCCCGGCTGAATTTCAGTTAGCAGTCCAATCCCTGGTTATCTCCCATCTGGATTACGGGAGCGCAGCTCTTGCTGGTATACCCAAGCGCAGCTGGCTCCACTAACAGCTACATTGTACTACGCTGCCAGACTTGTCACTGTATCCAGAAGATTCAACCACATCACTCCTGACCTCAACCATCTAAAATGTCCCCCATCTCAAGCCAGAATCCAGTTGAAGATAGCTTACATGACATACAAGGCCCTTCACCATAACACACCTGTCTACCTGGCCCAAAAACGTGTACTTTCCGGAGGTAGTCTCTCCTCAAGAAGCTCTAACTCTGAGCTCTGCTGAAGCCACAGAAGTTCAAAAAGAAGACGTACTACCGCTCCTTCAGTGGTTTAGTTCCTAGAATATGAAACTCACTACCGCCTGAAACCAGGACGAACCCCTCCTCTACCTTCTTCAAAAGGGAAGTAAAAATGATTTTGATGAATAGATTCCTTCACTAATCATCCTCAGTCATTCAGCCTCATTGTTTACTTGTAGAGTACTAGGGATCGGGATCATGGATCCTCCAAACTGTTTTTGACATACTGTATCTGTATTTATTTGTGGTTCTTGCTCTCTGCTCTGTCCTTTCTCCATTTTGTCTTTTATGTATAACCTGACTGCCACATGTGGAGCACTCGGACGCCCTGTAGGGTCATGTTTGCGCTATATAAAACTCTGCAAATAAATTAATAAACAGTTACTCCTTTTGTAAACCTGTCTCACCAAGGTGGCAATAGCAAGTAATTAAGGCTTCCTCTCGTAGGTAGCAAAGGAATTGGAACTCAAATGCAAGAGGTCCCAGCAATCTCACTCGATAAGCTTAATGCATGGCTATATTATGTCTATTGAATGGGCCTTATATATAGCAGGTGGTTATGGAGTGAAACCCTAAAAAGGTGCTCTACGACTCGGACACCTTGTACTCCAATAGACATCTTCTTGTGTATCCACACATGAACATGTCCTGTGAAATGATAACGGAAAGTTGGCCAACCCAAATCAACATTAAACCTTACATGCTTTTTAAATTACGTGGTTTCATGAAGTTTTGTAGACAAGGGGAAAACGTTTGTTGTAGAGGAAAATGCTGAACATAAGCATTAAAGTGGCCATGCGGTGCGGAAAAGAAAACCGCTCTCTTTACGCAGTCCTGCATCACCAACAATCATTAACAATGGCCAATCAAGAGTGCTCTTTTGTTTGATGATGTCTGCTTGTGTTTTGAGAAAGATGACCCCCTTTCAGCATAATATAGTTGTGTACAATATTCTCTCTAGTAAAACGAATGATGCAAGCATAGTATTTTAATTCAATCATTTTAATTCAGTAATTCAGTCGGTGAGTGTTGAAAATGTTGCCCTTTCTGTAGGATCACTCCAGAATTTATTTTGCATTTTTCTGAACCCTATTGTAGCTGGCTACGGAACTCTGTGCACTTTACCCCTGCTAACCAAGGGTAACATCCTTGTGCTCCTCCTTTTAACATTGTGAAATTTGTATACTCCTGATTGGCATATTTAACTTACCTATAAGTCCCTAGAATATAGTAGCAAGGGGTACCCAGGGCCTGTAAGTTCAGTATCACAAGTGGACTACAGCACCCACTGTGCCTTCCACTGCAGCGACAATGTAAATATGACTGCAGGCCTGCCACCAGTAGCCTTGCCGTGTAGGTTTTTACTACAAATTCGACCTGCCAAAACACCCCCTTGGACAGGCCTAATCCTTCCTTTTAAATATTTATAAGTCACCCCTAAGTAGGCCTTATTGCCCATAAAGCATGGTGCGTGGTAATTAAACAGGACATGTAAAATATTAATTGTAAACATGTCCTTACAGTGCCTATACCCTCAAAGCTATTTTCACCATAGCAGGGTTGGGTTTTCCATAGGAAAGCACTGCGATGGAATATTAAATATTAATTCTGTAACTTGGGAATTAAACTAGCCAGAAAAATAATGAAACAACTATTTTTAATAGTTTTTAAAAATCCAATTTAATAGTGGAATCCGATTTTTTTCTAGATATTATGGAAAACCAACTTTCAGAAAGCTAACTTTGCCCTGCATAAAGTCCCTGGAAGTTAAATCTGTATTTTGCTCTCACTTTGCCCAGCCAGTAATTAAACATTTGACTAGATGTGAATAAAGTATAAGCTTACTCCTAGGAGCAAACAATAGGCTGACCTGAATGGGCAGAGATGACTCTCCTGAGCCTCAGCAGAATATGCAAGGGGCTGGGAGGATCCTTTTTAGGTCGAGCCTGAGTCAGCGCGCATGCGCTGCTCAGCGAGACTGCTGTAGTGGAGTAGGGAAGAGAAGCTGTGCCCACTCTCCGCCCATGTTTGTCATTGGCTTGTGTCAGTGTCCTTCCTAAAGGCTGGTGTCTGATTCGTAAAGAGGCTTGTTAGTCCCTCCTTACTACCGCCTTGTCTTCATCTGTAACCTCCCATGGCGACTGGCCCCTTTACTTTGCTTGTTGCACGTACATGTTCTTAAGTGTGTGAGCACTATTTTATTTATTCACTTTTTTTTGCTGCAGGCATGACATGCTTTGCTTACATTCAGCGCGCCATGCCTGCTTTCACTTTCCGAGCAGCCGGGACAATGGCAGCCACTTCCCTTAATGCCACCTCATTGAATGCTTTTTAGGTCTCGCCTAGGCAGCGCGCATGCGCTGCTCTAGGAGATGACCTTTAGAAATCGGTCTGCTCCTTTTCAAGCACAGCACACTCGTGCTTGTGCTGGCATCCACCTTGCTGGAGCGAGCAGCGGCGCGCGTGCTAATTGAAAACATATGGCTCTCGCGCCGCCGCTGCTCGCTCCCGCAAGGCGGAGGCCAGCACAAGCACGAGTGCTTCAAAACAGCTGCTGCTTGTTTGAGTTCCAGCAGGCAGACACAGCACACCTCCCCCACTTGGGATCAGGTTACTGCGGCTGCGTCATTAAACACAGCGCAGGCCGTGCTTTTTTTTTTCCATTCCCCCCCTCACTCTCTCTCTCTTTCGCTCGCACTCTCTCTCTTGCTCTCTCTCTTTCGCTCGCACTCTCTCTCTCGCTCTCTCTCTCTTTCGCTCGCACTCTCTCTCTCTTTCGCTCGCACTCTCTCTCGCTCTCTCTTTCGCTCGCACTCTCTCTCTCTCTCTCGCTCTCTCTCTCTTTCGCTCGCACTCTCTCTCTCTTTCAAGGCGGTCCTGTGCTGCACGAACGCTCTACTGAAGCTAGTTGCTGCATCTTGCATGCACGAGAGTCTCCAGGTGCAAGGTTGCAATGAAGGGATACGGTCTCTCCGGCAGTCTCATACTTTATGTCACTACCATGGGTCTTCCTCTGTCCTCTGTCAACTTGCACTGTGAGCTGTGGTATCTATTAACAGCATCACTGATGGAGTGGGCATTTAAGCGCAATAAACTAATACACATGCACAGACCCTTCTTATCCAGAGAACCTGCATCTCCTGTTGTGTTCCCACCAATCAGGTTGTGCTTGTTGGACACCGGACTGCTGTATTCCACCGATAACACTGGAATCGGGCAGTAATTCCAGTTACTTGTGATCAGCCCTTTGGCATCATGCAGGGGTGCGCATACCTTGGGATAGAGACCAGGCCCTAAAGATTGAGCTACGGGCACATGTACCAGCTAGTGGAATCATTTGGAGATTATTGTATGCCACTGTTGTATATGCTTTGTTCCACAAAATACATTCCCTTTCAAGAAGTTTACCACAAATTGTGCACTTACCGTTAGAGATCTATTCAAACTGGTAATTGAGAAATGAATTCATTACTTACCTGTAACAACAGTAGTGCAGTTTAAGGCAAGTCTATATGTATATACTGTGCATTGATCAGGAAAACAATGCTTCTGTAAAATCTTTATGTTTGGGCGCCAACTATTGATGATGTTGCCCATAAGCTCTCAATGTTTCAGCATGTGACCTCAATTTTCAGACTTTTTATCTGGTGCCCCACTTACTTTATAGTCACTAAACAACTAACAACTAAACAACTATAACTAAACACTTATAAGGTCCCAAAGGCGAGACCTATTGGCTATGCCAATGCTTGTTATTCCTCTGTGTTCCTGACTCACGCTGTCTGTTGAGCTGTGTCAGTGCTTAGCAAGTTGATGGGCTGATTTCCTGATGCAGATACCACAGGGAGCCAAAACTATGCTGGTTCTGAGAGCACTGGCTCGTATATTTTTTAGCACATTACTGCTTTTGTCACGGAAACCAAAAACCTACAAAGAGACCGGGGTTTGCTCTCAATGGATTATCAGAGTTGACAAGGGGGGTGGGGGGAGACTGCGAGGGGCATTATCAGCTGAGTGGTGTAATCTGGCAGTGGCTTTGCCGAGTGAGCCATCTTCGGGTTTATGTGTCGCTTCTATACGTTTGTAGGGGTTCTGTCCTGTTGCTAGCACATATGCCTCATTACTTTATAATTGTTTGGGTTGTTTCAGCTGCTGCAGTTCATCCGGATTCCTCTTCTGGTGTTTACAATTCTCCGTCGATCCTAACAATATGGGCGCTAGCTAGCCTAAATCAGTGGGTCATGTGATGGCCATCAGAACAGCACTTGCCCATCATTAAAAGCAGTGTCTTCTCCTTCTTTACTGTTGTAAGTAGGATAAGTAAGAGGAGAGCCAATGAAGGCGGGGCTGGTCTGTCAGATAGAACGGGCTACATATTTGAGATCAGTTACATTTTTTAGAGACATATGAAAAAAAAAAAAATATTTGTTTATTTTGGTCTTTGACTTAACAAAAACGCAGGTTCAGCAATTTGTCTCATGGCAGAAAAATGTAAAAGTGTAGTTTTTGCACACCGGTTTCAAAGCCAGGCGTACCGTGTGCTGTCAAACGTCCGTGTGATTTTACTACTCCAGTTCCCAGGAAAAAGACCTATCAGTGTATCAAGTGCCTGATGACGTTTGAAAAGGTACGAGAAATACAAATCCATGTTGCCAACCACATGATTGGTGAGAATTATTTTCAATTGTATTCAGTATTTTCCATGTCTGTTGTAGTCCTATCACTGTTCATTTTATTGCAACCTTAAATGCCCTTGATTGATTGTATTGTCGCTGCTCGTCACTTTATTCTAAGCGTTGCTGTACAGTTTCCACCCTTCTGAACCTCAATACATCATTTTATTCACATGACAACCAAATGCAGTGCTTCTTCTATTTTCAAGAACTTATTCTCCACTGTACAAATAACAAAATGACGTGCGCTAGCTGTCTGCCACTTATGAGTAATTGTGCTTTTATTGTGCGCGGCATTGAAAAGAGGTAACAACTTTCTTTATTGTCATTGACTGTTTAATGATTTTTCCAGGTACATATTTATCAAACGCAAATGTTGAAGCTGTACACTTTTTTGTGTGAGTGTGTTTGATTTTTGAAAATGTAGTTTTGCAGTAGTTTAGAATTATTTAAAAAATTAGATATCCGACTTTCTGCGCGATGAAGAATACATGAGTGTCCAGTTGAGAACTAGTAAGTACCTTAGATTGGATCTAGACCGAGAGGTTTGGTCTTCTTTATAGGTGCAGTCGATGTTGAGATGTGTGGTATGAGCCTGGCTACACAGAGTTAAAGTATCAACCGTTCTGGTCCTATTCGGACTATCAAATGATGTTGCGTTGGATTGCTGGTGGGATACAGCACTCAAATTTGGGGTTTCCTTTAGCCATGTGTTTCAAAATGTCACGTCTCAATGGCTTTAGTGCGATCTTTGTTCCTGCAGTAGCGCATGTTTGGTTAAATATCTGCCCTTTTCACATGTTAAGAATCACACAAGGGGAATATGATGAGGAACAGTTATGGTGGGTGTAGGAGAGTAGGATCTGCTTCTTATAGTTACCCCCACTTTTTGCTGATGTTTCACTGTTTTTCGACTTAGCCAGACTGAGGCCCTGCTAATCAGGACCCCAGTCTATCTGCTTTCTACTCTAAATTGATTGTATGTACTTTAGGTACACTCCAGATTGGATTCTGGGGTACCCTTATAAGTCCCTAGTATATGGTATACTATGTACCCAGGGCATAGGTACCCCAGAGGCCTACCAGGGGCTGCAGCATGTATTGTGCCACCCCTGGGAAGCCTTTTAAAATGACACAACAGGTCTGCTACAGCAGCCTGTGTAAGGTAGTGTATGCACCCCTTACTGAGATATAGGTTCCCTATATCTCTCCATATCACTGCACATGTAAACCTATCAGTCACCCCTATGGCAGGCCTTAACAATCCTGAAGGCAGGGTGCCGGGTTTCATGTGAGAGGGTGCTCATGCATGAGCAGAGCCCCTCTGCAGCTTTCGGAATCTTCATTCCAGGGTTGTTTGTGATGCAGCCAGACCATATACTCTTAAGTGCATTGTAACCTCGCGGTAAAAGCTAACTTGAGAATGGCTGCATGGAAACATGTCGTGTTTGGTGTCAAACACCTTGGAATCATACCTCCACCCCAGTAACTGAGGTGGGAGGTATGATTCCACCCTACTAGAGGGAGAAACATGGCACCACCGGTACACCCGGTACCAGCTTAACAGAACCCTGGCATCACAAAATGGATACTGCAGCCACAGACACGAGTCCAGCAGCAGTATCCTGCTGCTGGACGAAACTCCGGCAGGGGAAGCCTGGACAATAGGTTTCCTGTCACAGGGAGGTGTGACCACCTCCCAGACAGGCTTTAGTGTATTGGGGCTGGGTGGGTGCACTCCAAGAGTGCTTTGAAGTCTGCACTGGGGGCACATTTGGTGTCCCTGTGCATAGTCCAGCTCAAACCGGTTGCAGGGGCTACCAGCCCCTGCTCTGGCGCGAAACTGGACAAAGGAAATGGGTGTAACCACCCCTCTTTCCTGACCCTCCCATAGGTGGGTCTCCAGAGTTTGTCCCACCCCTTCCTTGGGTATAAAGTAGGAACCCCTGACTACAGGACTTTAGATTACACCTGGACTAAACTCTGACACAGAAACCAAGTACTTCGACGATCTACACTACGCTGGATTACTGAAGAATCTCCCTTGGAGTAAAGGAGTTACTCCCCTGCAAGGCAGGCACCTTTAACGCAACTGACCAGTTGGCATCTCCGAAGCTCCTGCGGACTCCGAAGAATATTGTCACACATGAGGTGGGTTCCCGAGGTCTCTGAGGTCGATCTGTGCCCACAGCAAGTCTGAGGCCCGTATCCCTCGTGGAGACCGTGCAACCCGAACCCCTGGACACCGCGACCATTTGCAGAAGCATCAGCTTTCCGGCGACCCCTGAGGCTGAGCTTTGGGTTACTTGTAGCCCTGACCCCAAGCAGTAATTACACCGAAGATTGCTGGCCTACACTCAACGAGTGTTCCGTGGGCCGCCATTTTGTGATTCTTCTCGAGGTCCCTTCGCGATCCCTGGTCCGTTGACCTGTGGGTCCCCAAGAAGGCAACTCTTACTTTAATTGGGCTTCCCTGGTTGCTCCAGATGTGCCCTGACTCTCCATCGCTTGGGGAGTCCCTAGGACCTTGCTGGTCCTCACAGAAGCATCTTTTCTCTTCCTGCGTGGTTGCTGTTGCCAAGGCTTGTTGGGTTCAATCCGAGCACCGACACCCCAGCACTCGACATCCTTCGTGGGACAGCTCGCCTGCGAATCCTGGTCCCCGTGGCTGCAGAGTCAAGCTTCACCTCTTCGCACCTGAAGCACCCGACATCGGTGGGCATTCGATTGCTCCGCTCCTGGTAACTGGCTAGTGACCCAGACTCTGTCCCCTCTGCTTTCAGGTTCTTCACATCTTCGATCCAGGCTTGGATCACCCCGGACACTTTTCTTCTTCACGGCAGCAGCACTTTGCAGCAGATCGCCATTTAAATCAACGACGATTCCCGACATCCTTTGACACCTATGCACCCGGCTTCCCTGGGTGAGATAACTCGAGTACTCCGGTGCTCACATGGGTGTTGGCCCTAGAACCCCTTAAGTCTAAAGGGGTTTGCTGAAAGTGCTCCCCTAAGTGTCCTTTATCTTTAAAATTCCAACCGCGACTTTCCTCATAGAATCCTACGACGCTCGCGGCTGTGTTCTCACACTGCACACGTCCCCCGTGGGTCTCCTGTGTCACTATCTTGGGTGGTTCCTTGGGGTCCCAGCGATTCTATGTGCTCTAGGCACTGTGTCTGGTCAAGTCGTGGTTCTTATACCACTTTCTTAATATATGGTTTGGTCCCCCCCTGGGGCCCATTGTATATTGTGCTATTTACTGTTGTTTTAATACTGTGATATTGTGTATCTTGGACTCTAATCTCATAAAGAGATTAGTAGTGAGTGTTTAGAAATAAATACATATATTTTATATATACCTGGTGTGGTTCTCCTTTCATTTGGTCATTCAAGAGGTTATAATCTGGTAAACCAAGCTGCTTTACACTCCTTCAAGACTTAGCCTGAAGGCTGCTCTCCACAGCTACCAGTAGGATAGCTTTCTATAAGGTTGTCTTTAAACCTACCATCAATAAGGGTCGTTTGGACTGGTCCAAGGTGCCCACTATAACTAGTGGACAGCATATGCCAGGCCAACTTCTGACATTGGTGTGCAGCGTTTGGATTCAAGCTTGCTATTGCTTTACCAGATAATCTCTTTGAGTGACTAACTGAAAACCACTATAGGTACATAGGTACATATAAATCAAGTTTAGAATACAGTAAGTTCTACTGAACTTAGAGTTGTGTGTCAAGGGCTTAGCACACCCTTTCTACAACTCAAGAGAGTTTAGTAGGCCCCACTGGAGTAGGTAGGTGCATACACCACACCACACTAGTCATGTCTTCAAGGGCAGAAACCAGTGGGTCTCTCCCAACTAAGTATGACCAGGTCTCATACCAGGAATTGAGGACTATGTGTGCCTCTAGGAAATTGAAGACAGGGAAAAGCTCATCCACACAACATCTCATACAGTTGTTGCTAGCAGATGACCTCAGAAAGACCCCAGGGTCTGATGAGGTTGGCAGTGGGGGTGGGGCAGCTGAAGAGAAAGGCCAGGTAGTGTACACTACTATGACCCAGACTCTGATGCTGGCCAGGGTGATCAAAATGATTCCAACCTGGAAAATCCAATTCTTCCTGAAGGTGAGGAAGGAGACCCCAGTGGGGCTCTCTTTACCCCACCTGGAAGGGTTAATAGTCTACCAAGAAGATCAAGATCTCCTTCTCAGGAATCTAATCATTCGGGTACTTCTATAGGGTCCTCTGCTTCTCATAAAAGGGCATCCTCTTATGAGAAGAAATGCCAACTGCTTGAGTTTGAGAGAGCTAAGCTCAGAATCAAGAGAGAGCAATTGGCCTTAGACAAGGAATCCCTGGAGCGTCAGAGAGCTTCTCAGAAGTTGGGATTAGAGTCCCATGGTGGCAGCCACAGTGTCCCTAGAGGTAGAGATCATACTCATGACCATAGGAACCTGAACAAGATTGTCCCTCCCTACCAGAGTGGGGATGACATCCACAAATGGATAACTGCACTTGAGAGGGCCTGTAAGGTACAGAGGGTCCCTCAGGAGCAGTGGGCAGCAATCTTGTGGCTCTCCTTTGCAGACAAAGGTAGAGACAAGCTCCTCACTGTAAGAGAAGAGGATGCTGACAATTACAAAGTCCTGAAGAGTGCTCTGATTGAAGGGTTTGGCCTAACCACTGAACAATACAGGTTAAAGTTCAGAGATACCCAAAAGGCACAGACTCAGGACTGAGTTGACTTTGTTGATTGTGCTACTAAGGCCCTGGAAGGCTGGTTACTTGGCAGTAAGGTGTGTGATTTCAAAGGATTGTATAATTTAATCATGAGAGAGCAGATCCTTAACAACTGTCAAAATCAACTGTTGCATCAGTACCTGGTGGACTCTGATCTGACCTCTCCCCAAGAATTGGGTCAGAAGGCAGACAAGTGGGTCAGAACCAGGGTGAGTCAGAAGGTTCACCACCAAGGTGGTGACTCCAAGAAGCAAGATTCTAAAAACTCTGATAAGGGTGGGGAGAAGGGTAAAGACCAGAAGTCTTCTCAAGGGCCTCAAAAATCTGCATCTGGTGGGAAGTCCCAATCTAACAAAGGAAAAGGCCAAAAGAAACCATGGTGTAAAATCTGTAAACAGAAAACCCATTGGACTAGTGATTGTACCAAGACCAAAGACTCAACTCCAGCCACCATTGCCCCTAAGGCAACTGTTCCCCCTAGTTTAGCTCCAAGTGGTGGTGTTCCAAATAAGGGTGTAGTAGGGTTAACCCTGGGATCTGAGATGGACTCTGGCCTAGTCAGAGTTCCAACTCAGGCTATGTTGGTCTGTGATGGAGGCATGGATATGGCCTCCCTATTTGTAAGCCCCAGTAATCTGGGCAAATACAGACAACAGCCTATAATTAATGGAAAAGAGGCTTTGGCATTCAGGGACACAGGAGCAAGTGTCACAATGGTGACAAAAGATCTTGTGGCCCCTGAGAGGATCATACTTGGTGAAATGTACCAAGTGACCAATGCTAGCAATGTCAGGACATACCATTCCCTGGCAGTTGTTAATTTCTCCTGGGGAGGGGTAACTGGCCCTAAGAAGGTTGTGGTAAGTGCAGACCTCCCTGTTGAAAGCTTGCTTGGAAATGATTTGGAAACTTCAGCTTGGGCTGAAGTTGAGCTCAGGACCCATGCAGAAATGTTGGGCATCCCTGCAGATGTGTTTGATATGACCAGGTCACAGGCAAAAATGTCTAAAACTGAACAGGTCCTGGATCCTGGAACAATGGACCAGGCACCTTCCAAGAGAAGGAACAATAGGGTTAAGGCAGTGTCTTCCCCCCTGCCTCAGAATCCAGATCAGTCTCTTGAGGGAGCTGATCTTAGTCCTGAAGAAGTAACTGTCCCAGATGAGCTTGAGTCTGATCAGGTTGAGTTCTTGGGGACAGGGGGCCCTTCCAGGGCAGATCTGAGCCAGGAGCAACTGAGCTGCCCCTCTCTTGAACCCCTCAGACAGCAAGCTGCTGCTGAGGCTGCTGGGAGTGCTAGTGGTACCCATAGGATCTACTGGGATGATGGACTCCTTTACTCAGAGTGTAGAGACCCCAAGCCTGGAGCCACCAGGAGGTTTGTTATACCTCTGAAGTTTAGGAGCTTCCTATTGACCCTAGCACATGATATCCCATTAGCAGGTCACCTAGGCCAAAACAAGACTTGGGACAGAATTGTCCCTCACTTTCATTGGCCTCATATGTCTGAAGTCACCATGGAGTTTTGTCGCTCCTGTGTCACCTGTCAAGCCAGTGGTAAGGCAGGTAGCACTACAAAGGCCCCCCTGATACCACTACCTGTGGTGGGGGTTCCCTTTGAGAGGGTAGGGATTGACATTGTTGGTCCCCTAGATCCTCAAACAGCATCTGGGCACATATTTATACTAGTGGTGGTGGACCATGCCACTAGGTACCCAGAGGCAATTCCCCTCAGGACCACCACAGCTCCTGTGGTGGCAAGGGCCCTCCTGGGAATCTTTTCCAGGGTGGGTTTTCCTAAGGAGGTAGTATCAGACAGAGGTACAAACTTCATGTCTAGTTACTTGACTGCTATGTGGAAGGAGTGTGAAGTAAATTATAAATTTACCACCCCCTATCACCAACAATGCAATGGTTTAGTTGAAAGGTTCAACAAAACCTTGAAGGGCATGATTAAAGGTCTCCCAGAAAAGCTTTGGCGCAGGTGGGACATACTTTTGCCCTGCCTTCTCTTTGCCTACAGAGAGGTTCCACAGAAGGGGGTTGGTTACAGCCCATTTGAGCTTCTGTTTGGACATCCAGTTAGGGGTCCATTGTGTCTAGTGAAGGAGGGATGGGAGTTACCTCTCAAACCCCTAAACAGGATATTGTGGACTATGTACTTGGTCTCCGCTCCCGGATGGCTGAGTACATGAAGAAGGCAACTAAAAACCTTGAGGCTAGCCAAGAATTACAAAAGGCCTGGCATGACCAAAAGACTGTGTTGACTGTTTATCAGCCAGGACAGAAAGTATGGGTGTTGAAGCCTGTGGCCCCAGCAGCTCTCCAAGACAAGTGGAGTGGCCCCCATACAATTGTTGAACACAAGGGAGAAGTTACCTACCTGGTGGACCTTGGAACTCCCAGGAGCCCCCACAGGGAGCTCCATGTCAACAGACTGAAACCACATGTGGACAGGGCAGACATGGGCTTGCTCATGGCTACTGATGAGGGACAGGAGGAAGAGAGTGATCCACTCCTTGACCTGCTCTCTCAGAACCCTGATGATGGATCAGTAGATGGTGTAGCCTTGGCAGGCAGCCTCACTGACCAGCAGCAAACTGATTGCAGAAAAGTTCTCAATCAGTTCAGACATATGTTCTCACTGACTCCAAGTCAGACTACCTGGTGCACTCATGAAGTGGACACTGGGGACAGTCTGCCTGTTAAAAATAAGATTTACAGGCAACCTGACCATGTCAGGGACTGCATCAGGACTGAAGTCCAGAAGATGTTGGATTTGGGAGTGATTGAACCCTCAGATAGCCCTTTGGATAGTCCAGTAGTCTTAGTGCCTAAACCTCACACCCAGGGTGGTAAGAGAGAGATGAGGTTTTGTGTAGACTACAGAGGTCTCAATGCAGTCACTAGGACTGATGCCCATCCAATCCCTAGGGCAGATGAGCTTATAGACACTTTGGCCTCAGCCAAGTTTCTCAGCACATTTGACCTGATAGCTGGCTACTGGCAAATCAGACTAGCTGAGGATGCAAAAGCCAAAACAGCATTTTCTACCCCTAGTGGGTACTACCAATTTGTGGTGATGCCCTTTGGTTTGAAAAATGCACCTGCGAAATGTTTTGGAGGCCCTGCAGAAAGCAGGCCTAACTATCAAGGCCACCAAGTGCCAGATAGGGCAGAGTCAGGTTGTGTACCTGGGCCACCTTGTGGGTGGAGGCCAGGTTCAACCATTGCAGAGCAAAATCCAGACCATCATGGACTGGGTTGCTCCAACTACCCAGACTCAGGTCAGAGCTTTCTTGGGCCTGACTGGGTACTATAGAAGATTTGTCAAAGGTTATGGATCCATAGTGACCCCTTTGAATGACTTGACTTCTAAAAGAATGCCCAAGAAAGTTCAGTGGACAGTTAGCTGTCAAAAGGCATTTGATGACCTGAAGCAGGCCATGTGCACTGCTCCCATTCTGCAAAGTCCTGATTACTCCAAGCAATTCATTGTCCAAACAGATGCATCTGAGTTGGGGGTAGGGGCTGTGTTATCACAATTGAATGATGAAGGTCAGGATCAGCCAGTAGCTTTTATTAGCAGAAGGTTGACCCCCAGAGAGAAACGTTGGTCAGCCATTGAGAGGGAGGCCTTTGCTGTGGTTTGGGCCTTGAAGAAGCTGAGGCCATACTTGTTTGGCACTCACTTCATTGTTCAGACAGACCACAAGCCCCTCTTATGGC